>VZQC01004091.1:3479865-3589175 GCA_009823505.1 Rhizomys pruinosus
CTGTGTGCCTGTGTATATTTCAGACAGGATCATATGGCCTTGAACTCCTTGTCCCTGCTGCCAGGTGGTCCAAGTGCTGGGGTTACATGCATATGCCACGATCCCCACTTCAGTCGTATTTTCTTTTTAACGTGTTTTCATGGTCTTTCAGCGTTTTATTGTATGAATGGGATAATCCTGGTTACCAAACCGATCTGGACTCTGGATATCAAATCCTGACAGCCCCTGGGATCCTGGGATAGGTTTTTCTTATCAGGTTAGAGAAGCGGAAAACTACCCTAAATACGTTCGGGGCACCCTCTGGCGGTTTAATAAGTACATAGGAAGAAGGAAGCTGCCTTTGTCTCTTCCCCTTCACTCTTCCTGGCAAGTCCATCCATCCCGTTGCTGTGGCATTCCTGCACTGACATTAGAAACCCCTTTTAGGTCTGTCCCGAACAAAATGAGACCAATGCAGCTCTCCATGGAATCCTCAGGATTTCAACAATCAAGACTGGGACTGTGGAAACATCCAGCTTCAAACATAGAATCAGCAGCTACCAGATTCTCGGCCTCTTCAGTGTAAAATAGCCATCATTAGATTACCCAGACCATATAATGTAAACCAGTCTAATAAATCACTTTAAATATATATATGTTTTCATCTGTCAGTTCCTTTAGAGAACCTCCTGACAATGTAATCAAGTCTTTACCAGTTCAGGAATTATGGTGCCCCATTCTGGCATCTTTGGGGCATTGCATGACTGGGGCATACCAATACATGCAGGCAAACATCTCCCCAGCCCAATAAAAATTTTTTTTAATTTATGTATTGTATGTGAGATTGTAGCGCAACACGCACCTGCGTGAGCCGCGATAAAGAGGTTGGACCCTACTGAGGTCTAATGGAAGTGACGGTAGCAGTGGCTGACTAGGGTCTGAAAGGTAGCCCTGTAACTGCACTATCGCCAAAAAAAACGCTTTTACTTAAAAGTATGGGGCTGCAAGCAGTATGGGCTCATCAGTTGCTAGAATCACTGCCTGTGGTTAGGACCCATGGTTTGATTCCCAGCCCTATCCCACACTAAGCAATGATAGCAACCATCCATAAACTTACATTATATGGGAAATATCTGATCCTCTCATCTGGCCTCAACACAGGAATTGTCATTGAAGCATGGGTGCTTTTTACAATACACACTAGGCAAGTAGTTCTACACATACAATTAAAAAAGATAAAAATGTAAAATTGTTTTTTGATCCTTTTTGGACAGAGGTCTCCATGTCAAGCCCCATGTTCTGCTTCTGGAACTTTCACTAGTAGAGAAAGGCTGGCTTTGAACTGCACAGAGATCACAAGAAATCTGCTGCCCTGCCTTTGCCTCTGATTGCTGTGGATTGAAAGCGCATGTCACCACCACACCCTGAATAAATATTTTTAATTACATAAATAACAAAATAAAGCTTTTAAAATGAAAGATAAAAGGTTGATGCCCCTAAATCCCATTTTCTTTGGTATGAACACGTATCTTTAAAAAAAACAAAACCAGGGAATATTCTGGGGGGACAGGAGGCGGGGAAAACTCACGTAGAATGAGACTGGGCCCTGTATTAGTCACTTTCTGTTGCTGTGATCTAAAAGCACCATGACCACGAGAAACTTATAAAAGGAAGAAGGATATTATTGAGCTTTACGATTGACGGTCCAGGTAAATTAGAGTCCATTGTGGCAGGAGTGTGGCGAGTGGATCTAGAGCGGAAAGCCAGGGTCACATCTTGCAACAAAGAGACAGCAAGCAGAAGCAGAGAGAGCAACGTAGACCACGAGGGTGTTTTAAAAACTCATAAGCCTGCCATCCCACAACAACGCACTTCACTCCAGCATGGCCACACTTCTAAGACCTCCAAAAAGAGTGCCACCAACTGAAGACACAGTGCTCATGGCTGATATAATAACGAGCCTATGGGGGAACTCATTCACAACCACCACACAGCCTTGTTCTCTGTGGGCACTCTTGACTGAATCCTGTTTTAAACAAACCACAAACATCTTCAGAGGACTTTTTTTTTTTTTTTTTTTGTCTTTTGAGCAGCGTCCCTGTACTCTGGCTGTCCCTGGAACTCACTCTGTAGCTCAGGCTGGCCTTGAACTCACAGAAATCCGTCTGCCTCTGCCTCCAAGGCTAGGATTAAAGGCGTGCGCCACCACACCCAGCCAGAGACTTTTTATTGGAGCATGGTGTTTCTCACTGAAGCCAAGTATGGACTCTCAATTCACTACGTTAACAGGCTAGCTTAGATAACTATTGACAATATCCTAATGCTCACGCTCATGAGTGACTTCGGATTTACAGGTATCAGTGACCACCCTTGGGTGAGTGGGTATGTGCGCATGCGCTGCGGGTGTGCATGCACGGTGTATGCTCAAGTCTCTGTTGTGAGTGTCAGTGAAAGCTAGAGAGGGAGATTAACTACTCTCCTCTGTCACTCTGCAGTTTTTGCCTCCCTCAGTGCTGGGGTCCCAGGAACACAGGGGACACACCCAGCCGGCTTACATCACTGCTAGGTAGGATCTGAATTCTGCTTCTCCCGCTCGGGCAGAAGGTGCTCTTAACAGCTCAGCTGTCTCTCCATGCTCCCTGGAAGGCTTCTCAGAGGACGTTTTGAAGAGAATGTACATCTGGCTTGTAAATTAGATACTATTACAAATCTGATCTTGCATTTGAAACAAAGTTGTGGTAATGTGGGAAAGTGTTCTTGTTTTACTGTTTGAACTCTTAAGGGTCAGAGTATGCCTAGTGTTTCGTAGATTTACTTTCCAACGGTTGTGACGGGGAAAAAAAACAACTATGAAAAAAAGAAAAATAGTTACGTAAATGGAGAGCCCAGTCCTAGTGATTCAAGCCAGTAGTTTCAGATATGTTGAAGGCCAAAGCAGGAGGATCACAAGTTCAAGCCCTGCTGGGATACAAAATGAGTTCAAGCCAGCCTGGGCAACTTACTGGAGGACCCCTGTGTAAATAATAGAAAGGTAGGGGTGAGGCATACCTAGGTGGCGCACGCCTTTAATCCTAGCACTGGGAGGCAGAGGCCAGGGATTCTGTGAGTGCTCAAGCCAGCCTGGTCTACAGAACGAGTTCCAGGACAGCTGGGGCTACAGGGAGACCCTGTCTCAGACCAAAAATAAAAAAAGACAAAAAAAAAAAAAAAAAAAAAAAAGAAAGTTAGAAGGCTAGGAATCTAGCTTAGCAGTAGGATGGAACCTCAGCTTCAGCACTAACAAAGGAAAAATAAAAAAAAAAAAAAAAAAGAAAGAAAAAGAAAGGAAATAAATGACTCAAACTTAAAAAAATCAATAATACTATTATACCAATAAAATTACAGCCTTTCCATGACATAAAAATAGTACAATATGTGGAAATGCCCAAATATTGAGTCAGTTCCAGCCTAGCAAGTACCTTACTCTCCACGGAATCTGCAGAATCTTGTTAATAAAAACCAGCTCAATGGTGTTGAATGGATGAAGGAATAATTTCTCCTATTTGAGGATCTGATGGTTTAGTACATCTAGAAAAAAGTGAATTAGATGTTTTATGCAGTAATTTGTGAGAGAAACTAAAAGGCAAGACCTATAAAAACTCGTAAACACAACACAGCTCAGGGGACACTGGCCCCTCACTCGTCTCAGTCATCGCCCAGTACTGTTTGATTCCTCTGGGTTAGTATTTATTTAGGTTATTTTTAAACTAAAGTGCTCTAGTCATCAGGTAAAACATCTCCACACTTAGGAAGTTGAGGCAGGAAGATTACTTTGAGTTCAAGGTGAACCTGAGCTACACAGTGAGTTCCAGAGTAGCCTAGGCTATAGAGTGAGACATTATAGCTGTGGTACAGAATAATGACTTGAAGGATAGAACTTTATTCATAATTGGATAGTATTTGTCTATGTGCACATATTTTCTCTCTTTCTCTCTCTCTCTCTCTCTCTCTCTCTCTCTCTCTCTCTCTCTCTCTCTCTCGGGAACACTTGTATGAAACCCCAGAAACAAAGCACCTCTCGCTCGTTCTTCTCAAAGCAGTTTATTCAGGCACATCTTTTTCTCCTTCTCCAAGCTTCTCCCTCCTTCAAGACCAGAAAGTCCCTCTATTTATCCACCTTCCCAGCCCAGGTTACGTGGCCTCAGTCTATTGGTAACATCTGGCCTGATCTTGCATACAGGGTGCACCTGCGAAGCTCGAATGGTGAGTGTGGCTTTACTTAGAGGTAGGAGGGAATCAGGTGTTAGTCATAAGACTTGGCTAAAGTCTCGGGCGCCATCCTGGGATCGTCACCACACCTGCTCTCCACATCTCCCCCTTCTTTATTATTTTAGTAAAGAGACCCTAACTGTCTCCCCCTCCAGGGAGCTTCACTGTCCCCTTTTCCGGGGAGCCTTATTGTCCCCTTTTCCGGGGAGCCTTATTATCCCCTTTTCCGGGGAGCCTTATTGTCCCCTTTTCCGGGGAGCCTTCCTGGCCCCTTTTCCGGGCCCCTTTCCTTATTGTCCCCTTTTCCGGGGAGCCTTATTGTCCCCTTTTCCGGGGAGCCTTATTGTCCCCTTTTCTGGGGAGCCTCCCGGGCCCCTTTTCCGGGCCCCTTTCCTTATTGTCCTCTTTTCCAGGGAGCCTTATTGTCCCCTTTTCCGGGGAGCCTTATTGTCCCCTTTTCCGGGGAGCCTTCCGGGCCCCTTTTCCGGGCCCTTTTACCGGGCCCCTTTCCTTATTGTCACAAGCTACATAGTTAGCGACTCCACCATCGAAAAAGGCCCTGCGATGCCTGCCTCGGCGGAGTGCTACGGCTTATCGCCTGCAGGCTGCAGACGACGTCTCTGTGCGACCCAATGTCCTCTTTCGGCAACCAGTCTTCAGTCGCAACGGTTGGTTCTCGCTATGGTCAATCCTTTCCAGTTGACCTGGGACCAGACCGGCGGGTTCTTCGGCCACGCCAAAATGCCTGCGGGGCACCCCGAGGCGCCCTATACGAAATTTTCAGCATTATAAGTCTCAAAGTCCTGTGGAAAGTAGTAAGTCTCACGCTTTTGTCCTGAATAGGAAGTCTGCCAGCTTTGTTGATAGTCTCTGCATGAAAGCTCTCAATGTCTCAAATGTTTGTAGCGTTAAGTCTCAAATGTCGTTATCCAGCTTGAGCCCCTTCTGCGAGATGTTTTTCTGACCGGCTTGCTGAAAGGACATGCGAAGCGCCATCGCTGGTCCATGATGTAAGCAGCTCTAGCGGGGAGGCCATTGAGGATCGTCCTTCTAGGGGCTGAAGCACATTAATGCTGCCTCGCCTGGCAGTAGGCAGTGACGTTTCCAGTTTCGCTCATTGCCCCCGTGAACTTGTGGGGCTCTGCAAGTCTAAAGTTTCGGGGGCTCTGGGCTGAGCGTGGCCGCCACTCCGCCTCCCCGTATGGGCCACCATTTGTAGGGAACACTTGTATGAAACCCCAGAAACAAAGCACCTCTCGCTCGTTCTTCTCAAAGTGGTTTATTCAGGCACATCTTTTTCCCTTCTCCAAGCTTCTCCCTCTTCAAGACCAGAAAGTCTCTCTATTTATCCACTTTCCCAGCCCAGGTTACGTGGCCCCAGTCTATTGGTATCATCTGACCTGATCTTGCATACAGGGTGCACCCGCACAGCTCAAACGGTGAGCATGACATTACTTGGAGGTAGGAGGGAACCAGGTGTTAATAATAAGACTCAGGCGGAACGGGAGTCTAAGACTCGGTTTAGTATAAGACTGGCTAAAAGGCCTTCGGGTGACCCGCCGTGGGATCGTCCGCTACACTGCTCTCCACATTCTCTTATCTCTCTTCCCTAGCAAGTGGAAACACTTAACAAAAGCATGGAAATGTATGTCAAATAATATATACACACAGATTAGCAAATAGGTCAAGAAATAAAATATTGTTAGATCTCCACTCTCCAGGCTGCCCTCTCCAAGTTCAACATCATCTCTTCCTCAGAGTAAGCAGAGATAAGCACACTGTTACCCTTGGATATACATTCTCTACCAACATGACTTGATTTTACTTGCTTTTCTTTTTTTTTTTTCATTTTTATTTATTTTTTTATGTGGTTTAATGTACTGTCTGCATTGCTAGGTTGTTGTTGCACCCGTTTGTAGTTGTCATGCGCGGAGGTCAGAAGAGGGCGTCGGATTCCCCTGGACCACGGAGTTGAGCTACAGCTTGGTTCTCAGCCGCACATGTGGGTGATGGGGATCAAACCGGGTCCTCTGCAAGAGTAGTTGGCTGCTCTAACCACTAGGCCATCTCTCCGCCCCTTACTTGCTTTTCTTTTTTTTTTTTGAATTTTTTTTATTATTTCATTTTTATTTATTTTCCGTATGTGTACGAATGTACTGTCTGCATGCAAGTCCCTGCACCCGTGTCGTGGCTTGCAATGCCGCGGACTGGTCAGACGAGGTGGTCTCGGATTCCACTGGAACTGGACGATCTCCTGGGAATTGGAGTTTCAGATGGTTCTTGGCCCGCATGTGGGTGCTGTGGATAACCCGGGTCCTCGCCAAGAGCGGTCGGCTTCTCCCAACTGCTAGGTGCCAATCTCTCCAGCCCCCTCCCTTACTTGCATTCTTTGCTTAACTTCTTTGGTGTTTGTGTGTGTGTGTGAGCGTGGGTGTGTGGTGTGTGTGTGTAATATGTTAGTGTGCTGTAGTCAGAGGACAACCAGTGTGCTTCACAGGTGCCTTCCACCTTTATATTTAAGACAGGGTCTTGCCAGGCGGTGGTGTCACACGCCTTTAATCCTAGGCAGTGGGAGGAAGAGGAAAGCGGGATCTTTGTGAGTTCATATCCAGACGGGTCTACAGAGTCAGTTCCAGGGCTTTTGGGGATACAGGGAGACCCATGTCTCGAAAAAAAAATGACAAAAAAAGGACATGGGTCTCCCACATTTGCCTGGAACTTCAACAGATAGGGTAGGCTAGCTAGTCCTCAAGCTTCCAAGGACCTGTCTCTGTACCAGTCCCAGGGATGTGGGCAGGAGCCCGCACATGATGGCAAGAGTGATCACTAGGCTTCTTGAGGTCCAGATGAAGAGCCTCAAGCTATTTAGGTGACCTTGCTGACTCAGCAAAACTCTTCCGCCTCAGTTTTTGTTTGTTTTTTAAAGATAGTCTGTCTGTATTCCTTCAGTGGGTGCTAGAACTCACTACGCGTCTCACTTCCCAAGTGAGGGAATCACAGGTATGCACCAGTGTGCTCCACTTGTTTTTGCGAACTTTATATGAAACTCTTATGTTAACGTACATATTTTGTGGGGCTGGGAGATGGCTTAGCGTTAAGAGCGCCGACTCTGCTCTTGCAGAGGACGTGGTTCGATCCCCAGCACCCACATGGCCGGCGGAGAACCGTCTGTTAACTCCAATTCCAGTAGAAACTCCAGTTCCAGGGAATCTGACCACCTCCTCACAAACCTACCTGAGCCCAGGCTACATTCATACACCTAGATAAATAAATAAAAAATTTTTTTTTTTTTTTTTTTTTTTTTTTTTTTTTTTTTTGTTTTGTTTCATTTTGTGTGCTTACTTGTCCATTTCCAACCCTATGTGTGTCTTTGTTGTTGCTTTTTCTAAAGGAAGAAAGGCTTATTTGGGTTCACAGTTTCCATGGGTTTAGTTTGTGGTTGCTTGGCCCCATCCATGTGAATAGATACCATAGCAGTGGAGATGTGGCCGGGGCTGGTTTGCTGGTATTAGTGTAGTGGCAACGTGACACACCTCGGTTGAGGAGCCTCACTGGGGAACTGCTTCCATTAGACTGGCCTGTGCCACATCTATGGAGTATGTCCTTAATTATGAGTGAGTGATGTTGGGTGGTCCAGCCCATTGTAGGTGGTGCTACCCCTGGACAAGTAGTCTTAGATTATATAAGAAATCAGGCTGAAAAAAAAGGAAGCAGGCTGAGCAAGCCAGCAAGCAGCATTTCTTCATGGCCTGTACCTCAGCTCTTGCCTTCAAGGGACCGTGGACTGCCGGGTGCCCTAGGGGAGCTGGTCCGGAGTGTAGTGGAGCGGTGTAACCCAGGAGAGGGGGCGGGATTAGAAACCCGTCCGAGTCCAACGTGGGAGGTGGGGGCCGTGGGTGGGTGGGCAAAGAAAATATTAAAGGGAAACGAGAACAGCGGGGCGGGCACCCCCTAAAACACAGCAGGGGGGTAGTGGAGCTCGAGGGGAGGTGGTGGGGAGAGTAAAGGTGGGGGGAAGGGGTGATGCTGGGGGGCCTGGCAGACGTTGTTTCCAATCGTCAGTGCAGGTTGAGGTCCCTTCCCCCCCCACCAACCCCATCCCCATCCCAGATCATGCAATCCGCCATAACTGTCTGCATCTGTCTTCTCAGTTTTTTTTTGTTTCATTTTTTTTTTTTTTTTTTTTTTTTTTTGAGTACAAGCATCCTCCATGGCAAAACCTTCTCTGGCTGTTGTGCCCAAACCTCTACCGCCCCACCATCCAGTGGGGGTGACAGGTTGTTGTTCAAAGGATTAATGCCAGTGTCCAGAACCCATTGCTGTAGTTTCACAGCAGCCCAAATCGCCAGCCCTTACATTCTACACGCCCCTCTTCCGCAGGTTGTTCCTAGGCTTAGAAAAGGGGCACAGGTGCGATGTAGAGGGTAAAAACAGTCACTGAGAGTGTCAGCTCCTTTGGTAGGTGTTGTAGTTTATTTTTTATTACTTCATTGTATTCCACTATTTAACTGTCATTTAATTATCCAATTTACTCTACTGGACATTTGCATGGTTCAGTTTTGGTCTTCTATAAATGAGACCACCACAAATATTCTTATTCATATGTCTGATGGATGGATATATGAGTTTCTTTAGTGATATACACAGGAGTGGAACTGGTAGGTCATGGGCTATGGACACTCTCAATTTCAGTAGCTCAGAACAAATTACACACACTAAGTACTCCCAATACTAAGTACTCCTAACCATTGATCTAGCCCTTGGCCATAAATTTCTTGTTTTTTCTTTTCTTTTTTTTGAAACAGGGTCTCCCTATAGCCTCAGTTGTCCTGGAACTCATTCTGTAGACCAGGCTGGCCTTGAACTCACAGAAATGCAACTGCCTCTGCTTCCCGAGTGCTGGGATTAAAGGCGTGTGCCACCATGCCTGGCTGTCATAAATTTCTTAAAGACAGATTCATGGGACTGAATCAACATCAGGGAAAGAACTGAGGACGAGGGAGACGATGAGGTAGGAACAGAAAGACGAACTCAGTCACAAGTGAAGATAAAATGTTGGCAATACATTTCTGTGTGTGTGTGTGTGTGTGTGTGTCTGTGTGTCTGTGTGTCTGTGTCTGAGTGTGAAGATCAGAGGACAAACTTCAGGAGTCTTCCACCCTGTGGGTCCCAGGGATCAAACTCAGGTTTCCAAGCTTGGGAGCAAGCACCTTTACCTACTGAACCATCTCATTGGGCCCCAAATAAATTTTTAAATGAGAAATTCAGAGAGACAGGGAAGGAGAAATAAACTTGTTTTAAAAGACAGAGATAGGGAAACCTAACCTCTGTGTGCGTGCATTATATGTGTACATATGTGCACATGGGTGTGAGCACATGTTTGTGAGTGTAGGTTCAGACTTTGGGTGTGCCACAGTGCCCACAGAGGCCAAAGACAGACAGCCTATGGTGTGGTCCTTGTCTCACATCTTGTTCTGTGGTTCATTGCTGCCTAAGCCAGGCAACCTGGCCCATGAACTTCAGGCATGCTCTTGTCTCCGGATAGAGCACTTGTGTGCACACACGTGCCACAGTGCCTGGCTTTACTGGGGATCTGGGGATCCAAAGTCAGATCTTCATGCCTACATGCCAAATGCTTTTCCTACTGAGACATTCCCCCAGACCTCATTTTTAAAGTAATATATTTTTTTCACATACTGTAAAATTGGAATAGAAAAAAAAAAGCTACAAATTAAACGTTTTTTTTTTTTTAAGAGAATATTGTGTCATTTCACTACATGAGAAATCTACCCCACAGAATGTACAAGGGGTCCCCTGACAGTCTTTCAGTCTTTGGCATGAACACATGACAGAGTATCTTTTCCTAGTAAGTTAGGTTGGGTTTTGTTTTTGTTTCTGATGAACATAGGGGATAAAGCCCGAGACAGGGATTTTCTTTTCTTTTTTTTTTTTTTTTTCTCACAGAGTTGGCTCAAGGGGTGTCCTACTTGAGTGAGTTAAGGTAAAGCCAAATCTATTTGGTATTGCTTATGATTGAATTAAAATGATTGCTTTTGCCCAAGGTATCAGTACAATAATTAACTAGAGAAGTGGTTATGGTAATTAGAGATTCTGGTTTGGCCTAGCACTGGAAGTTTTAAAGACTGGCATGCTTATCTTCTTAAAGGCTTTTTAGACAATAAAGTTTAGGAATTGTGGATTAGGTTACCTATTCCTAATAACTAAAGACATTATTTAACTAGTTTGGTTACACAAGAGCCAAAAAAAAAAAAAAAGACAAGTTTCATTCATTAAAAAAAGTCAAGTTTCATTCATAAAAAAAGGGAAATGTTCTCTTTATTTAGAATTTCCACTTATATAATCTTTGATCTCCTTGAGAAAACAAAATATTAAAAATATTGAAACCAGAGCTGGGTGTGGTGGCACACACCTTTAATCCTAGCACTTGGGAGGCAGAGGCAGGTGGATCTCCATGAGTTCAAGGCCAGCCTGGTCTATAAAGCGAGCTCCAGGCCAGCTGGGACTAAAGGAAGACCCTGTCTCAAAAAGCAAAAAACAACAACAAAAAAATTAAAACCAGTTCATCTTGTCCTACATAGAGTTGGTTCACTGGCCTAACAGTGAAGCCTATAACAATAATTCATTCAAAGTTGGTTTCCATGCTAGCAACTAATTCTTACATACCTCACTGAGAATGTAGAGCATAAAGAAATAAACAGAATCATATCACATTACTGAAGTAATAGGGGCCAAAAATGGGATTATAGATGGAGTTCCTAGTTCTGACACTTCCTCTGAAAGCTTCAGTCCTTCCGCTTGCTACCAACTTCCAACCTGCGTTAGGTCCTGATGCTTTTATTGAGCTTCAGTTCCGGGCTTTACCTTTCTGCTGGGTATCTCTGGTTTCTCAAGTGAAATCCTGTATCAGAGCCCCTTTGGGCTCCCTCATCCCCTCCCACCCCATTCTCTGAGTCTCTTTTGGCATCCTAAAATCTTGGTCGCATCCCAGAATTCTTCAAGTCTGTCTACCTCTCCCTTCTTAATCTAATCAGCTGCAAATTCTTGCCAGATCATCCCTTTTCAGCTTCCATGGCCTTGTTTCAAATCCTGGCTCTTATCTGTCTCATACTTAGACTATCACTGCAGCCTCCTTCACTGGCTGGCTCCAGCCAGTCTTGGGTTTGTTCATGCTAGACTCATCTTTGAGCTTTGCATGTCCCTTACTTTCCGCAAACTTGCCCCACCATGCCTGTCCATTATGGTATCAACTCTATGCTCACCTCTACTTTAACAATTCTCCATTAACATTCATTCACCTTTGATATACTTTTTCAACTTTTAATTTTTTTTTTTTTTTTTTTTTTTTTTTGAGACAGGGTCTCCCTGTAGCCCCAGCTGCCCTGGAACTCTGTAAGACCAGGCTGGCCTTGAACTCACAAAGATCTGCCTGCCTCTGCCTCCCAAGTGCTAGGATTAAAGGCGTGTGCCACCACATCCGGCTTACTTTTAATATTTATTATTTTTATATCATGTGTATGAGTGTATTGCCTGCAGGTGTGTAAGTGCACCAGTGTCCTACAATGCTCTTGGAGGTCAGTAGAAGGTGTTGGATCCCCTGGAACTGGAATTAAAGATTGTTAGCTGCCATGTGTCTGGGAATCAAACCTGGGTCCTCTGTAAGAGCAGTCAGTGCTCTTAATGCCTGAGCCATCTCTCCAGGCCCCATCTTTGGTATACTTTTTTAATGGGTCTACCCTGACAGCCCCCAGTACTCTGTAACAAACTTCTTCTAAGATCTGTGCTGTTCTTTTGACATGGAGCTAGTATATGGGAGACTGTGAGGGTCTTTATATGTTCAGTTCCCCCAAAACTGCATTACCACTCCACTGAAGCTATCCAGCAAGTATCTTTTTGCCTCCCCCCCCTTTTTTTTTTTCCCTCTGCTTAATATAGTCAAGACATCTTTCCTTTTAGATAAGAGCATATATTGTGTTTACCTGATGCTTTAAAAATATTTGCTGAGCTGGAGAGATGGCTCATCAGTTAAGAGCATTAGCTACTCTCACAGAGACTCTGGGTTTGGTTCCCAGCACTGGCATGGCAGCTAACAACCATCTGTGTCTCCAGTTCAAGGGGCTCTGATGCTCTTGTCTGGCTGCTGCAGGCACATACAAGCAGGCAACACTTATATACATAAAACAAAACAAAAAAAATTAAAGTGCTGAGTACTGGGGATGAAGATATGGCTCAGGTGACTAAGAGCACTTGCTGGTTTTACTGAGAACCGGTTCAGTTCCCAGCACCCACATGGTGGCTAGCAACTGTCCATAACTCCAGTTCCAAGGGACCTGACACCTTCTTCTGGCTTCTGTGGGCATTGCACAACATAGATGCACTATCATACATGAAGCAAAACATACATATAAAAAATAAAAATAATAAAACATCTTTTAAAAATTGCTTAGTATAATTAAGAATTGATTTAATCATCCCCTAATTGACAACCTCTGGTAGTTCTTGTAGTTTTGTTATTTTCAAATGTGTTGTAATAAGCATTCTTGCACATTTCAGGGACCTTTAGAATCCAAAGACAGATATCAGTATGCTAGGATAACTGGATAAAAGTTATGTATATTTCACATATATTTTCTTTTGAGATTTTAAAATGTGTGCGTGTGTGTGTGTGTGTGTGTGTGTGTGTGTGTTTGTGTGTGGAGGTCAGAAGACAACCTTGGGTGTAGCTCCACACCTTCTGCCTTATCTGAGACAAGTTTTCTTTTGTTGTTTTTCTGCTGTGTAGGCTGAGCTAGCTGGTCTGAAAGCCTCTTCCACCTCCCCTTGGGAGTGCTGGGATTACAGATGCTCATGCTATGCGCTTGCCTTTAATATGGATTATGAGGACTCAAGGTCAGGTACCCCCATTTTCTTTTTGAGACAGGATCTCCCTGTAGCCCCAGCTGGGCCTGGCTAGCCTCGATCTCATAGAGATCCACCTGCCTCTGCCTCCTAAGTGCTTGGATTAAAGGCATGTGCTACCATGCCCACCTTTCTAGCCTTCTTTTTTTTAATTATTAAATTTTTATGAATTTCATCCAATATATTTTGATCATTTTTAGATTCTCTCCTGTATCTGCATCTGCACCCCCCCCAACTAACCTTCCGCCAAATTTCTGTACATATATAGGGCCCTATAGAGTCAGGTTTGTGTCCCCAAATGACCTTCGGTGGGGTTTTATGCACTGGAGCCTGGTTGACCTACCAAGATTCTCACTTTTTTTTTTTTGGTCTTTTCAAGACAGGGTCCCCCTGTAGTCCCAGCTGGCCTGGAGCTCACTAGGTAGACCAGGCTGGCCTTGAACTCATAGAGATCTGCCTGCCTCTGCACCTTGCCTCCTGATTGAGTATGTTCTCATTTCTTTTTTGTTTTGTTTTTTTGTACAAGTCTGTCCTGGATTCGCTATGTAGATCTTTAGGCTGGCCTTTGGGAACTTTTTTTTTTTTGTCCCAGCTGTCCTGGAATTCGCTCTGTAGACCAGGCTGGCCTTGAACTCACAAAGATCCACCTGCCTCTGCCTCCCAAGCACTAGGATTAAAGGCGTGCGCCACCACGCCCAGATAAGATTCTCCTTCTTAAAGGAGACTGGCTCTCCCCTTCCCAGTGGTCATTTGTTGCCAATACGTCCTCCAGTAAAGGATAGGGTTTCTTCCCTGTTTCCCCAAGTCTACGCTGGGATTTTGAATGGCTTGAGCTTGCATGGAACTCTTTCCTGCTGCTGTTAGCATTGCTGTGAGTTCATATGAGTAACTGACCTCTAACCCTCTTTTGAAATATTTTTGACTCTCATGTAGCCCAGGTTGGCCTCATAGTGAGTTTTCCGAGATTATAGGCATGTCCCACCATATCTAATTTTATTGGATGCCAGGGATTGAACCCATGGCTCTGTGTGTGCTAGTCCAGCACTTTACCAGTTGAACTACATCATGAAAGTTTGTTTTTATGGAAGGAAATTCTCTCTTTTCCTTTTTTGAGACATAGTCTCATTTAGGCCAAGCTGGCCTTGAATATTCAATATACCTGAGGCTAGCCTTCAGTTCCAGGTCTTTCTATCTTTATTTCCCAAGTGATGAGGTTATAGTTGTGAATCACGACCCTCTGTTTTGTGTATAGCATCTCATTCTAACAGACTATTAATACTGGAGAAAATGTCAAACCAGAAGAGAAGGGAACTTTGAGGACCAGTGAATAGATTCTTCTGTGATCAGTTCCTTTCTTTGCCAAGGATTGTGTGAAGCTCAAATATATCCATCTGTAAATGGGGATAATTTTCACATTTTACAGATATGAATATAACTGAAGTTTCGAATATAACTGAGTTCAACTTGCTCCAAACAAAAAAGGAGGAAGAGGTGCAGCCCTTCTTTCTGTCATTTTCAGCTGGGGAGAAGCGAGTTTGCTGTCTCTTGTTACTTTAGAGTTTTGTCTATTTATGTTTTCTCTTTTCCAGTCTGAAGATTAATGTAACAATAAATGCCCCTGTGGGCTACTTTGGATTCCTCATCACTTTTAGAATTTGAGTAACAACATTTAGCCAAAATCTTATCAAATGTGAAATTATTCTGAGCACTACTGTGCAGAAAGTTTATCCCAGCAAAACACATTAAACTTTTGCATTGGCAATGTGAGGGTTTTTTGTTTGTTTGTTTTTAATTTTTTTAATTTATTATTTTTATATGTATGAGTATACTGTCTGCATACATGCAGACAGTATACTCATACATATAATGCACCTGTGTCGCGCAATGCCGTGGAGGTCAGAAGAGGGCGTCGGATTCCCCTGGAACTGGAATTAAAGACGGTTCTTAGCCACCATGTGGGTGCTGGGAATCAAACCCCGGTCCTCTGCGAGAGCAGTCAGTGCTTTTAACCACTGAGCCATCTCTCCAGCCCCGGCAATGTGAGGTTTTAAAAAAATAGTAGGATGCAGCTGTTAGCACAAATTGTTTGGGGGCTGGGTAGGGAGAAACCCCTCCAACCGAGGTTGAAATTTGAATAGTTCAGGGCTGGAGAGATGACTCCATTGATTGCTCTTGCAGAGGCCCCGGGTTTGGTTCCCAGCACCCACATGGCGGCTAACAACCTTCCTAACTCCAGTTGCAGGGGATCTGATGCCCTCTTCTGACTTCCCCTTCTGACCTCCGTGGGCATTGCATGACATGGGTGCACCTACCTACATACAGTCAATACACTCATATGCATAAAATATTTTTTAAAATTGAATAGTTTGGCTCAATGGCTGATTGTCTTTTGGACACATGAATGGAGCATAGCAGAGTCACATGTTCAGTAGTGTGAGAGGTTTATTTTCGATAGCCTCCCTCTACCCTCTAGGCTGTGTCATTCCACGGGAGACTAGCACCTTCATTAATCATCTCTGGACTAATGCTGTGAGGCTGCATACAGGTGAGAAGGTGAGACCTCTTTCTCGTTTATAAGATTCATTTTATTTTGTTGTGTGCCTGAATGTATGTAAACGCACCATTTGCATGCAGGTGCCCACGCAGGCAAGGGCAGAGCCCCCAGGAAATCGATGTGCGCGCTGAGGACTGAACCCAGATCCTCTCTAAGAGAAAGGAGTGCTCTTAACCGCTGAGCCATCCATCTGGCCCCTCAGAAGATGGAGGCTTCCCTTAACAAAGCGCAAAGCCCTCCTTTCAGAGGCCTTGACCTGGGAGAGAAAGACCCAGAAAGATAGCTAAAGCAAGAGATTTATGTGCGCTTCCTTTCAGCGCCTCTACCTCATTCTATTTGCTCCTGTGCTTCAAGCTTTCCAGTTTCTGAGGGTTTTTTTTTTGTTTGTTTGTTTTTTGGTGTTTTTGAGACGGGGTCTCCCTGTAGCCCCCAGCTGTCCTGGAACTCGCTCTGTAGCTCTGTAGACCAGGCTGGCCTTGAACTCACAAAGATCCGCCTGCCTCTGCCTCTGCCTCCCAAGTGCTAGGATTAAAGGCACCACGCCCAGCTTTTTTTTTTTTTTTCTGAGATTTTAACATTTCTGCTGTCGCACAAACTGCTTCAGGACCAGCTCCCTCACCCTCTCAGGAGAGGATCCGGGAGTCCCATTCTTGAAGCTGGTTCCAAGCTCACCTTCGAGATTGACAGCAAACCCCAGCCCAGACCAGTCCAGAGGATCAAGAACATGCCCTGCCCAGTGCTGGGTCCTGGCAAGGCGGGAAATTACTACATTAACAGGCAGGATTAAGGGAATTCACAGCACCGAGTGAATGACTGGGTTCTGAGGCCTTTCTTCCTTGGGTGCTGTCATTTCAAAAGAATCTGCTTAGAGACCCGGAAGGATATGAATGGGGGCGGTGGTGCAGACCCGCCTGGGAAGGTTTGGAGCTGGAAGACTCCCTCCCAGACTGAAGGGCCGGAGATCTGCAGGCTCAGTATCTAGGCCCTGCCAGGGCTTTGTCCTCTCAGGAGTCCGATGTCCGGCCCCTCCTCAGTGCTGACCACACGTAATAGCTGAACAAACAAATAAATAAATGCTTGTGAGATCGGCTTCTCATCCCAGATGGACCCAGGGCTAGGGAAAGTGTGGCCTCTGACCCCCGCTTTGGGCTCCTCCAGCGGAATCGCCTACACCTTCAGGGCCGAATGAGGGGTTGGGGTGGGGAACTTCCCGGGACCGGTGGCTGGACGGAAGGGTCTGGATACCGGACGCGTCCACGTCCTTTGGTCCTAAACCCAGCAGGGGACGCCAGATGAAGAGGGCCTCCCGCGGGTGCAGCGGCGGGGGGTGCGGGGCACTCGGCTCCCCAGGACCCGCGTGTGGAGGGCGGCGGCGACCGCTGCGGGGTGGCCCTGTCGCCTCTCTGGGTCAGGCGGGCGCTGCCCAGTGGGCCACCGGCGCGGGCGTGTCGCGGCGCTCCCGGATCCGGACCCGCCTTTGCTTTCCTCCTCCTGGCCCGCGCAGTCTCCGCTGAGGTCACCGAGGGCCAGGCGCCCTGCAGAGGCCCCGGGGGCGACGCAGTCCGGGACACGCCGCGGACACACTCCCAGCGCTTTTGCACACTTTCCCACCGCCGGGAACCGCCTCTCGAGTTCCGAAAGGCTCCGGGCGCGGCGTGGGGGAGTTTCTTTGCTCGCGCTGTAGGTCGGGACTTCGTCCCCGGACAGCATCCCCCACCCTTTTCCTCTCGAAAGTTCGCTAGAAGACGGATAGAGGTGGAGAAGGTGGCAGACTTATCTTTGGCAATCTTTCCCGTCCCCAAACTCTAAATACCCCGGAGTCTGGCCCGAAGAAGATAACTCTGGGCGGAGGGGAGGGAGCGAGCGCTGCCTTCCTTCTCCCGCCAGCCTCCCACCTGGTCCCGGGGGTCCCCTCCCCCGCCGCGGGCTCAGCCCGACGTCCCGCCCGCCGCAGCCAGTTCGGCAGCTGCGGGGTTAAGCTCAGGAATGTGGCAGCGAGGAATGTGCATGCAGATGAGCCGATCTAGGGGAGGGCCGGGGGCGGAGCACATGCTAATGAAATGCAAATGAGGAGGCCTGTCGCCGCCGGGCGGTTGCTCCGCGGAGCTTCCCGGATCCGAGCCCAGACGGCGTCGGCTCGGGCAGCCTGGGCGCCGCGACCCTCGGCGGCCGCAGGGGGACAGGGAGGAGGAGGAAGAGGCGGAGGCAGTGGCGAAGAGGAGGAGGAGGAGGAGGAGGGTTCGCTCGCCAGTTCCGACGCAGACATGGTGGACTGATTCCCGGAGGGCCCGAGAGCAAGGTTTCGCGAGGCTGCCCCCGCGCGTGGCCCCGCCGCGCCCCGCGCACCCCTCGCCGGCGCTCGCGTTCCCGCCGCATCCCGCGCCTGATCCCTATGGAGGCGCCGCTCGCCGGCGAGGCCGCCGACCATGCCTAGGAGGGCCGGGAGCGGGCAGCTGCCGCTACCCCGGGGCTGGGAGGAGGCCAGGGACTACGACGGCAAGGTCTTCTACATTGACCACAACACCAGGAGGACCAGCTGGATCGACCCCCGGGACAGGTGGGCAGCGGGCCGCGGGGATCCGCGGGCTAGGAGCGACGGCGGCTGTTGTCCGGGAGACCTGGCCGGCGCGGGGGGCGTGGGGCGTCGCCGGCTGGGCACCCCGAGGGCTCCCGGGAAGGAAAGGCGCGGGACGGTCGGCCTAGGTGGGGCCGTCTGCGGGCCGGGCGACCCTGCCCGGGCCCCATTGCCCACTGCCTTCCCCACACCCCTCCGAGACCTTTAGACACTCCCTGCCCCGAGGGAAAGGCAGGATTGGTGTAGACTGGCACCCCAAGTCCAATTCGCGGGCTCCGGGGGCACCTGACCCCTATTCAGGATGGCCCTGCGCTTTAAAGTTGGCCAGACTGAGGCAGGAGGGCACCTTTCGGCCTTGGGAAAGCACGCCGCGTTTAGGGCCTCTCGGAGGCCTAAGTGCACGGTGAGCCGTCCTGGCCACCTGTGGCATCTGTCCAGCCATCCTTGGCTGCCCTGCTTCAACTGCAAGCTTTTGCCCCAGGGTGCACCCCTAGCCTGGCCAGAGGTCCGAAATGGGCCAGGGGTACCATTCCTGGCTTGGTAGTAAGTTTAATTGGCTTTGCCCCTCAGCTGTTAGAAACGCTTGTCCTTGTTTTGTAGTTTTGCTTCCCACTGCTAGTCCTCACCTAAAAACTTCTTCAGAAGAGACCGGAGCTGAAGTTCCATTCTGTGTCCCAACCTTCTTTTTTACTCTTAAGGGGAACATTTCTTAGAATTAAAGTTATTATAAGTACTTGGAGGGGAGGGTGTGGTGTCACTCATGAGTATAAACCCAGCACTTGGGAGGTGGAGGTAAGATCTGGAGTTGAAGGCCAGCCCGGGTTACATGAGACTTCGTCTCAAAAACAAAACTAATTATAAATTTGTAAACTGTCCATTAAGGAGGTATTTTCTTTAAAAAAAAAAAGATTTATTTTTGTTCATCTGTCCCTGTATGTTTGTGTGTGTGTGTGTGTGCGTGTGTGTGTCTGAATGTCTGTGAATGTACACCATGGGTACCCTGGAAGTGTGGTGGTCCTTGGACGAGCAGCAAGTGCTCTTAACCGCTGAGCCACCTCTCTAGCCTGTTTTGTTTCCTGATACTATAGCTCAGGCTGGCTTGGAACTGGATATCTGACCCCAAATTCACAGTAGTCCCCTGCCTCAGCTTCCTCAAGGTAGGGATTCCAGGCTTGAGCCACCATGGCCTGTTAGTTCCTCAGTGTAAATTTAAGTGATTTATCATTAGGCATGCCTCTGGTTTGCAGTTTTAGCATTTCTGAAAATTCTTGCCAGCTTTTTAATGGGATGTGGTCTGAGAGGTTTATAACCTTTACAGGTGTGTTTTCCATTAAACATTCCCCACCGTTCTTGGTTTGAACCTGAAATACTTTTCTACTTGATATTCTCAGTTACTCTTTTCCTAGGAATATTGTTTTTGAAAGCTATTAAAAAGCAATCATAAGAAAGTTATAAACGACATTATAGATTTATGGAACAATCCTTGTTCAATTATCCATGAAGGTATCAGTTTAGGTTTCCCTCCTCAAAAGGCACCAGTGTCCAGACCCCAGCTTTCCACAGCCCTGCAGCCTATTGCTGGCCTGATGAAGGTTATGACAAGAGTCACACCTTTACAGCCTCTCCAGGTGTATTAGTTGTCATAAACTCCACGCTCCAAGCCAGTTATTTGACTTACACCGTTGCACTTTGAGACTACTTAACAGATAGTAAATGTCAGTGCTGATGGTGTACACCCAACAGTGGCTTTAAGGCACCTGTATAAATATTTGACTTTTACAGTTGTGTGACAATTCTTTCTGCTTTCGGATACTTGGAGTTTTGGGTTATTGAAGTTGCAGTAAATTCTTGAACTATTTGCTTCGGCTTACATATTTTATTATATCATCTTGTTTGTTTACCATAAAATATTGTAACACCAGTATCTGGTGAAGCAAATAGAAAGTGAAGTATATATGGCTTGGCTTCTCCATATCACCCTTCATATATAAGCCAAGATTGCCTTTTATTTTAAACTGTAATGGACTGGCAATTGCTGTGAACTCTATTTTCAGGAAAGTAAGTAACCATTTCCTATTTGGGGGGCAAATAATTTTGACTAAGATGACTTATTTCAGTTTTCTGTGAAGATGTTCAGTAAGTACCTAAAGATATAAATTTGAAAGATTTCAAATATTTCTGAATTTTGACATGTGAGGTTTTTTTTTTTAAAAACTCTCTGAGATCAATCATGGTGACATACTAGCTTAAATTTTTGTTTCAGGGTAATTAAGTGACATTGAGTCTTCCTGAACAGTATAGAGCTGGTTAGAGAAGATATTTGGAGTAACTATTAACTCTTGTCAATTTTGCTGCACACTTAGCAAACATATGGAAAGAGCGATGTTACACAGGCCCATTGGGAGTGTGTGGATTCTTTTGCAGGATCAGATTACAAACCCTGAAAGAAAAAAGAAAAATGGCCTGCTATACTGTGTGTCTGCAGTAGTTTTGAACTTTTAAGGCCACTTGATTAAGATGGTCACAATGATTTACTCATCCATTTTTTTGTTGTTGTTATTTTTATTCTGTTGAGTGAGAATTTTGCTTTTGACAGTTGTCAGCATTCATCTAGTGTTTCTGATTGTACAGAGAATTATGCTGAATTTAGGGAGGAGGCTGGGGGATTTTCCAAGAACATAATTCTGTTCAACAAGTAGTGGTGCTAGAGAGTACAGAAACCCTGCTTTAAAATACTTTTAAGTGTTTGGAAGTAGATAACATAATGCAAACTTTGGTGGGATGTGATTAGAGCTTTAATTTTTTTTTTTTTATTTCTGTATGTGTATGAATGTACTGTCTGCATGCAAGTGTGTGCACCCGTGTCGTGCAATGCCCTGGAGGTCAGAAGAGGGTGTCGGATTCCCCTGGAACTGGAGTTCTCCTGGAATTGGAGTTTCAGACGGTTCTCAGCCGCCATGTGGATGCTGGGGATTGAACCCCAGTCCTCTGTAAGAGCAGTTGGTGCTCTTAACCGCTAGGCCATCT
Source organism: Rhizomys pruinosus (assembly GCA_009823505.1). Lineage (NCBI taxonomy): Eukaryota > Metazoa > Chordata > Mammalia > Rodentia > Spalacidae > Rhizomys > Rhizomys pruinosus. The sequence continues at coordinate 3,501,165 of VZQC01004091.1, forward strand.
CTCCAGCCCCGTGATTAGAGCTTTTATTGCTCTACCACTTACTATGTTTAGGAGAGTTTCTGAATTGTTCTAAACCTCCATTTTTAACTCTAAAATGAGGATAATATCAGTCCCTCATAGGGATGTTTGTGGACCCAGCCAAATAGTAGTAGCTGTCCTGTTGGCATTTTAATTTAGTAGCTGATTGGTGGTAATTCAGAGGCCCCTTTAAAATAGTACACACAGTGTCATGTTTTACTGTGTGCTTTAAGGGTGATCTCATTTCATTCTCCATCCAGCGACAGGTGAGGAAACAATCACAGAGCTGCTGCCTTTGCTGTTAATTGTGAAGCCCAGATCTGAAGTTGGTACTCTGACTCTAGAACTTGTGCCTATCTCGGTTCCTAGTGGGTCTGCTTCCTGAGTGTCGTTTAGGGGATTCACTCTTCCCATCCCCCTGGTATTTTCCTTACCACGGACATCCTTTGATCATACCAATAGGTGTTTATGGTGGATCGTAGATCATGCCCAAATGGGGTGGTGTTCTAAAAAATATTGCATTCAATATAGGAGAAAGAAAAACGCGAGATGGATTCATTGCCTCTTCAAGTAGCGGGCCGAAGTGGGCAGGCCTCAGAGAACTCACAGTGCAATTTTGTACTTTCTATCCTTGTACTGAATGTTACCCAAAGAGGCAATAATATTGTCCAGTGAAACTTACAAGTTGTATTGCCACAGGAAGCAATTTTATGTTAAGACTGATGAACCCTAATAGTAGCTTATGGTTAGGGCAGACAGTGTGGTAACCTGTGTCCTCTAATTGAAAAGAAAGACTCCTGGGGGGGTGGATTGAGGGGAAAGTGATGCTGGCTGAGTGCATCACTAATGTCAGTGATAACTTGTGGCTTTCTACACCCAGTTTGTGGCACATGATTAGGATCCCAGGGCCAGCTGTATCCCCTTTCCTGCAAAGTCAAAGTAAGTAAATTAGACCAACCCACTGTTAATGTGTAAATTCTTTTAGTCCTAATTGTTTATTATTGCCTTATGTATCCTTTGTATGTGGTAGATGTGAATGATTTGTTGGTTCGGTCAGTTAGTGAAGACAGTTGCATTAATTAAAGAAAGAGTGTAAATCTAGCTACTCTCTTATTTCCAGTTTCTTATTGGTCTTTTAATAATAATAATAATAGCACCCATACACCAACAACCATAGATAATCGATTTTCCACTTGGATTAAACATAATGAGAAAAGTGAGCTGCTACATTTTGAAGACTAATATGAATTCCTTATAAGAGCAAAGAAAATGCCACCAGCTTTGATTGTCTTAATCATAGTGCCTCGGTCACAGCAGGCTCAGCATCTAGGTTCCAAGTGGTACAGAGAATTATATTTTTTTTTATTTTTATTTCTTAAAAAAAATTTTTTTATGTGTATGAGTGTACTGTCTGCATGTAGGTTTATGCACCCATGTCATGCAATGCCGTGGAGGTCAGAAGAGGGCGTCAGATTCCCCTGGAACTGGAGTTAAAGATGGTTCTTAGCTGCCGTGTAGGTGCTGGGGATCGAACCCGGGTCTTCTGCAAGAGCAGTCGTGCTCCCAATTGCTAGGCCATCTCTCCGGCCCCAAGAGAATTATTTGAGTGATTATGGTATTTGAAGTTGTGGAGAGGTTGTTAAAAGAGGCTTAAAAAAAAAATCACTTAAGGAGGTGTTAAACTAAACTACGATGTCTTCCAAGAGTCTTCCCTGTAGAAATCTCTCGTTTTCAACACAGTTTGCTGTAATGCGTATTGGAGCAGTGGTTCTTTAGTATATTTGAATGACTAGGATTTCTTCGGTGACTTTAATGATCCATAGTTTGCAGTTTAATTTTGTTGCAAGACTCAGGACAATAGTTGGTTTTTTAAGAAAGACTATTATTTATAAATGAGCTGTTTGTTTTCAGCTGCAAATTACTAAGTTGTCAGCTACAAGTCAGCCATTGTGACATGTGGCCTACAAGCAAACTGGTATTTAAATTTAATGAGAAGAAGCCTGGTATGCTAGGAGATTGTGGACGCTGCCTGCAGGCCCCACACTACCTTCTAAATGGCACTTGTTTACTTTTTAAAAAATAAAATCCTGTACAAAATGAGGCTTTCTCTATAGAGGGGTGTGACCAGCTTCATCTCGCTGATGTGGGAGTTAAGGACATGTCAGGAAACAGCCTTAGCTGTGAATTCCTTCACATAGGATCTGAGTCTATCCATGTACCCATCCTGTGAGCATGATTGAAATTGGTTGAACTGGCTTCTTGTTGGGTTTTGAACTAATTTCTTTATCCAGTTCTGAAACTCCTCTTATTAGAAAAATTACTGTAGAGGTATGAGGGACAGGAAAGGAGATTTCAGAGTAAAGAGTAAAAATAATTTACCAAAATATATATTCAGAATGTTTTCACTGTCTTCAGTGGCTTCTTCATTATTATTATTATTATTATTATTATTTTGGTCTTTTCGAGACAGGGTCTCCCTGTAGTTCCATCTGTCCTGGAACTCACTCTGTAGACCAGGCTGGCCTTAAACTCACAAAGATCAGCCTGCCTCTGCCTCCTGAGTGCTAGGATTAAAGGTGTGCACCACCATGCCCGGCCCTAATTATTTTTTATTGTGATGAAACACATCTCATGAAATTCAAATTTTAAACAAAGGATACAATTCAGTGAAATTTATTTATTTATTTGTTTTTTAGTGTATTCAGTGTTATGGAACCAAACTTTTGATTCCTGGACATTTTCATGGCTCTTAAATTAAACTTTACACCTATTAAGAACTCACTTTCCGGGACTGGAGAGATGGCCTAGCGGTTAAGAGCGCCGACCGCTCTTGCAGAGGACTCGGGTTCGATCCCCAGCACCCACATGGCGGCCGAGAGCCGTCTGAAACTCCCAATTCCAGGAGAACTCCAGTTCCAGGGGAGTCCGACACCCTCTTCTGACCTCCGCGGCATTGCACGTTACGGGTGCACAGACTTGCATGCAGACAATACATTCATACACATACGGAAATAAATAAAATTAAAAAATTAAAAGAAATTATTGAAAATTTCCATAACCCAATAGCCTTTAATTTTTTTAGTTTTTTAATTTATTTTGTATGTGTATGAATGTACTGTCTGCATGTAGGTCAGTGCACCCATGTCAGGCAATGCCTCGGAGGTGAGAAGAGGGTGTCAGATTCCTCTGGAACTGGAGTTAAAGATGATTCTCAACCACCATGTGGGTGCTGGGGATCGAACCCTCGTAGTCTGCAAGAGCAGTCAGTGCTCTTAACTGCTAGGCCATCTCTCCAGCCCAACCATTTTATTGTTTGTTTTGTTTTGTTTTGTTTTGTTTTGTTTTTGAGACAGGGTCTCCCTGTAGCCCAGCTGTCCTGGAACTCACTCTGTAGACCAAGCTGGCCTTGAACTAACAAAGATCTGCCTGCCTCTGCCTCCCAAGTGCTAGGATTAAAGGCGTGTGCCACCATACCTGGCCAGACAGCCCAACCTTTTAAAAGAATGGGGCTGGAGAGATGGTCTAGCGGTTAAGAGCGCCGACCGCTCTTACAGGGACCTGGTTCGATCCCCAGCACCCACATGGCGGCCGAGAACCGTCTGAAACTCCAATTCCAGGAGAACTCCAGTTCCAGGGGACTCTGACACCATCTTCTGACCTCAGTGGCATTGCACAACACGGGTGCACAAACCTGCATGCAGACAGTACATTCATACACATACAGAAATAAATAAATAAATAAAAAGACCATATCAAGTCTATCAGTATGTATCTTGTGCATTTTACTTTTATGTATTGCAAACTCCTTAACAGAATGTGTAAGCACACTCGGTTTCTGCTTTCTAGTTTTGGATTCCCATTGGAATGCAAGCCAAGTCCAGACAGGAGCTTCATTTTAAATTTGGGGTGCACAGACTTGCATGCAGACAGTACTTCATACCCATACAGAAATAAATAAAATTAAAAAAAAAAAAAATTAAAAATAAATAAATAAATAATCTTCGGGCTGGAGATGGCTCAGTGGGTGAGTGCCAACTGGTCTTGCAGAGGACCCAGGTTCGATTCCCAGCACCCACATGGAGGCTAAGAACCATCTTTAATCCAGGCGTAGTGGCACACACAAAAACCTTTAATTCTAGCACTTGGAGGCAGGGGGCAGGGGGATTTTGTGATTTCAAGTGCCAGCCTAGTCTACAGAGGTGAGTTCCAGGCCAGCTGGGGCTATAGGGAGACCCGTCTCAAAAATAAAATAATAAAAAACTTTATTTTTTAAAATGTAATATTTTAAAATCTTAAATACTGTTATATGAGATAACCTAATAATTGTATCCACATTAAAATGGCAAGTATGATATTTGGGGGGCAAGTATGATATAACCTGCAAAATTAATTAAAAAAAAAGTTTACACATAGAAATGCCATATGATCCAGCAATTTCACTTATAGGTATATATACTAAGGAGAACTGAAAATTTGTATTCATACAAAAAACGTACACAGCAGCATTACCCACAATAGCTAAAAAAATTCTACACTAAGTAGAAGAAGCTAGTCGAGAGGACACATGCTATATTATTCAATTAATGCGAAATGTCCAGAATGGGTGAAGCCAGACAATGATGCAGATTAATGACTGCCAAAGCTTTGGGGCTGGTTGGAGAATGGAAAGTGAATTCTTTTTTTTTTTTTCCGTCTTTTCTTTTGTTTGGTTGGGTTCGTTTTTTTTTTTTTTTTTAATTTTTTTATTTATTTCCGTATGTGTATGAATGTATTTCTGCATGCAAGTCGGTGCACCCGTGAAGGGCAATGCCGCGGAGGCAGAAGAGGGTGTCGGACTTCCCTGGAACTGGAGTTCTCCTGGAATTGGAGTTTTCAGACGGCTCTCGGCCGCCATGTGGGTGCTGGGGATCGAACCCGAGTCCTCTGCAAGAGCGGTCGGCACTCTTAACCGCTAGTCCATCTCTCCAGTCCGTAAAGTGAGTTCTTAATAGGTGTAGGTTAATTTAGAGCCATGATGTCCAGGATCAAAAGTTTGGTTCCATAAACACTGAATACACTCAAACCAAATAATTATTTCACTGATTGTCTCCTTTGTTTAATTTTGAATTCTGGATGTGTTCTCACATAAAAACATTAGGGGCCGGGCTGGTGGGCGCACACCTTTAATCCTAGCACTCAGGAGGCAGAGGCAGGCTGATCTTTGTGAGTTTAAGGCCACCTGAGTCGACAGAGTGAGATTCCAGGACAGATGGAACTACAGGGAGACCCTGTCTCGAAAAGACAAAATAATAATAATAATAATAAAATAATAAGAAGCCCACGATGACAGTGAAAACATGCTGATATAATTTGGTAAATTATTTTTACTCTTTACTCTGAAATCTCCTTTCCTGTCCCTCAACCTTACAGTATTTTTCTAATAAGAGGAGTTTCAGAACTGGTAAAGAAATGAGTTCAAACCCAACAAGAAGCCAGTTCAACCAATTTTTTTTTTATCATATTTTTTGTTTTTTAATTTTTTTATTTATTTCTGTATGCTCAATGTACTGTCTGCATGCATTGTGCACCCTGTCGTGCAATGCCCGAGTCAGAAGATGGTCTCGGATCCAGATGAGCTGGAGTCTCCTGGAATGGAGTTCAGACGGCTCTCGGCCGCCATGTGGGTGCTGGGGATCGAACCCGGGTCCTCTGTAGGAGCGGTCGCGCTCTTAACGCTAGGCTCTCTCCCCCCCAGTTCAACAATTTCAATCATGCTCACAGGATGGGTACATGGATAGACTCAGATCCTATGTGAAGGAATTCACAGCTAAGGCTGTTTCCTGACATGTCCTTAACTCCCACATCAGCGAGATGAAGCTGGTCACACCCCTCTATAGATAAAACCTCATTTTTACAGAGCATTTTATTTTTTAAAAAGTAAACAAGTGCCATTTAGAAGGTATTGTGGGGCCTGCAGGCAGCGTCCACAATCTCCTAGCATACCAGGCTTCTTCTCATTAAATTTAAATACCAGTTTGCTTGTAGGCCACATGTCAAAAGGCTGACTTGTAGCTGAACAACTTAGTAATTTGCAGCTGAAAACAACAGCTCATTTATAAATAATAGTCTTTCTTAAAAAACCAACTATTGTCCTGAGTCTTGCAACAAAATTAAACTGCAAACTATGGATCATTAAAGTCACCGAAGAAATCCTAGTCATTCAAATATACTAAAGAACCACTGCTCCAATACGCATTACAGCAAACTGTGTTGAAAACGAGAGATTTCTACAGGGAAGACTCTTGGAAGACATCGTAGTTTAGTTTAAACACCTCCTTAAGTGATGTTTTTTTTTTAAGCCTCTTTTACAACCTCTCCACAACTTCAAATACCATAATCACTCAAATAATTCTCTTGGGGCCGGAGAGAATGGCCCTAGCAATTGGGAGCACGACATGCTCTTGCAGAAGACCCGGGTTCGATNTGTCGTGCAATGCCGCGGAGGTCAGAAGAGGGTCTCGGATTCCCCTGGAACTGGAGTTCTCCTGGAATTGGAGTTTCAGACGGTTTTTGGCCGCCATGTGGGTGCTGGGGATCGAACCCGGGTCCTCTGTAAGAGCGGTCGGCGCTCTTAACCTCTAGGCCATCTCTCCAGCCTGATTTATTTATTTTAAGTGTATGCGTGTGTGTACCCTCAGAGGCCCAAAGAAAATGTTGGAGTCCCTGGAGCTGCAGTTACAGGTGCCTGACATGGATGCTGGGAACTGAACTCAGGTCCATCACAAGAGCAGCAAACACTCTTAACCACTGAGCCATCATTCTGGACCCTAGTATTTAAGATGTTTTATGTTCAAGTTAAATATATATATTTATGGATATTTATATATCCCTATATATAAACATATATATATACATATACATATACATAATATATAGATATGGATAGGGATGATTCAGTGGTTAAGAACATTGACTGCTCTTGTAGAAGTCCTGAGTTCAGTTCTCAGCACCCACATGGTGGCTAACAAGGTTCTGTAACTCTGGTTCCAGAGAATCTGATGTCCTCTTCTGCAGGCACAGCACACACAGGTGTACTTACATACATGCAGGCAAAACACTTATACACAAAAAATAGAAATAAAATTTAAAAGATATATGTTTATATTTTATATGTGTGTTTTACCTGATATATGTTTGCATATGTGCCTGGTACCTGCAGAGGCCAGAAGGGGGCACCAGATTCCCTGAACTGGAGTTATAGAGGGTTATGCATTGCCCTGTAGGAGCTGGGAACCAAACCCTGATCCCTTTTGAGGCACTAACTACCCACTGGTAGTATTGAGTGTCCAGTGTCTCCACATCTTCACTGACACTTATGTCAAGCCTTGCTGGTCTTCCTGTGGTTTTGTTTTGAGTTACATAGCCCTTTTCAAAGTGCTTTGATGGCTTCAGTGTGACCCAAGCCTCCCCACCTCTATTCAACACCACTGCTTCCTTCCATAACTTCTGCTGTATAGTCACTATTTTCTTGATCAAGAAAAAAGTTAGGTTGGCTTTACATTATTGTCTTTCCTCTCAAGTCTTATTGACTTTAACACTGACATTGTAGATATAGCTGATAGCCTCTAGTGTATCAATAAGCTCTGTTCAAGGTCAGCTTACAGTCTAGTTTGCACAATTCTATAAAGTGAAAGAAGATTTGAGTTTTGTCTTTGATATTTTCTGTCTATTCTTTTAATTCAGCCTTTAAGTACCTTCTTTCCAAATACTTGGGGCAGACTTAAAAGTAGAATGTAAAGGCAAAGTACATATTAAATTTTGTCTTTGTGTCAAATGTATATGTCAAGAGATATCTGTGTAGACAATAATGAATAATCCCATGTGTAGTGTAAATATATATCATGTTTTTCAAAATGATTTCAAGGCTATTCATTCTAGTTGTTTGTTAACCAAACCTATTTTTGTGACATATATATATATATATATATATATATATTTATTTATGTGTATGNATTTATTTATGTGTATGAATGTACTGCCTGCATGTAGGTTTGTGCACCCTTGTCGTGCAATGCCTTAGAGGTCAGAAGAGGGTGTCGGATTCCACTGGAACTGGAGTTCTCCTGGAATTGGAGTTACAGACGGTTCTCAGCCACCATGTGGGTGCTGGGGATTGAACCCCGGTCCTCTGCAAGAGCAGTCAGCACTCGTTTAACCACTAGGCCATCTCTCTAGCCCGTGACTTATATTTTTTTAAAGTTTACAAGAGGGCTGGAGAGATGGCCTAGCGGTTAAGAGCGCCAACTGCTCTTGCAGAGGACCCGGGTTCGATCCCCAGCACCCACATGGCAGCTGAGAACCGTCTTTAACTCCAATGCCAGGGGAATCTGACACCCTCTTCTGACCTCTGCGGCATTGCACGACACGGGTGCACAAACCTACATGCAGACTGTACATTCATACACATAAAAAATAAATTAAAAAATTAAAAAAATATTAAAAAAAAAGTTTACAAGAGGGGCTAGAGAGATGGCCTAGCAGTTAAGAGCACCGACTGCTCTTGCAGAGGACCCGGGTTCGATCCCCAGCACCCACATGGCGGCTGAGAACCGTCTTTGACTCCAGTTCCAGGGGAATCTGACACTCTCTTCTGACCTCTGCGGCATTGCATGACACGGATCCACAAACCTACATGCAGACAGTACATTCATACACATATAAAATAAGTAAAATTTAAAAAAAAGATAAAAAAAAGTTTGCAAGAAACTTGAAAACATTACAAGTCAGCCAGATGATCGAGGTCAATTTCAACAGTATTGAGTCTTATTGGTCTGTGTCCTACAGGATGTGATGACTGTGGCATCTTGTTTTCCCCAAAACCCACCTACCCCCAGTCTAATCATGAAGAAAGCAGCCATTAAAATCAGTGCTCTTCAAAACTCTGAAGGTTCTCAAAAACAAGGAAAGTCTGAGAAACTTATTACCCAGAGGAGCGTAAGCAGATACAGCACTGGATGAGACACAGCTTATTGGCATAGAAAAGGAAAAACTTGAGGAACTCTCAATTATTGACTTATAACGCAGGAATGTAAGTACATTAATTTCAGAGACTGGACTACACTTCTAGGAGGAATAGAGTAATGGATATATGGCAGCTTTCTGTACAACTTTATATTTTCCTAGGAATTTGAATTTGTTCTAAAATGTAAAGCACATAAAAAAATCATGTGGAACTGTTGGAAGTGGCTTCTTTAGTCAAAGTGTGGCCTTACTGTGTAATTCCGGTTTTTTGTTAAGTAAAAAGCAGTGATCAAAGTGAAGCCTAAGAGCTGACTCCTGGCCTGCAAGCCTCTTTCTGTACAGCCCTCCAGCTAGTGTGGGTTTTATATCATGAAAGGGTTGTAAACAAACGGAAACAAAGAAGGTATGACAGACTGGATGTAGCTCACAAAACTCCAGATGTTTACTTTGTAAAGTGGAATGATAAATCTTTAAAGTACTTTATAATAATGTTTATGATAGCATGGCATCTTCCTTGATCACTGGCAATTCAGAAGATAGTGTAGGGTGTGAAGGGGCGCTGTGTGAGGAGCTGCCTTCTATCTCATGGAGGTTTTCTTCTAATGAAATGCACAGGTCACTCAAAGTTCTCTGAATCCTTTCTTTTTTGAGGTGTCTGGAATGATGGTAGTCAAGTTTGATATATTACTCTAAGATTGGAGTGAGTTCATGGGTACTGGTGCTTTCTGATGCTGTCTACTGCATATGCTAATTTGAAACCAAGGGATGTCCTGGGAACCTGTTTTTCCCATGCAGGCCTGAAGCAGGGATTGTTTTTGTGGCACACAGATAGTTCAACTAAGGTCTAGTCTGGCAAAGTTACCAAATACTGGGCACCTGTCGTTTTTTAATTATTATTTTTTTTTTGGAGACAGTTTCTAGTCTAGGCTGGCCCTCAGACTTGCCGTGCAGTTGAGGATAACCTTGAACCTCTGATTCTCCTTCCACTTCCATGTGCTGGGATTAAGGGTACAGGCATGCACCACCATGCCCAGTTCACCTGGTGCTGTGGATGGAACCCACGGCTTCATTTATGCTAGGTAAGCACTCTACCAACTGAGCTATATCCCCAGCTTATTTTTTTGCATGTATATGTGTGTTTGCATGTGTTGGAACCCTTCCGTGTATGTGGGCATGTGCACATGTCATATGTGCCTGTGGAGGCCCAAGGCTGATGTCAGGTATTTTCCTCAATCTCTCTCCACCTTATATGTTGAGGCAGGGTCTCTTGGTGAACCCAGAGCTCACTACTGAGAGAACTGAAACTCGTTACAGTGTTCTCTGAATAATTTTTCATACATTGCTAGCTCTGCTTTTAGTAAGGAACTTGGAGTTTCCACAAGTATAATAGAATATTAGGAAGCAGAACCACCTGGAAGTCATAGGTTAACAAAATCTGGCTTCGGGAACTGTCGTTTCACTCCATAGCTGTGAGGAGTTACAGAGGTGTAGTCTTCGCTGCCTCTGCACTGGCGAAGTTTCCTCACGTGCCCTGGCTTGTGGTGGTCACCAGTTCTGAATGTGAACAGTGGTAGTAAATGTTGAGCTACTGAAATTTGTGCTGTAAATTCCTGATTGAAATTCTGGCTTAGTAATAGACTGTGGAATGTGTTTTGGTACTTTATTGACATTTCTCCATTTTATAAGGAGGTAGATTTATTAACTGGCAGTGATTCTCAGTAAAATTTAAATCATGGCAGACAATTTTTAGTGCAAAAGATTTGAAGAGGGTGGGAGAGATGGCCTAGTGGTTAAGATCGACGACTGCTCTTTCAGAGGACTAGGGTTCAATCCCCAACACCCACATGGCAGCTGAGAACCATCTTTGACTCCAGTTCCAGGGGAATCCGACACCCTCTTCTGACCTCTGCAGCATTGCAGGACACGGGTACACAGATCTACATGCAGACAGTACATTCATACACATACTAAAATAAATAAAATTTAAAAAAAGATTTAAAGAATACAGTTATTTAGGGGAAAACATGTATCACTGTAGTTTTCCTTTGTATTATAGTATCTAGCAGAGATAAAAGTCAAGTCTTTTTTTCTTTGAAATTGTGACAGAATGAATGCTTGGAGTTTGTCTTGTCAAGTTGTCAGTAGATTGTCCCTTTAGTTGCCATACTGTCCTAGGTGTAATTTGGGGTTGGTCAGAAATTCTGTCCCACACTGTGTGTTTGTTTTTCTATTTGCTAATTATCAGGTATTTGCATTTGGTTGAAACAGATCATACACGTTCTTTCCTCTTTGCCTTCCTGTAATTTATGATATTTCTCTTAGGACAGTAGAAGTATGAACTGGTATTTGCCTTGGTAGAATATTTGACATAATTTTAGGGCCCTGGTTTGCTATAGAAACCTACAACCCCTTTGTGTGTCTGATTCAATCCTTGTCTTCCCCTTAAAGGTTTTTTTGAAGAATGTATGTAGATACAGTCTTGACAGATTTTTCTAATGTTTCATGTATGAGGAACATGTGTGAGGAACATCTGTGTGTCTGTATCACTAATGATTTAATAAAATCCCTTCGTGTCCACTGAGGTTAGAGACCTGCCTGGTGTGCCCCACCCCTCTGTGCTCTTAGATTCCCTCCCCCCATGGGGCATGTGAGCGTACTGCAGTGCTCTGTACCTGTAGAGATGAAATAGAAGCATTTGAAGGACCATGTCCAGGACTCCACACATTGCCTAGTTGGACTGACCTGACGCCATAGTCATTCACTCACACATTCACTCATTCATTCAGTCACATCTTTATAGGAAAGTCTATGCCAGATGTATCTTCCAGAAGGACACAAAATTGATCAACATAAGCAAGGTTCTTACTTTCATAGATTTGTTGTTGTTGCTGTTGTTGCTGTTGTTACAGAGATCCACTTGCTTCTGTCTCCCAAGTGCTGGGATTAAAGGCATGTTCCAGCATACCTGGCTTTTCATAGATGTTTATATTCTAGTTTGGGGAAGGAAAGATGTTATTAAGGCAGTCAAAGGTGCTTTGATGAGTTGAGAATAAGCAAGGTGAGTGATAATGGCATCACTGGGAGCTGCTTTGAGTGAGGTAGTCTATCCTTTTAGAGGCCCTGACATTAAGATCTATTCACTTGAAGATCTTAGGGGGAGCTGGAGAGATGGCCTAGTGGTTAAGAGTGCTCTTCCAGAGGACCTGGGTTCGATAACTAGCACCCACATGGCGGCTGAGAACTGTTTGTAACTCCAATTCCAGGAGAACTCCAGTTCCAGGGGAATCAAGGCCCTCTTCTGACCTCCGAGGCATTGCACGACATGGGTGCGCAAACCTACATGCAGACAGTACATTCATACACATAAAATAAAATAAAATAAAATAAAATAAAATAAAATAAAATAAAATAAAATATCTTAGGGGAAGACTAAATAGTTCAAGCAGAAGAGGCCAGGTGAACTCCTAATCCAGTGTGTTCCAGTGCGATAGCTTCCAAGAGTATGTTGTTATCTACATTTGATCTGATCCAAATTAAGTTAAATATTCATGTCTTACCCACCACATTTTAAGTGTGAGCAGCTGCACATGCAGATAGAGAGCATTTCCTTCTCTGTAGAAGGCTCTGTTGGGCCGTGCTTTCCTAAAGTGATGGAGCAGTTTATGGATTTTGAAACTGAACTGTGAAGCAGCATGAGTGACTGTGGGGACACTGAGAGAGAAATGGACCTGCCTTTTAGACCATCACATTTTTAAAGGTTTTTAGGAGCCCTTAAAAATTGGAGAATTAGCTGGGCATGGTGGCGCACGCCTTTAATCCTAGCACTTGGGAGGCAGAGGCAGGCAGATCTTTGTGCGTTCAAGGCCAGCCTGGTCTACAGTGTGAGTTCCAGGACAGCTGGGGCTACAGGGAGACCCTGTCTCAAAAAGGCCAAAAAAAAAAAAAAAATTGGAGAATTTTAGCTGGTGTAGGTTTGGGGCTAAAGCAGGGAATGGGCTCTTTTCTTTTCCTTTTCTCCCCTCCCCTCCCTCCCCCTCCCCGCCCCTCCCCTCCCTCCCTCCCCTCGCCTCCCCTCTGCACCACTCTCCTCTACCCCTCTCCCCACTCCCCACTCCCCTCTCCCCTCTCCCCACTCCCCTCTTCCCTCTCCCCTCTCCCCTCCTTTCTTTTAAGGTAAAAATAAGGAACCTGCTCATGATTTAGTTGTGTGAGGATTGGGGCTTTTCTGATTCATAGATGGGGAGAGACTAAGCGGAGCATGGTCGGTTGGTATTCAGCTGAACTGGTAATCAAGAGTTCTTTCTCAGATTTGTCCATCTAAGATGCCTGTTGAGACATTCAGATAATGATGTCTACTAGACAGTAGGCCATATAATGTGGAGTTTAGAAGCCAGAGATGGAGATAATTAAATTTGAGTATACATCATATTTAAAGTAGGAGGATAGGAGTTGATCCTGAAGTTTGCCTGGATTGATTATTTACTTATTTATTGTGAATCCATGGTTAGCCAAGATGGTTTCATTTTTTTTTTTAAATGATGATGATGATGATGATGATGATGATGATGATAGTGAGGATAATAAGTGCCATTTACTGAGCTCCTCGCATGCAGGTTTTTTCAAGCTCTATGAGGGGGGAGGTACTGTGTCTTGTTCGCTGTTGTGTTTTAGTGTCCACCTCTGTGCAAGTATTAATAGTTCACTGAATGAATGAAACCTTTGATAGGCAGCATTCTTACCCCCTGCTGTGGTTTGAATTTGTCCTCCAGAAACTCAGGTGTTGCCTTAGGTCTGTGGGGGCACCAGCTGCTGAGGGGATTAAAAGAGTTCCCTCAGAGGGTTGTTGAATGAACCAACTTGGTCACTTCCACCTGTTTGGCTTTCTGCCCTGTGGTGCCATCAGCCAATAGGCCTTCAACAATGCCGATGTTGGATGCCGTGCCCTTGAACCTCCAGAACTTTTTTCTTAATAAAGTTAGCCAGCCTCAGATATTTTGGTATTGTAAGAAACAAATAAACTATACACCCCATTGTGGGAAACTGAGGCTTACAGGTTAATTTGTTTTAATTAAGAGCACAATGCTTTTAAGGAGTGCAGAACTCAGCCTGTCTGACCTCAAAGCTATGCATTAGCCACATGCTGCCTAAGGTGATTCCTGGGAAGGATCTTTCACCTCCTGCCTACACTGCTTTTGAGGACTTAGCTGAAGGCTCTCATATGACACTTCCCTTAACACCTTAGCCACACATTATCTTCCAGAACCTTCTTGTACTTGATTTTAGCATCTGTAGTATGCATACTGTCTGACATCTCAGAGCTGTTACTTTACCAGAGTTTATTTTTCATCTTCCCAAATGAGTTGGTAGGTTCCATTTAGTTAAATCATGCACAGTATTATTTATTTATGCTCCCTCCCAGGACACACAGAATGATATCCTGTGTATATTGGTTGTACAAATAGCCTAATTTGGTTCTGTCACTTCTGCCTCATTCCAGTGTTTTAAGTTCTTTCAGAGGCTGAGATCTGATATGCTGTAAATCCTCTTTATCCCTGTCATCTAGTTCTGAAACTCCATTTGAACCATGCATTGCAGCCTCCTCCCAGCCCCCAGCTCATTGCACCACTTTCCACCACCTGCACCCTCCAGGCTCCACCCTCATTAAAGGACAGGTGAAGTTATGGAGGGTCACAATGCGTCTGATAAAGCCCAGACCCTTCCAGCTTCTTTATTTCCTGTAGAGCTCTCTTCTCATTCATTCCAAACCTGATGTGTGATCTATCGTGAGAGGAAGCCTGGGTTTCACCAAGATTAGTAAATTACAGACCTGATTGAAATTCTTTTCTACCTTGATTCTTGTAATTGATCCTAAATCTTGGAATGAAGACAAACTCAGCATATTATTAATCTCAGCCATATTATACTATACTTTAAACATCTGAGATTTGGATTCAGAATAAAGAGCATTTATAAATAGTGACAGAAACTCAGGGAGTATGGTGTGTTTTTACTTGATTTATTTAGACTATGAGCCTTACCTGGAAGTGTCTAAGCAGCCATTTATTTTTAATTATTTAATTATTGCTTGATTGATTGATGTGTATGAATGTACGGTCTGCATGTAGGTTTGTGCACCCATGTCGTGCAATGCCACAGAGGTCAGAAGAGGGTGTCAGATTCCCCTGGAACTGGAGTTCTCCTGGAATTGGAGTTACAGACAGTTCTCAGCTGCCATGCAGGTGCTGGGGATCGAACCCGGGTCCTCTGTAAAAGCATTCGGTGCTCTTAACCGCTAGGCCATCTTTCCAGCCCTAAGCAGCCATTTAAAAGTATGGTTGAAGAGAAATCATTTAATTCGAATATTCCTTATTCCTGTTATAGGCTGTGTTTTTTTGATGTTTATGGTAGTTGAACAACATATTGTACATCTGATTCTATTTGGGCATGTAGTCCTCTCAACATTTCTGCTGTTTACTTCCTTGGAGATCCAAGTTTGTGAATTTTAATTAAATGCTTAGATTATGCATGTGAAACATCTTTTGTTCCTGTGTTGCTATGAGCAACAGTTGGAAACTTAACCTTCCTTTTCAAAATGAGTTGTAGATAAATAAATGTAAATTTTTAGCCGCTTTTTAAAAAGTCATCATTTAGTGTCTTAAGTGCTCTACCTGCAACATCGACGGCTACATAACCATAATTACAGTGGAGGAAGAATGCAGTGGTTGTGAATAATCATCAGACACATTGACATAACATTCCTAAAATAGTATTCAAATTAGGGAAGACTCGGCTGGGCTGGGGCCCAGTAGCCAAGCCTTGAGTCCTTTCAGCCGCCTGTCTGACTGGGTTTCTGCTGTGGCCTGAAGGAAGCTGATGTTTGCACAGAGAGGCCAAAATTAGCCAAAATTTCCCAAGTAACTGTGTCTCTTTTCTCCCCAGTACAACACGATCATTTTGTCTTGATTGTGGTTCTTCCCACCATTTAGTTTAACTTTGACTGACTCCTGGTGACTGCTTAGACTTATTACTTGATTTTATTGTGTGATTTTTGATTATAGTCCTTTGTGCTGTTTAAACTAACATTGTTTACCTAAATTAGTGGCAGTAGTGAGGGACACAGTTTGGCCCATTTGAATGAAAATCAAGAGCTTTGTGTTGAGCCCTGCCTTTGAGCAAGACTTGACAGATGTCCGGTGAATTCTCTCTCCAGAAGCCTCAGGGGAATTAGGCTGCAATGACTGTGGAAGTCAGTTGCACTGTTGAAGGCGTGAGGTCTGGAATGGCCCAATTCAGGGATTTATAGTGATAATGTAATTAATTCTCCCTTCAGGAATACTGCGCTCAGTGAAGAGGCGCCCTTTGTCCTCTTCTTGCATCCTTCCCTCTATCTCAGCTCTGTTGAGAACCAACCCTGAGCACCAGTCTAACCTAATTTGTGAGACATTCTGGAAGGGTCTGCTGACTGTCCCTCTTCAGGAGTACCCACCCTCTCACACTTGCTGGTCTGTGCAGCCCTGCACTTAGCCCATCTGTGAGATTTAAAGGAAAAAAGTAAAGTCTTGTTTTTAGTGTTGACTATTTAAATTACAGTTGGATATATTTTAATAAGACGTTAGTTTTTAAAATACAGTGATAATTTTGGGATATCAGTTCTAAAAGGCTCTGGATTGTGAGTGGATGCTCTAGATGAATGTGTGGTGTTTGCCGTGGATGCTCAGTAATCCCAGGGAAGTTCGCAGAACCAAATCTTGGAAACCACATCCCCTGTACACTGTTTTCTCTCTGCTGTTTTCATTTCATTCCTCTGCTGTTTCATCGGTTTTTAATTCCTAAATTTTATTTATTTATTTATTTTAGACAGGAGCTCCCTGTAGCCTTATTTATTTATTTATTTATTTATTTATTTATTTATTTATTTATTTATTTATTTATTTTAGGCAGGAGCTCCCTGTAGCCCTAGCTGGCCTAGAACTCTATATGTAGACCAGGCTGGCAAGGCTGTGAGTTCAAGAACTCACAGAGCCACGTGGCTCCACCTCCCGAGTGAGTGCCAGGATTAAAGGCATATGCCACCACGCCCAGCCATCTTTTACACAGGGTCTCACTATGTACCCCACTGGCCTGGAACTCACATGTAGACCATCCCAAGGCTGACCAAGATCTCATAGGGATCTGTCTGCCTGTCTTCTGAGTTCTGGGGTTAAAGGCACGCACTACCACTCCTGGCTTAAACTCTTTATTTTTATGTAAATCATATGGATAATTACATGGATCTTAAGTAATGCATATGTTGGTATTTGTTGATGGATTTTTACAGGCATTGCAGCCTCATGGAAATGGAAATGGAAGCCAGTTAAATATCTGATTTCATCAGAATGTCAGGAGTGATATCCTAGCTGTTAAGAAGGAAAGTCACCTTTACAGTATAGAAGTGATTGTTCTGCTCCTTCATGATTACATCATTCAAATTAGTAACCTGGAGATTAAAAAATTAGGAAAACTGGTTTTCCTTTTCTGGCCTTAGAGAAGACAAACAAGGAGTCAGTTAGAAAACCAGAACTTACAAATTTTAGGGCCAGCTACCTGCAAGGGTGATTATTTGAAGTTCTGTGAATTGATAACAAAAGATGTGTGGGGCTGTAGAGATGGCCTAGTGGTTAAGAGCGCCAACTGCTCTTGCAGAGGACCCGGGTTCGATCCCTAGCACCCACATGGCGGCTGAGAACCATCTTTAACTCCAATTCCAGGGGAATCCGACACCCTCTTCTGACCTCCGCGGCATTGCACGACACGGCTGCACAAACCTGCATGCAGACAGTACATTCATACACATATGGAAAAAAAAAAGATGTGTAAATGCTGAGATACAGAGATCTTTACTGTAGTAGCTCCATTTGGATTAAAGCAGATACACAAACCCATACATTCTGACTTTTTTTTTTTTGAGATAGGAGCTCCCTGAAGCCCTAGCTGGCTTGTAACTTGCTCTGTAGAACAGGCTGGCCTTGAACTCACAGAAATCTGCCTGCCTTTGCCTCCCAAGTGCTGGCTGGCACATTCTAATATTTGTAAAGTAGTTACTTTAAACAAGGAACCTTTATTTGCAGATTGGGGAACGTTTAATTTTCTGTAACTTTTGGGGGCCGCTTGAAATGATTCTATGCATAATTACATTGTTTAAAAATCGTAAATTAGATAAAAATCTGCCTTTGCAAAAAAAGAAATAGTGAAATATATTTTTCAAGCTTGTAATTAACAAGTAGAGAGCACCAGCATTCATTTGTTAAGCTCATGCTCCCTACAGCCATTCACCTTTAATGTTATTCAGTGTTACCTCGTCTGCATTTAAAAAGTATTGTCTTGAGTTCTTTGGGTAGAAGGCAGACATGGACATATACAATATAGTAAACTTTGGAGGTGTGGTGGTGCATGCCTTTAATCCTAGCACTCAGAGGCAGAGGGCCAGGTGGATTTCTGTTCCACTGAGGCTAGCCTGGAAGTAGTGAGTGCTAGGCCAGCCAGGACTACATAATGAGACCATGTGTAAAACAAAAATTGAAATGTTTTATTACAGTTCTGGAGATCGAAGCCAGGACCACGCATGATAGGCAAACACCCTACCTCTGGGCTGCACCCTCAACTCCTAAATCATATTTTAAAAAGTAACATTACAGGGTGCTGCAGAGATGGCTTAGCAGTTAAGAACACTGGCTGCTCTTTCAGAGGACCCATGTTCGATTTCCAGCACCCACATGGCCACTAACAATCGTCCATAACTCCAGTTCCAGAGCATCCCCTCTTCTGATCTCCACCGGCATTGCATGACACAGGATGCACTTACATGCAAGCAGTACACTCAAAATAAAATAAAAGTAATGACTAAAAAGAAGTTATGGGGCTGGAGAGATGGCTTAGCGATTGAGAGTGCCGACTGCTCTTGCAGAGGACCAGGGTTCGATCCCCAGCACCCACATGGCGGCCGAGAACCATCTGTAACTCCAATTCCAGGAGAACTCCAGTTCCAGGGGAATCCAAGACCCTCTTCTGACCTCTGCAGCATTGCACGACACGGTGCACAAACCTACATGCAGACAGTACATTCATGCACATAAAAAATAAATAAATAGGGGCTGGAGAGTTAGCCTAGCGGTTAAGAGCACCGACGCTCTTGCAGAGGACCCTGGTTCGATCCCCAGCACCCACACGGTGGCTAAGAACTGTCTGTAACTCCAATTCTAGGAGAACTCCAGTTCCAGGGGAATCCGAGACCCTCTTCTGACCTCCGCGGCATTGCACGACACGGGTGCACAGACCTGCATGCAGACAATACATTCATACACATGCAAAAATAAATAAAAAAAAAATTAAAAAAAAAAGAAAAATAAATAAATAAAATTTATGAAAAAAAAAGAAGTTACATTATAGGGGCTGGAGAGACATGGCTCAGCAATTAAGAGCACTGGCTGCTCTTGAAGAAGACCCAGGTTTGAATTTCAGCACTCATCTGGTGGCTAACAACTCCAGTTCCAGGGGATCTGATGCCATCTTCTGTCTTCTTAGGGCATTGCATGACATGGGTATACATATACATGCAGGCAATACATGCATACACATAAAATAAAAATAATAAAATGTTTTTTTAAAAGTTATTATTACAGGGGCTGGAGAGATAGCCTAGTGGTTAAGAGCACCGACTGCTCTTGCAGAGGACCCAGGTTCAATCCCCAGCACCAACATGGCAGCTGAACCATCTCCAATTCCAGGAGAACTCCAGTTCCAGGGGAATCTGAGACCCTCTTCTGACCTCTGCGGCATTGCACGACACGGGTGCACAAACCTACATGCAGACAGTACATTCATACACATACAAAAATAAATAAAATTAAAAAACAAAGAGACAACCCCCCCAAAAGACTTCAAATCCTTAAAAAAAAGTTATTATTACAGAAGAACATAACATTGATGACACGTATAATTTTTGTGATATTGTCTAGGAGGTAGAAAGTTGTCTGTGGTTGTGATTGTGAAGAGAATATCTTTAGTATCTGTCTTTCGGTTTTGCTAGGTTAAATTAGCACCATTTGATTCTGTGATTTAGTTAAACATTAATCTAAGTTAATACATTTTATAAAGTGAAGATCATCTACATTTGAAGTATCTTGCTTCTTTTAGTGTCTGAAAATAAAGTTTAATTAAACTTTATTTGTTGCTTTGTTTTTATTTACATGTTGCTTGTTTTCCTACTGGGATGGCAGAGTCAAGTAGAAGGACAGAAAAATCACAGCTCACTGAACCTAAATTATTCTTCTGGCTCCTTTTATGTATTATTTTATATGTGTATGAGTGTATAGCCTGCATGTAGGTTGGTGCCTGCATTGTGAAGTGTCTGTAGAGGTCATGAGGGAGCATTGGATCACCAAAACTAGAGTTATAGACAGTTTGTTGTCACCTTGTGCTGGGACCTAAACCCAGGTCTTCTGAAAGACCAGCCAGTGCTTGTAACTGCTGAGCCAGGTCTCCAGCCCATTTTGGCCCCTTTTAAAAGATTTATGGAGCCGGGTGTGGTGGCGCATGCCTTTAATCCCAGCACTCAGGAGGCAGAGGCAGGTGGATCTCTGTGAGTTCAAGGCCAGCCTGGTCTACAAAGCAAGCTCCAGGCCAGCTGGGACTAAAGGGAGACCCTGTCTCAAAAATACCCCCCCCCCAAAAATTTATAATCATTATCAACCTAATCATTTATCGAAGGCTTTTTATATGTTAGAATGGTAGATAGGCTAAATTGTTCCATTAATTTAATATCATAGCAGTTTCCTTATTATGGTTAAAAACAGAATTTACTACCCTAACCATTTTAAGCATATAGTACAGTAATATTAATTAATACTAGTGTTAATTACATTCATTGTGACAAATCTCTAGAACTTTTCATCCTTCAAAACTGAAACTTTTTGTCCGATTCACAAGAACTCTCCTTTGGGGTCTGCTGTTGGCAACTATTTTCTACCAAGCTTCTAAAAGCTTGACTGCTGTATTATTATTTTATTTTTTAAGATTTATTTACTTTTATTTGTATGTATGTGGTGCTTCTGGGAGAGCTTATATATACCACTTGCATGCAGGTGCCTGTGGAGGCCAGAAGTCTCCTGGAACTGGAGTTACAGGCAGTTATAAGCTGCCTGATATGCATGCTGGGAACCAAAACTTGGGTCTTCTGCAAGAGTAGTAAGTGCTTTTCACTGCTGAGCCATCTCTCCTGCCTTTTTAAAAATAATGTGTGTGTGTGTGTGTGTGTGTGTGCTTGGTGTGTTCTGTGACTCCCGACAATTTTGGGGAGTCGGTTCTCTTCTTCAGGCAGATTCTTTCTTGGCAATTCTTCTGTCTCTCCCTCCCATCTTGCTGCAGGGATGCTGGGATTACAGATGTGTACTACCACACCTGGAGGTAGAACTTAAGTCGTCAGGCTTGTGCAGAAAGCTCTTTTGCCCACTGAAGCCAGAAGAGGGTGTCATATCCTCTGGAGCTAGAATTATAGGCACTTATTTTTTTTTTAATTTTATTTATTTTTGTATGTGTATGAATGTACTGTCCGCATGTAGGTTTGTGCACCCGTGTCATGCAATGCCGCGGAGGTCAGAAGAGGGCGTCGGATTCCCCTGGAACTGGAGTCCTCCTGGAATTGGAGTTACAGACGGTTCTCGGCCGCCATGTGGGTGCTGGGGATCGAACCCGGGTCCTCTGCAAGAGCGGTCGGCGCTCTTAACCGCTAGGCCATCTCTCCAGCCCATTATAGGGAACTGAGCCCCAGTCCTCTGCAAGAGCAGTAAATCAGTAAATACTCTTCAACACTGAGCCATCTCTCCAGCCCTAGTTTAGTTTTTAATGTTTAGGTATTTAATCTGCTTTGAGTTAATTTTGCCAATCATATAAGGTAAAGGCTCTGCCTCGTTCTTCTGAGTGTGGCCAGTGAGTTTATTTCATCTGTGAAGGGTCTGGCTTTTCCCTATTTAGTGGCCTTGGCACTTGTGTCAAAGATCATTTGACTATATACATGGCGGGGAGCTTTCTTCTGGGCACCTTCTTTTTTCCTGCTCTGGTGTCTTGAGTGTTTGTCTTTATGTGCTAACAAGTTTTCAGACTAGTGTTCCCCCTGTAGATGAGAAAACCGAGCTTTAATTGGAGCATTAAGGGCAGTATATGTATGTTTTTTGTCTTTGCTGGTAAGTTATAAATTCGGTAAAAGTTAGAAGAAATTTTTTTTATATGTTCTAGCATGCTACTTGAGGGGCAGCTAGGAGTTAATAGACATTCATATAAGTATAACTTAGATTATCTGACATTTACAGTAATTTATAATTCGTGGAAATATGAATAATTTATATCACATTTATAGAGTATTTGCTGTGGGCTATGTATTCTTCAGGGCCCCTGCCCACATCTCATTTAATTCTTCTTTAGTTCATATTTTAATTTTATTTTGTGTGTGTAGTGTATATGTGTGTATGTATTTATGTGTGCCTATGGAAGCCACAAGTCAATATCAGCTGTCTTTTTCAAGTGCTCTACCTTATTTTTTGAGACAGGTCTCTCACTAAGCCTGCAGCTTATTGGTTTGGCTAGGCTGGCTAGCAAAGAGCCTCAGGACCCCTCCTGTCTATCTTTTGGCTGCTAGAATTACAGGTGTAGGCTACTGCACTCAGCCTTTCGATGCTTGTCAGGGATCTGAACTCAGGTCCTCAAGCTTGCATGGCATGCACTTTGTAACTGAGCCAGTCTTCCTGTTATCTTGAGGTGGATACGTTTGGTTGTTTAGTACTAGCTTCCCAGTTTGATTTTCTTGTTTAATCACTTTAAAACATTCTGCAGCCTGCAGCACCCGTGCTGACTTTTCTGAGTTCTGGGGTTCTACTCCTGCCATGGTGCTGTCTTGGGGGTGCAATGAAACAGCTTTTCTTCATCCTCCTCACAGGCGGAAGATGCTCCATTATTCTAGCAAAGACAGATTCAATTAGCAATTTTCTTCCCTTTAAATGAGTTAAAATGTTTCTGTTGTTTTTGAAATGATATTGTATATTCTACAAAATTCAGATAAACAAAAATATGCTGTTGAGAGTTGGAGATGGTTTAAATGTGTCTCCAGGGTTCATGTATTGTAGCTTTGGTCTCTGGTGTGGCCATGTGGCTGTGTTAAGAGGTGAGGGGACCTTTAAGAATATTCTGGGAGATCCTTAGCCCATAAAGATGCTGCCCTCTAAAGGGATAAGGTGATTTTGGGGGGACTCAGTAGCTCTTGCCAGAGTCAGTGGCTGCAGATGCCCGAGCTCAGGCCCTGTCTTTCTGTGGCTTCCTGTCCGGCCCTTGCTCTTGCACAGGCTCCTGCCTTTGTGACGCAGTCCCATGAGGTCCTCACCAGAGCCCAGCTGATGCTAGTGCTGTGGCCTGGAACTTTCAGGATCCTGAGGTCTCTAAAGCACTTTCTTTATAAAGTTCTCCAGACTCAGACATTTTATTGTAATAACAATAGTTGTACTAATTGAAATATTAAGTGAAAAGACATCTTCCATTGTTCTTGGTACATCATTTTTCTTTGCAAAGGGAGCCATCTATCTATCATCAGTTTCTTATATATTATTTCAGAGGTAATTTCTGCCTATATAAACCACATATATATATGTATATGCATGTGTCTTCATGATGCAGCTTAGCTTTTAAAAGATTTTCTTGCCGGGCGTGGTGGCTCACGCCTTTAATCCTAGCACTTGGGAGGCAGAGGCAGGCGGATCTTTGTGAGTTCAAGGCCAGCCTGGTCTACAGAGTGAGTTCCAGGACAGCTGGGGCTACAGGGAGACCCTGTCTCGAAAAGATGAAAAAAAAAGACAAAAAAAAAAAATTTTTTTCTTGGCACAATTGTAATGTTTTATACTGACTTTTATTTTTTTCTTGGTAGGGCTTGGAGATGGTTTCATTCCTTTGTGTACAGTTTTATCTCTTGGTATTTTCATCGTGTGAGTGTACTGTACCTTTTATAAAAACATTTTCTTGCCAGGTGTGGTGGTACATGCTTTTAATTCCAGCACTTGGGAGGCAGAGACAGGCAGATCTCTGTGAGTTCAAGGCCAGCCTGGTCTACGCAGTGAGTTCCAAGACAGCTGGAGCTACAGGGAGACCCTGTTTCAAAAAGACCAAAAAAAAAAAAAAATTCTCATTTACAAACACATACTTTTCTTTCATTTCTTTTTGTATTTGTTTGTAATACTGGGGATTGAACTCAGGGCCACATGCAAGTACTCTACCAGTGAACTATGTCTCAACCTTCCAGCTTTTAGTTTTCAGTTAAAAATGGTTTGCTCTACTAACATGTGTCTCTTAACTTCAAATAAATTGTTAGACTTGGAAAGGCTTTTGAAAGATATATTCATTTTAAATTTTCATATGTTGCTTGTAGTTGCTTTCCATATAGGTCTTATCTATTTATAATCCTAGTAACCCATGAATTGGTACTTGTTACTAACACTTTTGCTCAACATCATGTTTGGAAAGATTTGATATTTGTTACTGGTATGAGATGTACAAATTAATCTAAAGGTAAATGGGGCAAAATATTTCCTAAATCTTGGTATTATAGACAAACATGTTCGTTTATCTCTATGAATTAATATTAAGCATACATTTTGAATATGTCCATAAGCTTCTCACTATGTAGGGATAGTTTCTATTTTAAGCTATTAAGTGAATTTTACTAATGGATTTCCTAACTCTGAATTTGGGTGTGAAGCTCACTTGGTTATTTAAATTTATATTGCTAGAATCTATTGCTAATATTTTATGATTATTGCCACCCCACCCCCGCGCCCCAGTGCTGAAGTCCAAACTCAGGGACTTGCACTTGCTAAGCAAGTGCTCCATCACTGGAGCTGAGCTAAATCCTCAGCTCCTTATTGCTAATATCTCCCTCGCTTATGCTCTTTCTCTCTCCTCCCTCTCTATATGTACACACATATATTTTTTATTTTATTTTATTTTTTCAAAGCCAGTGTTTTATTTTTTTGAGACAGAGTCTCACTATGTAGCTCTGGCTAATCTGGATTTATGTAGATTAGGCTGGCATTGAACCTAAAGACATGTGCCTGCCACATGAGTGCTGGGATTACAGGTGTGCATCACTGTGCCTGACCCACCTATTGCTAATAGTTTATTGAGGCTTTTACATTCATATTTTGAGAGTAGTCTAATCTACCCTTTCCCATGGCCTGGTCGTTAGATTGGTTGTAGTTTTATGCTGACTTCCTAAAAAGAATTTGGGTTTTCCCTTTTTTTTTCACATTCTAGAATAGTTCAGCCATCATTGCAATTTGGTAGAGTTCATGTCCAGGTTTATTTGATCTTATACTCATTTGGTGTTGCGGGTGTGTGGGGAGATTTTTTCAGATAAGTGTTTTCCTTTTTTACTACATTGGGGGTAGTTTTCTTATTCTTGTTTATTAAGTAGTGCTTTTCTGGTTTTCTGGTATTTTTCTTTTTCCCCTCCCTTTTTTTTTTTTTTTTTTTTTTTGGTCTTTTCAAGATAGGGTCTCCCTGTAGCCCCAGCTGTCCTGGAACTCACTCTGTAGACCAGGCTGGCCTTGAACTCACAGAGATCCGCCTCCCTCTGCCTCCCAAGTGCTAGGATCAAAGGTGTGCACCACCACTCCTGGCCCCCTTCTTTAGGTTACTGAATTGCTCATTTATTTGGGCTATCTTTTCTTACAGTAAATAATTCTTGAATTTATTGGTAGTACTTGTTCTTTTTATTAGTCCATAATTGTTTGGTTTTGTTCCTTCTGCTTTGCTTTTTCAGTTCTTGCAAGTTTAAGTCATTGATAATTTCAGATTTTGTTTTCACTATTACTTTTTTTTAGTAGTATTCACAGCTACACATATTCTTTTGATCACAGATGACTGCTTTAGTTGTATCAATTCTGGTATGTTGTGATTTCATTAGAATACTGGAATTGTTCATCAGTTTTCAGTTTTGAATTCCTCATTTAGAGTTTAGAATCTTTTTTTTTTTTCCCCCCCGGTGTTTTCGAGACAGGGTCTCCCTGTAGCCCCAGCTGTCCTGGAACTCACTCTGTGGACCAGGGCTGGCCTCGAATTCACAAAGATCTGCCTGCCTGTGCCTCCCGGGTGCTAGGATTAAAGGCTTGTGCCACCACGCCCAGCTTTAGAGTTTAGAATCTTTTTCTGATGAAATGTGTGGCCAAAAGACCTGCCCCGAATACAGGAAGTGTGCCCAGGGCTGTGTGGGTTCCTAGAGGTTGGGGATGACCTGGGCTACAGGAAGTGTGCCCAGGGCTGTGTGGGTTCCTAGAGGTTGGGGATGACCTGGGCTACAGGAAGTGTGCCCAGGGCTGTGTGGGTTCCTAGAGGTTGGGGATGACCTGGGCTACAGGAAGTGTGCCCATTGCTATGTGGGTTCCGAGAGGTTGGGGATGACCTGGGCTATGCTGGCTGCACATGAGACAAGGGTTGCTTCCTGCAGGAAGACCTAGGTATGTGTTCAGGTTTTACTAGCTCAGTTTTCAGGTGACTCACAGTTTAGGTACACCAGGAAAATCTGCAGACTTGGACACGGCTGCAAGCAGCCATGGCTGCAGCCGACAGCTCTTAGGTTTCGAATTGTAGCTGTCCTGTCTGTAGTACACTGCTTCATAACTGTTAAAGTATTTGAAATAAACTTGTTATTTTATAAAAGTGATTGTTAGCCGGGCATGGTGGCGCACGCCTTTAATCCTAGCACTTGGGAGGCAGAGGCAGGTGGATATTTGTGAGTTCAAGGCCAGCCTGGTCTACAGAGTGAGTTCCAGGACAGCTGGGGCTACAGGGAGAAAAAAAAAAAAAAAAAAAGTGATTGTTAGCAGGCCTGGGGAAATGGTGCAGCTAGGAATGTGTTTACCATGCAAGTGTGAGGACTGAGTGTAGATTCCTAACACCCACATGAAAAGCTGAGTGTGTGCCATAATCCCAGTGCCGGGGAGGCAGACACAGAAAGAGCCTGGGGTTTCCTGGCCCCCTAATCTAGCCCAATGAGTAGATCTGGGTTAAATGAGATACTTAGTTTCAAAAAATAAGGTGGAGAGAGACTGAAGGAGCTGCCTGGCTCGGCCTCCATAGCATGCACACACACAGGTTTTTTAGTGTCATTACTGTATTTTGGTCTAAGCCAGTTGTCTGAGTTCAGTTGTGAAAGAAGATGAAAATCAAAGAGATTCAGTTGGATGTTGCATTGTCTAATACTGTATCTGAAGTTAGTTTGTTTATTTATTTATTTATTTATTTATTTATTTTTGGTCTTTTTGAGATAGGGTCTCCTTGTAGTTAGCTAGCCTGGACTTGCTATGTAGACTAGGCTGGCCTTGAACTCAAAGAGATCCGCCTGCCTCTGCCTCCCAAGTACTGGGATTAAAGGCATGTGCCACCACGCCCGGCACTCTCTCCTACTTTTACAGAGACTGTTTCAGAGCCTGTTTATCTGCAATAATAGCTAAGAAACCATTGCCTTTTTCATTCAGATAGCTCTAACCTTACCAGATTGGGTGAGAGCCAGCTATTGTTGTAGCCTGTTGTAGAGTGGAAGCCAGTGCTCCCCTTCCAGGACTGCCTACTCAGAGGCAGAGGTGGCTGCAAGCATGCCTTGCCTCTTGTATAGTAGAGAAGGATATGAGATGCAGTAATAGATAGCCTGGCTTTTCTGGCCCCATGGGCATTACAGGTACCTCTTAATAGTCACTACTTCCTTCAAAGTGTGACTAGGAAATGGACATGGAATTTTTATAAAACTTCCCAAGACTTAGATGTTAAATTTTCAGGTCAAAGAATAGAGTCACTCTTTTTAAAAATATTTTATTTTTATTGCATGTTTATGAGTGAATTGCCTGCATGTGTGTAAGTGCACTGATATTGTGCAGTGCCTGTGGAGTCAGAAGGTGTTGGATTCCCCTGGAACTGGAGTTACAGATAGCTGTTAGCTGCTATGTGGGTGCTGAGAATCGAACATAGGGCCTCTGCAAGAGCAGATGGTGCTCTTACCTACTGAGCGCTCTCCAGCCCAATAGATTCACTCTTTTTCTTTTTTTTTTTTTTTTTTTTGGTCTTTTTGAGACAGGGTCTCCCTGTAATCCCAGCTGTCCTGGAACTCACTCTGTAGACCAGGCTGGCCTCGAACTCACAGAGATCCACGTGCTTCTGCCTCCCAAGCGCTAGGATTAAAGGCGTGTGCCACCATGCCCGGCTAGATTCACTCTTAATGTCAGTCTTGGTTGAATGGATATGAATAGTAACTGTGATTTGGAAAGTCTTGTGTGGCTTATTTAAGCATATACTAGTTTATTTTTATTTGTTTGTAAAACTGGGAAAAGAATGGTGAAAATAAAGCTGAATGTTGTGCCAAAATTCTTTATGAGGATTTTTGCTATACCTAGAATCAGTTGCATTTTTTGGGGGGTGGTGCGGAGAGTGCATGCATATGGATATGTGCAGAGGCCAGAAGTCAACCCAACCTCAGGTGTTATTCCTTAAGAGCCATACACTTTGTTTTTTGAGACAGGGTCTCTCATTGGGACTGGGAGGTTGCAGGTCAAGCTAGACTGTCAGGCCACTGATCCCCAGGCATCCGCCTGTCTCTACCACATGCTACCATACCCACCATTTTTATGTGTGCTGTGGAGAGTGAGCTGAGGCCCTTATGCTTATGTGTCAAGCACTTCTCCAGCTGAGCCATTTTTTCCAGCCCTTCAGTTGCATTTTGCTTTAGGTACAGGATTACATGGACAGATAGGCTCGTAGTGTGCCAGCTATTGACGGCCGTGTAATGCTGTATCTATATGGTGGCTTAGGTGGATGCTTACTGGAGAGACAGTAGTTATGCCACTGTCACACTTGCTTCGCATTGGACTTTTTTTTTTTTTATCAGAATGCCATAGCACATTTGTCTAATCAGAGTGGTGTTCTCAGTGTCTGCTTCACAATCCCTGATCTCCCCACCTGTAGCTCCACCCCCTCTTCATAGCCTGTGTCCTGCAGCTTTACAACAAATCGTTCTCTCCGACTTTCTCTTAGCTCCAATGCAATTTTTCTTCCTTTGGCTGATAGCATACATCATCTGTCTCTTCATCTTTCATGATACAGACTGATAATTCTGAAGAGCACAGTTTAAGTATGTTCCTATACATGGATTTATCTGATGCTGCCTTATGGTACATGTTAGATTACATATCTTGGCCACGGCACTATAAAATATACTGTGTTCCCATGTGCCACATTCAGAGGCACACGTGTCCCTTCGCCCTCCCTGGATGATGCTACTTTTGATGGCTTAGGAAAGTATTGTCTTGTTTCTCTACTGTATAGTTACTATTTTTGAACCTTGTAACAGACAGTCTTGGGGAAGGCACTTTGAGGATATATAAAAGTCCAGTGGTGGGGGCCACCCCTGTGTTCGAGCCCCAGAACCTCCATCCCTGGAACACACATAAAAAGTCAGATATGGTGGTATACATCTATAATCCCAGCAGTCCTATGACAGAAATAACAAGAGACCCTGCCTTAACAAGGAGAGTGCTGACTCCCAAAATTGTCTTACGATCTCGACACATGTGTGCCATGTGTGCTGTGCGCATGTCCATATTCACATTGCACATGTGAGCATGTACACAAACCAATAATGATAAGTAGCAAGAAAGTAATTCAGCGCTCAGCACATTTGATAAGATGCATCTATTGAACAGATTGGTGAATGAATAAGTGTATTTTTTGTCCTCTTTTCAACTACTTTTAGGATATCGTACACTGTCATACAGATTTTGCCTTCAAGCAGAGCGTTTCAAAACAGTCCCATGCAATAGACATAATAGACTGGAACAAGATGTTTGTAATATTCTTTTTTTTTTTTTTTGTCTTTTTCAAGACAGGGTCTCCCTGTAGCTCCAGCTGTCCTGGAACTCACTCTGTAGATCAGGCTGGCCTTGAACTCACAAAGATCCACCTGCCTCTGCCCCCTGAGTGCTGGTATTAAAGGCGTGAGCCACCACGCCCAGCTTGTAATATTCTTAAGAAAAGAATCACAAAATTTGAACTACTTAGCCTTTTAGTCAGGCTTATTAGTAGTCGAATGACCAAATTATCTAAGTACAAGATTACCCAGTGAAAGTGTAAGACAAAAATATTTAAAATTTTGAATTTTGACTTGGGCTCAGCCTAGGTAAAAGATATGACCCAATTTCTTAGAAGGCTAAGGTGATTTTATATAATTAGATGAGTAAATTCCACTTTTTCCTGGGACTCTAAACACAGAAGATTATATTCAGGTTAGGGCTATCAGTTACCAGTTGGCGTGATGGGTATGGATTAGCTTCTTCCCTCAAAATGGCTACCTACTCAAAATACTCTTTCTGTAGGGGAAATCTCCTAGATTGTTCATATGAAGATAATAATAACATTTACGAACAATGACACTTCTGTCCTTCCTTGCTTATCCTTAATCCTTTTATTTCCTTTCCTGTCACGCAGGACTAGCTTGGACTTGGAATATGTGTGAATTGAACTAGTAATAATGGGCATCTTTGTTTTGTTACAAATCCCACAGGGAGTGCTTTCAACCTACATAGGTATTTTCTAGACATTTTTTTTATCAGATTCAGTAACTTCTCTACTGGATGTGAGTGCTCTGTCTGAGGCATCTGCCACCCTTTTGATTGGCTGGTGCAGCTGATCTAGCTCCATTGCATGTGTCTCTCCTAGGCATTCCTTCATAGAGGAAGGGTGCCCAAGTAGCTAAGTGCTCCCCAGTCGCTGAGTGCTCCCCAGCTACTGAGTGCTCCCCAGTAGTGGAGTGCTCTCCAGTTGCTGTGTGCTCCCCAGTTGCTGTGTGCTCTCCAGTTGCTGTGTGCTCCCCAGTCGCTGAGTGCTCCCCAGCCGCTGAGTGCTCCCCAGTAGTTGAGTGCTCCCCAGTAGTTGAGTGCTCTCCAGTCGCTGTGTGCTCCCCAGTAGTTGAGTGCTCCCCAGTAGTTGAGTGCTCTCCAGTCGCTGTGTGCTCCCCAGTCGTTGTGTGCTCCCCAGTAGTTGAGTGCTCCCCAGTAGTTGAGTGCTCTCCAGTCTCTGTGTGCTCCCCAGTCGCTGGGTGCTCCCCAGTCACTGAGTGCTCCCCAGTCGCTGTGTGCTCCCCAGTTGCTGTGTGCTCCCCAGTAGTTGAGTGCTCCCCAGTTGCTGTGTGCTCCCCAGTCGCTGAGTGCTCCCCAGTAGTTGAGTGCTCCAGTTGCTGTGTGCTCTCCAGTTGCTGTGTGCTCCCCAGTTGCTGTGTGCTCCCCAGTAGTTGAGTGCTCTCCGGTTGCTGTGTGCTTCCCAGTTCTGAGTTTGTGATGGGAACAAAAGACTTCATCTGTGGGAGAGAGAGGACTAGAGGACACAAAGAAGACATGTGCTTTTTCCTTCTAGTCTTTCAGTTGTTGAGGAGCACAGTGGTCTGCCTTACAAGGTAGTGTGTTTCTTATCACTGTGGATGCCAAGAATCACATTGCCCCCTTCCTCAGGCTTGATACTGTGTAAGATAGGAGAGTCACATTGTACCAGCCCATCACATGTTTGTGCACTTAGTCTTTCCAAGCATCATGCAGAAGCCCCTTCTCACGAAGTTTAGCTCAGCATTTTGTGCAGTCCTCCTGGGCTTCTATAGAGGTTTGGAATCCACATCTTCCCTGGCTTGTATGAAAGGCCCGTCTCTCCAGTCATCTGATCTCCGTGCCAGCTGCAGCATCTATCCATTCTGTATTATGCATAAGCCCTTCCTCCTCATTCAGCAGAGAGCAGAGAGCAGGGCTGCCATTTTTTAACCCTTTCATCATCTATGTTCTCTTGTCTGGAGACTTCTGAACCTTACAATTGCTGCTGTAGTATTTGTTGTTAACAGTTCTCTTTAATGCATCATTCTTTGTTATTTATTTCAGTGTGTCTCACTTTTCTTGCTAAACAAAAGCTGTTTTGCTTTTCGTGCAGAACAGTCATCCTTCCAACTGAAAGGGGTGCAAACTCTAGGTCTGTTCACTTCTTGCTACAGGTGCCGTAGCCATTCCTTGACTGCTGTCAGGTACCAGTGATTGATTGACTTGATTCTTTGGTACCTTGTTTAGTTCTTTGTAGAACTTTGTTTTTTGTTTTTTTTTTTTCACATAAATTTATTTATTTATTTTTAACAAATCTAGACCCATGTTCCCGCTCATTCCCCCATCCCACCAGAGCTCGTGCATTCTGCCAAACATGCTTTCCATCTCTTAGTCTTTCTCAATATTTTCCATGGGGAAGTTGACTGTTTTGAGCAGAAGTTCACTGTTTCAGTCAGTTCTTTGATGCAGTATTTTCTGTTGTTGTTGTTGTTTCCAAAATGCATTATGCCCAACTGTTTTGGACAAAGGCTCAGGGGCCCTACACAAGAAATACTAACCAACTGGGTAATTGGCACTAGACATCCACAGATGAGGTGATACCATCATCGTTGTTTTCTGGGACTGTGGTTACTTCACTCAGCATGATGTCCTCTAGCTCCAGCCATTTTTGCCTGCAAAGCTCGTGATTGTCTTTCTTTACTGCTGCTTGAATTCCATTGTGTAGATGTACCACATTTCTCTATCCACTCGTCCAGTTGAGGGGCATTGGGTTGGTACCAGCTCCTATTGTGAATTAGAGCTGCACAATAAACCATGGCACGTGCATTATTCTCTGTGGTGGCGTAAAGTTTTGTGGGTACATGCCCAGGAGTAGGTATGGCTGGGTCGGGTGGCCAAGTTCATTCCAAGTTTTCCAAGGGTTCTCCACACTGCTTTCCATAGTGGCTGTACAAGTTTACATTCCCACCGCAGTGGATGAGTGGTTCCCCTTTTCCCACACAACCTCTCCAGCACTTGGTATCATTTTGTTTTCTTGATCCTAGCCAGGTCTTATTGGTAAGATATAATCTAAAGTGGTTTTCATTTGCATTTCCTTAATGATTAGTGATGTTGAGACATTTCTTGAGGTGTTTCTCAGACATCTCTAATTCCTCGCTTGTGAAGTCTCTGTTAGTTCTTTGCTCCATCTATTAGTGGGTCATTTGTTTTCTTTTTTCTTTGTTTTTTGTTTGAGTAGTTTTAAGAGATTCTGGAAATCAAATGCTTTGTCAGATGTATCTGCAGTGAAGGTTTCCTTCCCATTCTGTGGGATTTCTCTTCACTTCCTTGATTGTTTTCTTTTTGAGGTACAGAAGCTTTTGAGTTTGATGAGGTCCCATTTGTCAATTGTCGACCTTAATTCTTGTGCAGCTGCTGGTCTGAATTTAGAAAGTCTTTTCCTACCGCCTATGTCTTTTAGTTCTGCTTGCCACTTTTTCTTCTATCACCTTCTTCAGAGTTTGGGGGTTTCACGTTGAGGTCTTTAATCCATCTGGAGTTGATTTTTGTACAGGTGAGAGGTAGGGGTTTTAATTTTCATTCTCTTTACAAGTGGTGATCCAGTTTTGGCCAACACCACTTGCTGAAGATGCTGTTTCTTTTCTCCATTGTGGCTTCTTGGCCCCCTTGTCAAATATGAGATGGCTGTGAAATTGTATGTGCTCAGATTTGGATCTTCGGTTTTGTTTCCATTGGTCACAGGTCTGATTTTTGTGCGTCAGTACCCAGGCTTTGTTTTATGACTATTAGCCCTGTTTAGTATAGTTTAAAATCTTGGTATAGAGATCCCGGCCTGTGTAGCTCTTTTCACTCAGGATTGATTTAGCTATTCGGGGTCTTTGTTTTTCCAAATGAAATTTAAGAAACTTTTGTTTCCAAGCCTGTGAAGAAACTCTTGGGGATTTTGATTGGGATTGTAATTAGCATTAAAATCTATACAAGGAGTTTTGGTTAAAATGGACCATTTTTCACAATGTTAATTTTCCCAATCCATGGAGACATGGGAGGTTTTTCCATCTTCTGAGGTCTTCTTCAAATTTTCTTCTGTTAAGGGTTTTTTTTTAAAATTTTTTTTGTAGAGTCTTTTGGTATCTTTGGTTAGGTTTTTTTTTTTTTATTGTTTTGAGGCTATTTGTGAGTGGGAAGGTCTCTCTTTGAATTCTTTTCCGCTTCAGTTTCTTGTTGTTGTGTAAAGAAAGAGGCCATTGTTTTCCTAAGGGGTTGTTAATTTTTGTATTCCTGCGCCATTTGGCTGAAGCTGTGTGAATCGTTTTCTGGATTTTCTGGGTGGAGAGTTTTTGCATCCATTAAGTAAACAAATTCATTTATCATTCAGCCAAATCGGGATTAGTTTTGACTTCTCCCTTTCCAATCGGTACTCCTCTTTAATATTTATCCTTTTTGCACTTATGTCTAGCAAGTTTTTCAAGCACTATGTTGAAGCGGAGGTGGTGGATAGGGGGCCAGCCTTGCCCGGGTTTCCTACCTTCAAAGGGAATGTTTCTGTTCTTTCCCCATTTAGGATGGATATTGGCTGTGGGTTTGTCCTGTAGATGGCTTTGATTACATTGGAGGAATGATTTCCCTCCCAATCCAATTCCTTCTAGGACTTAAAAGCATGAGGGGATCGAATTTTGTCAAAGGCTTTTTCAGCCACATATTGAGAATGATTGGTGTTGGTTTTTCTTTGTTTCAGTTTAATGTGTTTTATGGATTTTATTGATTTTTTGTATGTTGAAACTATCCCTGCCATCTCTGGATGAATCCAACATTTGGTCCATGAAGGCATGATCTTTCTTTGATGTGGGGTCGGTATGATTTTGGCCAGTATTCTGTTTTAGAATTTTGGCATTCTGTGTTCATTAGGGAATGGGCTATAATTCTCCTTTTAGTTGGCATCTTTGGCCTGGGTTTTTGGTAATAGGAGTGATGTTGGCTTCGTAAAAGGAATTTGGAAGTAATTGCCCCCTCTGATTGTATACTTCTAAAACAGTTTTTCAGAATTAATGGTTTGCTAGGTTCTTTTGGAATGTTTTATTTAAGATGAAGGCGCTGTGAACAAACCGTCTGGGCCTGGGCTTTTTTTTAGTTGTGGGAGGCTTTTACTTACATACTCCCTTTTCGTCAATATTTTGGGTGTCTGTTTAAGTGCTGTACTCTTCTTAGTAAGGCTTTGTGATTCAGGATTTCAGATATTCATCCTTTCTTCTAGATTTTAAAACTTGGGTAAAAATAGGTTTTGATGTATTCCATATAATTTCTCTGATCTTTCCCTTGTCCGTTGTGGATATTTCCCTTTTCTAATTTATTATGGTTATGTTTTTTTTTTTCCTTCTTCCTTTCTTTTTGGTTTAAAAAAAACTGGGCTAAGGTCTGTTCTACTTCTTTGTTTATTTCTCTCAAAGAAACCAACTTTTGGCTTCATTGAAAAAAAAAAAAGAAAAAAAAAAGAAAAAAAAAAAAAAAAAAAAAAAATTTTTATATTTGTTTGTTCTTTTGTTTCTATTTCATTGGATTTTCTGCCTTCTGATTTTTGTTATTTTCCTGTTCTGTTGGCGTTTAGGGTTCATCTGTTGTGCCTCTCAAGTGTAATTTTAGCTGTAGTGTTAGATCACTTCACTTTGCTCGTGTTGTTTTTATGTAGGCACCCAGGGGCTATAAATTTCTCTCTTAAGGACTGCTTTTAAGGTGGGTCCCAATAGGTTTGTTTTTGGTTGTGTTTTATTGTTCATTGTCATTCAGTTCCAGAAATGTTTTTTTTTTTTTTTTTATTTTAATCTCTTCCTTGAACCCATTTAATAATTCAAGAGTGTGTTGTTTAGTCTCCATGTGTTCTTCTTGTAGGCCACGGAGGGGCTTGTCCTGGGTGTTGAATTGAGCTTTATTGCACTGTGGTCTATAGGAGTGTTTTGCTGCTGAAATTATTCAATCCTTTTTGTATTTGTAGAGGGTTTCTTTTCTGTGTCCAGATATGGTGGTCATATTTTGGAGAATGTTCCGTGGGGTGCTGAGTAAAAGAGGAAGGTTGATTCTCTGGTATTAGGATGGAAGTGTTTGGTAGAGGTCTATGAGGTCCATTTGTGTGTATCATATCTCGTCTTAGTTCGATGTCCCTCTCTGTTTTTTTTTCCAGTGTGACCTATCCAAAGGACTAGTGGGTATTGAACGTCT
Organism: Rhizomys pruinosus; assembly: GCA_009823505.1. Classification (NCBI taxonomy): domain Eukaryota; kingdom Metazoa; phylum Chordata; class Mammalia; order Rodentia; family Spalacidae; genus Rhizomys; species Rhizomys pruinosus. Next base: position 3,537,305 of record VZQC01004091.1, read on the forward strand.
CCCCACTATGAGTGTGCTGGGTAGTCTGTGACTTGTGGTCCTGGAGAATTACTTTATAAAGTTTTGGTGCACCAGATTTTGGGGGGCCATATATAGTTCATATTGTGAAATTTTCTTGTGGATTGTTCCTTTGATGAAAAAATGTTAATGGCATTCTTTGTTCTCTTCTGATTTTCTCTTTACTCTTGTAAGTCTATTTTATCCGAAATAAATAGCCAACCACCCTTGCCTTTCTTTTTGGTACCATTTGCCTTGGAATATTTTTTTCCATCCCTTCACTTAAGGTGGTGCCCTGTCCTTGAAGGTACAGAATTGTTGTTTTTCTTGGTTAGGGAGACAGCATTATCGGATGGAATTCTGTTTCAAATTCCAGTCTCCAAGTCTTTTGTCTTTTTGGGATGGGAATTTCAGTCCAATTAATATTAAGTTCTATGACTGATAGGTTTGTGTTCTTCCTTTTTGCCTTATTACCATCTCAGTGGTTTTGATTAGGTTTCTACTTCTGCAGTTATTGCTTTTATTGATTTCTTCTTCTGGTGCTGGGGTTTGGTGCTTCCTTTCTTCTGTTCCTTTTGAATTGCCTTCCAAGTTATTCTGCTGAAGGGGGTTGGTTTTCCGGACATGTATTCTTTCAACGTTGTTTTTTATGTTCCCATGGAAAGATTTCCTCTTCTCCTTCCACTTGATTGACATTTTTGCTTGGGTATTAGTTTAACCTGGGCTTGCTCCATTGTCCCTCAACACTGGGAACTGCTTGCTCCAGGTTTCTTCTTTGCCTCATCGTTTGCAGCATGAGAAGGTCCGTTTTTTCTGGATAGGTTTTTCCCCTTATATGTCACTTGTTGTCTTGTTTTTTCCCTTCTTGTCCGCTTTAAGACTTTTTTCTTTGTTTTGGGTTGTTCTAGCATATTAACTATATGTGGCATGGAGAATTCTTTTCTGACTAGTTGAGTGGGTTGGGCTTTGGGGATGGGAGGTGATGGTTGTTCCTTGGGGGGGAAAGTTAGAAAAAAAGGGGAATTTTCTGGACTTCTGTTTGAGTTTTGCTCTGTATTGGTATGTTTGCTTTGATTAAGTGTTTCATCTATTTAATTCTGTTGAAGATCTGAATCATACCTTTCTCTTGGGATTTCTTCTCCTTCCTCTATTCATATGCGGAGTGTCTGATCTTTTTCATAGTGGGTCCCACAGCTCCCTGGTTGTTCGTGTGTTTGTTGTTTCTGTGTTTTGTGTATTTAAATTTTTCATATCTTCCCTTGAGTTTTTAGTTGTTCTGTGTTATCCCCATGTTTCCGGATATTCTTTGTTCTGTTTCCTCCACATTCTTGCTTTGAGGACTTTTTTCATTCCTTTGCCTCTTGAATGGATGAGTGTTTTGATTTCCTTTTTCCTTTCCTCTTGTCTAATTTTTTAGTGTGTTTATTTCCTTTTTGAGGCTTCTCGATCTCTTTTGTAAGCTCTTTTGTTTGGCTGGTTTGGTTTTCTTTTCTTTTTCTTATTCACGCATGGGAATTGTTTCAGTGTTTCTACTTCCGTTCCGCGAGCTTGTTCATTTCTCTCTCTCGTCCCCTCCCATCCTTTTTCTAAGTTCTCTGATTATTAATGAATTAGACCTTGTTAGTTTCTAAGTTGTTTTTCCTCAACTTGTTGATGTCGTGTCCTGGCTCATCCCCAGAGGGGATCCCACTTAGAAGTCCGTCCACTAGGATGGTAGACTTGGGCGTGGATTATCCTGCACCTTTCAAGTGTAGTTTCTTCTTCGTGATCCTGCATATGGGCTCCCCTTGCCTGGATTCCGATTGAGTTCCCTACATGCCTCGCTTTAACTGTGTTTTGAAGGCGTGTCCTTTGCTTGCCTCCTTCAGATCTTTCTTCGTAATCTCAGTTGGGGCGCCCCGGCACCTGCCGCTGGGCTCAGGAGATCTCAAAATCCTTTGTAGAACTTTGTAGACAGATATGACTGTTTCAGTTTAATAAGGACGTTTATTTTTTTAAAAAAAAAAGTTTAACTCTGCCGGTTGTGGTGGCATACAATTTATTTTGGTTTTTTCCCTTTTTTTTTTTTTTTTTTTTTTTTTTTTTTGGTCTTTTCGAGACAGGGTCTCCCTGTAGTCCCAGCTGTCCTGGAACTTACTCTGTAGACCTGGCCTTGAACTCACAAAGATCCGCCTGCCTCTGCCTCCCAAGTGCTAGGATTAAAGGCGTGCGCCACCACGCCCAGCCAGGTTTTTAATTCCAGCACTCAGGAGGCAGAGGCAGGCGGATCTCTGTGAGTTCAAGGCCAGCCTGGTTTGCATAGTGTGTTTCAGACCAGCTGGGGCTACGGGGAGACCGTGTCTCAAAAAAAAAAAGTTTAAGGGTCTGTCTGAGGTGACCCAGGCAGTAGGTGTCTAAGTTGGAGCCAAGCCCATGTCTTCCTCTGTGCATACACTTCCTCATTTAGCCAAGGTGTGAACACCTGCAGTGTGCCAGGCCTTGTGCCAGATCTTGTCTGTGTCTCTAGATCATAGCACGTCACCTTCTCATTTCCCTGCAAATGCACAGTTGAGTCACCTTAGTTTTCTGTATGTCATTGTGCCAAATAAGACAGACTTAGCCACTGTCCTCAGAGAGTTTGGAGTCTAGGCAGGAAGACACAGAATAGTAGTTCTGTAAAAGGGCAGTAATGGCAATGTGTTAGGGGGTCCTTAACCTACTCTAAGGATGAGAGGGGCTGTCTAAGGGATCTAAGAAGTATCGTTCAAGGGGGCTGGAGAGATGGCTCAGTGATTAAGAGAATGTGCTGCTCTTGCAGAGGACTTGAGTTTGGTTCCCGGCACCCATGAGGGACAGCTCACGACTGGTCTCTTTGGCCCTGTACTCATATGTACACACCACACACATAGACATATCTCCACACATAATTTTAGAGTTTGAACAAGGTTCTGAGGGTTTATCCTTGGAGCAAGATATATCTTTCTTTCTTTCTTTGCAATTTTATTTTTGACTAGTTGTTTCTACTTTCACCACGATAAAGCAATATAACCAAAACAACTTGGGGGAGAAGAGGATTGGTTTCAGCTTATACTTCCAGGTCATAGTCCATCATTGACGGAAGAGAAGGCAGGAACTCAAAGGCAGAAACCATGGAGGTTTCTGGTTGCTGGCTTGCCTATGGGCCTATGAGTAGCTAATTTTCTTATACAGCCTGGGACAAACTGTCTAGTAATGGTGCTGCCCACAGTGGGCTGGGCCTTCCTGCATTAATAAGACAGTTCCCCACAGACATGCCCGCAGATCAGTCTGATCAGGAAATTCCTCAGTTGAGGCTTCTGCTCTCAGATGATGCTAGGATGTGTCAGGTTGACAAGGCTAACCAGGACTCTAGGTAAAACAGTTACATGACTCGATAGTCAAAAGATACGAAAGGGTATAGTCATGTTGTCTACCTCTGTCTTCTTTTCATCAGGTTCTTTTGCCTGAAGATAACTACTTCCATTTCTCATGTACCCTTCCATAGCTGCTCTGTACACGGATAGGCAGGTACATAAATATAGATTTTTTTTCTTACCTTTTAAAAACACAAACACAGCGTGGTGGTGCACGCCTTAAATCCCAGCACTCGGGAGGCAGAGGTAAGTGGATCTCTGTGAGTTCAAGGCCAGCCTGGTCTACATAATGAGTTCCAGTCCTGCTGGGACTAAAGGGTAGACCCTGTCTCAAAAAGACAAAAAAAAAAAAAAAAAAAAAAAAGAAAAAAACACAAACACAGCCAGATGTGGTGGCGCCTGGGAGGCAGAGGCAGGGTGAATTTCTATGAGAACGAGGCTAGCCTAGTCTCCAGAGCGAGCTCCGGGCCAGCTGTGGCTATAAAACCAAAACAAAACAATACAAAAAACAAACCACAAATACAATCTATAAGACGTTTTCTCACTTTTTAAACAACATACTTCATGTATGTATAGAAAGATCTATTTCATTTTTTATGGTGTTCTTATAAGTGTGTACTTTAATAAATTATGGGACTTGGAAAATGAGTTGACAGGGGTGAGTGGGTACCAGTCTAGTGAGCCATTTCTGTAGCTCAGGCAGGAGGTAATGTTGACTTGAATTCAGATAGTCACAATGGAGACAGAGAATTAGTGGCTGTTTATAAAGAGAGATTTAACGCTGAAGTTAAGCAAAGTTGAGTGATGGGGTATTAGTAGTGAAACTGAGGGGGTGGCTCCTAGGATTCCTGGGGTTAGTGTTTGGGCTGTTGACGATGCCATTTGGCAAGTTGGTTAACAATCAATCAGAGGACAAGCTAGAGGGAGTTCAGTTTCAGATCAGTTGAGTTTAAGGGGTTTGTGAGGCATTCATGTGTTGAAGGGTCATTTGACTTACACTCTAAAGCTCAGGAGACAAGGTTAGTCTTAAGATAGAAATTTGGGAGGTAGGATGGCATAGGTTTTTTTTTTAATTTTTTTTTCAGTATAGTGTAGTTATAAAATTTTATTGAATGAATTTGTAGCGGTTGTTATTTGACAACAAAAATTAGCATATTAGTTTGTCCAGTAGTCTGGCAAGATGTTGGCTTCCACACAGATTATCAAAGCTTCTTTATTGCAAACTCACAACACGTAGGTGGAATTCTGTAATTTTTTTCCAGTCTTCCATTTGTTCATTAAATACATACTGACTGTCTAGCTTCTGTAGGGTGTTTATGTTTTTGAGTTGCCTTGAAATAGTCTTGGTTTGCAGTTCCTTTTCTTGCTTTCATGTTATTTCATTTACTTTATTATCTTTGTGTGTGTGTGTGTGTGCGTGTGTGTGTGTGTGTGTGTGTGTGTGTGTGTGTGTGTGTGTGTGTCTTTTTGAGACAGGGTCTCCCTATAGCCCCAGCTGGCCTGGAACTCACTCTGTAGGCCAGGCTGGCCTTGAACTCAGAGATCCGCCTGCCTCTGCCTCTGCTAGGATTAAAGGTGTGAGCTACTATTAAAGGTGTGAGCTACCACGCTGGATTTAAAGATGGTTCTTAGCTACCATGTGGGTGCTGGGAATTGAACTCAGGTCCTCTGCAAGAGCAGTTGGTGCTCTTAACCACTGAGCCATCTCTCCAGCCCCTACTCTTATTATCTTTAATTTAGTTCTAGGTTATTTTATTAACAGTGTTTTTATTATACTCACAAAGGTGTTTTTAATCCATACTTCTCTAATAATGAAACTTTAGATGTGTGAATTATGGTTAAATTATGAAAAATCATGAATATGTGTATTGACAAAAGATTTACACACAAACACACATCTATATGTGCATGTGTTTTTATATACACATATATATGTAACCCTCCCAGACTTTAAAAATACTTTAAAAATATTCTTCTGACTTTTCTATAAAAGAGTAGAAATAGTGAGTAAAAGATGGTAGCTAAGCTGTGATGCATTTAACCCTTTCAGGTAGATTCAGACAAAGAATTTTCAGAACCATTGGCCCAATATAATGGAGATTAGTTCTGACCCAGGCATTAACTTTTTTAAAATGTATGAACACATGCACACATACATACAAGCATATACATACATACACAGAAACATACACACATATACATATACATATACAGACACACAGACATAGTCATACACGTACATACACTTGCACACACAGACACACACACATACACACGTATACATACATATATACACATCAATCACATTCATACATAAACATGCACCCCCACACACACACACACCTAAGCTTTGCATCTATTCCAGATGGAATTAGCAAACAAACATGATATCCCATTACGCTGACCAGGAGCTCTGGATGCTGCAGTGAGGCATGAGGTAAGCATATAAAGAAGGTAGTGCGTGGATGCAAAGCTTAATGTTTAATAGATGCATTCCTTCATATCAGATCTCTAACTTCATAAAGCACCTCATTAAAGTCATTTTCACTTTATTAAAACTGAGTTCTTAGCTGGGTGTAGCGGTGCACACTTTTAATCCCAGCACTTGGGAGGCAGAGGCAGGTGGATCTCTGTGAGTTCGAGGCCAGCCTGGTCTAGATAGGAGTTCCAATTAAGCTGGGGCTACAGGGAGACCTTGTCTCAAAAAGACAAAATAAATAAATAAAATTTAAACAACAACAACAACAACAAAAACCTGACCCTTCTTTCATAATTCAACTAAAAAGAAAAGATTTGAACTGACTTTGGACCCAAGAAGATCTACTGAAGGAGAATAAGTACATAGAAGTCTCCATAGCTATCAGTAGTCATTAGACAACTGCAGGTTAAAACTCTGGGATACCCACTGTGTACTTAATGGAAATGAACATAAGCAAAACCTTGAGGGATGTAAAGCGCTCGGTAGATGGGAGCCCACCCGATTGCTGCGTGTAGCTGCTTCTGGAAACGATTTAACATATGTTTCTCCTCAGTCCAGCATCCCTACTGCAGCCTTTCTTTAAAAGGAACTGAAACCTATGCCATTCAGATACTGAGTAGATAAATTGGCATTTCCTTACCAAAGTGCTACTCAGTATGAAAAAGGAGCAAACCACTGATACAACAACAGTGGGGATGAATCTCAGTGCATTATGCTTAGCATTTCTCAAGCCCCCAGTCCTTCTAGATACTTTCTTCTGTAATTGTCTGTTCCTCTCCATGAAGTTTTTTTTTTTTTTTTTTTTTGGTCTTTTCAAGACAGGGTCTCCTTGTAGCCCCAGCTGTCCTGGAACTCACTTTGAAGACCAGGCTGGCCTTGAACTCACAAAGATCCGCCTGCCTCTGCCTCCCAAGTGCTAGGATTAAAGGCGTGTGCCACCACGCTCGGCTCTCCATGAAGTTTAAACAACACACACACACACACACACACACACACACACACACAGAGTGGTCCTTTGGAGGACCTATACTATTGTAGTATGCTTGGCCTAACTGTAGGAAGCTAAATTCAGGAGACTCCATGGGGTACAATTCAATATATATGACACTCTTGCAGAGCTTTAAGAATAGGAAATAGATCAGCAGTTGTCACATAGAAGGGTGCAGCAACTTTGGAGGTAATGGAAATCCCTATATCGTAATCGTTGTAGTTGTGAAACAATGTGCAATCTGTAAGATCTGACAGAATTAGATTTAAAAAGAGTACATTTTATGATACTAATTATACCCCCAATGAATCTGACTTCCCTACACACACTATCCTGAATCTGGGGGGATGGTTTCATGGGACCTCAAATCACGGCATGAAGAGTATCAATCAGCCTTGCTCAACATCTCCTTGTTTAAATGTGGAGACATTAGGAATCTGATCACATCATCGCCAAATGTGCTCTGTATGCTAAGAAGTAAGTAAAGCCTTCAGATCATCCTTGGGTGGAGAGGGGGACATGGTGTGAAACCTCAAGCAATGAAAGGGCAGTGTAAGCAGCTGTTCAGGAAGTTGAGAGGCTGGCGGTTGGTGACCTGGCCCCTAGAGGAACCAGGCTAATGGACATTAACCAAGATTGAAAGTCCTAGTTTTTCCTTAGGATCAGGTCTGCACAAAGAGGAACAGCAGACAAAATGCCTCTGTTTCTTGGGATTTGGCTTCTCGTTTGTCATTCTGACTCTTGGTCAAGGCTCCTAGCTCCCTGGCATCCAGTAGGGGAAAACCTTTTCATGCTAAATTGCATTCTTGTACGGAAGGCTCCCTGCCGGTCTGGCTGGAGCGTTATGGTCTTGTGTAGGAGGAGTCTGTGAAGCCTGCTGGTGGAAACAGTGCCTCTGCTTCTTGAATCCCTGCAGTGGATATCTCAGTGTGTAAATGCTGCCAAGAGATGGAGTTTCCTGCTCCTCTAGCGTTTTTTAATCATTGTATACTATCTGATTTGGAGCCAAAATGTCACATTTCTAATGTACTTAGTGACAGATGAGCTATTTTTACCCCCTTTGGAAAAACTTTACTGAATTGTCAAGTGTTTGGGGAGAGTTCCTAGAGAGTGGCCTATGGGAAGTTCTGCTTTGTGTAATCTTTATACCACAGCAGTGGAGTGAAGCACACATAACCACTATTTAGGCTGATCCCAGTACATCTCAAGGTCATAAGGAAAACAGACTGGATCACAGGGCATCTTGTCAGTTTCTGCTAGTGAAATTTAGAAGTCTGCTTTTAGGGATTAGAGAGCACTTTTTCTAGTATACAGGGAATACAGGTGAAACTGAAAACGTGCATCCTTAGAGTATATCGAACATTAAACTAAACTACGACACACTAGTGGCTCCTTTATCAGTCACCTAGCACCACCACCATAGGTACTCTTTAAGACATGGCTTAATACTGACTTACCTTTGGGGGAGGGTGGTGCCTACTGAATAGCAATCTTCTTTTTTTCCCATTCTGTACTGGACTCTGGAAGAAAGCCATTGCATACATTCATACTCAAGAAATGAGGCATTATGGTCTTCTTCCATGAGGCTGGACTGTGGACATGGAATCAAAATAGTGGACACTGGAAAGGAAAATGACAGTAGCTTCAAAAAATGAAATCTAAGCCAGGCATGATGGTACACGCCTTTAATCCCAGCACTCGGGAGGCAGAGACAGGCGGATCTTTGAGTTCAAGGCCAGCCTGATCTACATAGTGAGTTCTAGGACAGCTGGGGCTATGGGGAGACCCTGTCTCAAAAAGACCAAAAAAAAAAAAAAATCTTAATATGCACAGATGCCTATATTTTGAAAACTCCAAAATGCTTATTAAAAAAAATTAAAATTAAGGAATACCTAAACAAATGTGAAGAGAGGGACTGGGGTAGGCTGCTGGTCTAGCATGCACAAAGCTCTGGGTTGGTTTCCACCCTACCACGGTGGAAGCCAGTGCTGCAGCCCCAGCACTCGGGAGGGCAAGCCAAGAGGATGAGCAGTTTAAGGTCATCCTTGTCTACATAGTGACCCTGAGGCCATACTGGGATGCCTAAGGCTTTGTCTCAAGTAGATGGATAGACGGACAGACAGATAGACAGAAATAATTGTGAACTGAAGCATGCTAAAATGTCAGTTCTTCCGAAAGTGATGTAACTCAACTCCAGTGAAACCTTAGCACAGTGCTGAGGGCGAATCCCTGTACTACGGGGCCGGCCTGCACCTGAGAGGCTGGGGTTTACGCCAGCACTTCTGGGACAAAACCAACCTCAGAAACTATATCAGCAGGAGTAAATGAGCTAGAATAGAAAAAATAATTTATGAAAGAAGAATAACACAGGAAGGACTTACACTATGCAGTTATAACTTACTGTGAAGCTTTTAACATCTGTTTGTCAAGGTTCTCCAGAAAAGCAGAACCTGTACATATGTACACAAAACATACGTGTGTATGTATATTTATGAATTGCATCACACAGCTGTGGAATACAGTGTGTTAAACAGTTGACAGTTGTACAGCAGTGTGTGAAAAAGCCTCTGGTGTGCTGTTGACATCTTATCCAGAAATTAAAACAAGATGAATCACAGATAAAACATAAAATTATAAATATTTTAGAAAAAACATCAGAGAAAATATGTCCTTCTATTATGAAAAGAGTTCATAGATACTGGCTCCATGTGTGTGGTTCATTAAAAAAAGACAACTCAGACTTTAGTAAATTTAAGTACTGCTAGGAGAATGGGGTTGAACACGGTTTCCTTTGTAGGCCTCTTGTTTCCTCTTCCTTTGAAATTCATGAGTGGGTTTTTGTTTGTTCACCTTATTATTTGTCGGGCTTTTATATATTTTTACAAGTAGGTTCTATGAGCTACAAATATCTTCCCAGTTTCTGACCTCTTTATAGAGTTTTCTTTTTAAATGGATAATAGTTCTTTTTAAAAATATTTTATTTATCAAGGCCAGCCTGATCTACAGAGTGAGTTCCAGGACAGCTGGGGCTACAAGGAGACCCTATCTCGAAAAGACCAAAAAAAAGTGCTTATTTTATGTGTATGAGTGTCTTACCTCCATGTGTGTAAGTGCACCATGTCATGCAGTGCTGTGTAAGTCAGAAGAAGGCATTGGGTTCGCCTGGAACTGTAGTTAAGGACAGTTCTTAGCTGCCATGTGCGTGCTGGGAATTGAAACTGGCTCCTTTGCGAGACCAGTTTTGGTGCTCTTAACCTCTGAGCCATCTCTCTGGCCCCAGTAGTTCTTAGTATAGTCAGCTTCGTCCATTTTTTTTTTTTTTTTCCCCTTGCTCAGGGAGCTGTTGTTCTTAATTCTCTTTGCAGATCCATTTTTCACAGTTGGGTCATTAACTCTTCAGGGCTTGGTTTTTAGGTGTTGGGTATGGGACATAACCACTTCCTCTCTTTCTCCTCCAATGAAGCGTCCAGTTTTCTCTCTAAGCAGCACTGATACCACTTCAACATCAATTTTTACTTAGAAAGCATCCACTTTTTTACATACATGTCTACTTTTTTTGTTATTTAGTTATTCAGTCTTTTTACTAAGTCACATTGTCTTAAGTATTTCAGTTTTATAAGAAATTTTTCTATTTTGCAGAAGTCTCCTAGATTGTTCATATGAAAATAATACCATTTATGAATAATGACACTTTTGTTCTTCCTTGCTTATCCTTAATCCTTTTATTTCCTTTCCTGTCATACAGGACTAGCTTGGGCTTGGAATATGTGTGAACTGAACTAGTAATAATGGGCATCTTTGTTTTGTTACAAATCCCACAGGGAGTGCTTTCAACTCCCCAGTCACTGAGTGCTCCCCAGTTGCTGTGTGCTCCCCAGTTCTGAGTACTCCCCAGTTGCTGTGTGCTCCCCAGTTGCTGAGTGCTCCCCAGTAGTTGGGTGCTCTCCAGTCACTGAGTGCTTCCCAGTTGCTGTGTGCTCCCCAGTTGCTGTGGGCTCCCCAGTTCTGAGTGCTCCCCAGTTGCTGTGTGCTCTCCAGTCACTGGGTGCTCCCCAGTTGCTGGCTGCTCCCCAGTTGCTGAGTGCTCCCCAGTTGCTGTGTGCTCCCCAGTTCTGAGTACTCCCCCAGTTCTGAGTGCTCCCCAGTAGCTGAGTGCTTTCCAGTTGCTGTGTGCTGCCCCATGGCAACTTCAAACAAGCCCTCACAACTGAAGTTTTCTGTTTTTAGCATGTCATGAGGCATTTTATTTTTTTAAATAAATTGTTCTTGAATTTTATTTCCAAGTTTTATGTTCCTTTTTAGATACTCAAAAGATTTCTTTTTGTGTGTGTGAAAGGCACGGGTAACGTTACATTCACATTCTAATGTTCAGCTAGCTTTGTATTTCTGGGACAAACTTGAATTGGTCATCAATTGTCATTTTTAGTTTTATTTCTTAGGTTTCAGTTCACCCCAGTAACTTATTTTTTTTCCAGATTTAAAATGCCAAAGGGTGTATCATTTTTTTTCAGGAATGTTTCCTGTTTTTTGAAGTGGCGAGAGATAATTGTAAGATGCCATTGATCATTAAGATGAATTCTGGTTTTTGAGATGCTTTTTAAGATGTATGTCTTAATGTCAATCAGGAGTTTTGTTGTTTTGTGTTCTGTGTTTATGTTCATAAGTGAGCTTGACCTATAATTTTCCTTTGTCATTTGTTTCTTGTCAGATTTTGGCATTTGTGTGTGTGTGTGTGTATGTGTGTGTGTGTGTGTGTTTTCTGTTCATGTGTATGTGGGTGCATGTGTGTGCACATGTGCGTGTAGGTCAGAAGTCAACCTTGGGTGTCATTTGACATGAAGTCTCAGTGGGACCTGGTGCACACCAACTAGGCTTGGCTGGTTGGCTAGCGTACCCCAGGGATCTGCCTGTCTCCATGTCCCCAGTTCTGGGATTCCAAGCACTTTCAATTATGCCTGATTTTTTTAAGTGGGTACTGGAGTTTAGACTAGGATCCTTATGCTAATATAGCAAGCATTGCACTGACTGAGCTATTTCCTCAGCCTCTGGCCACCAACTCTGTGATTCTCCAGCCTCATCCTTCTGAGTGTTTGATTATAGATATGTACCACCTTGCCTGCCTGTGTATAGCCCCAGTTGGCCTGGAACTTACTGTGTAGATCAGGCTGGCCTTGAACTCACAGAGATCCACCTGCCTCTGACTCCTGAGGGTTTAGTGAAACTTTGCACGTTTCTATTCTGTGAGGTTGGACAAAAGATAGGTTCTGTCAGAAAATATTTCTTGAATCAAATTCTGTGTTTTATTTTTGCCCCTATGTAGTATAAAACCAGGCCGTAAAGCCTGTCTTAAAGTTGTATTGTTTTTGTGAAAGTTAGATTCCCCAACTTTTTGTTAAAGTGGAATATTCTATTCCTCGACAGTCTAAAAGGACTTAGGTGGGATGAATATTAATTTACCCTTCCAATGAGGGTATGTTTTTGGCATCTAAACTTAGTGGTAGGGTTTTGTTACTAGGTTCCTCACCTTGGTCAAACTCTTTGAGTATCAGAGTCCTAGACTTGTCAGGAAGATTCATGCTTAGTTCAGGGGTTGATTTGCAGACAAAATCCGACCTAGAGCCTTCATCTTATAAGTAGAGTTTTAATGGAACATAGCAGTGTCCATTGTGTCATAGACTATCTGTCACTGCTTTTATATTTCAGCTACAATGTTGGGTAGTTGCAACAGAATCTGTCTGGTAGGAAAAGCTGAAGGTACTCATGCAGTGAAATTTATTGACTTTTATTCTAACTCGCCAACTTGATTGCTACCCTGTCTAGGTAAAAACTTGCTCTTGGGCCCTTGTTGTTTTTCTACTTTCTACATTCATCTAGTTCTTGACCTAATATCACCTTTTAGCTCATAGACAAAGATTTTTAAAATAACACAATTAGTTGTATTAAGTAGGAAAGTTGATGTGGTCCCTAGTTCAGGATATGGCTAGAGATGTTCTCTTTGTGTGACTTGTTTGTACTGTGGCTTCAGGTCGTTTTCTGTCAGGTACTACAGATAGCCAGGGTTGGATGAGTTGACTGAAAGTGGCCTTTCATTCTCATCAGACTTGCAGTAGAGCATGGGAGCAGGGAGACTGGCAGCTGGCTTTGGTTGGGATTGCACTGGTGCATGTAGGAGTCGGATTGACCGTCCTTCAGTAGCCAGCAGCTGTAGGAGGATGACATAGGGAGTCTTGGGTTTCGGAATCAGAGTTGGCTTGCTGCCTGCTTCCTCTAATCAAGCTTCACTTTTGAGACAGTGGCTAAGAGAAATACATCTGTTAATTCCACTTGGGTGGGGTAAGCAGGACGAGGACAGTTCCTTTCTTTGGTGATCTTGGAATTCATCTCTGTCTGAAGAATCTACAGCTTACATCATTGACTTAATCTCTAGACTCTAACTCAGGAGTAAGGAAATTATAGCCTACAGACCAAATGACTAGTGCCTTCATTCTGTAAATCAAGTTTGAATGGAACTCAGCAGCACCCATGATTTTATATACTGTGATTTTGTGTTAACATTATAGGGTTGGGTATTTGTAGCAGAACCCAGATGGCCTCCTTTGATGTAGGGTCCTTCATTCCTGCCATGTCTCAAACTCAGCTCCTGATCTCTTGCCATCAGCATTTGGTTTTCTATCTTAATAAAGTCCAGCATCATTTCTCCACTAGTCAGGCCACTCGAGTCATTTCCCTCTTCTTTCTTGGTTTCATTGCCCCAAGTCACCAAGTGATCACAAAGAACAAGGCCCCTGTGCACTGATGCCAGCAGGCTGAAGGGTGGTAGAAGTGAAGTTTATTGCTGAGATTTTAAACTTGCTTTTGATCTTGGAATAACCTACTTTACCTAACTGGGAGAATTATTATGCTATATACACACATGGGTGGGCTCACATATTTGTACGCCCCCCCCCATATGTCAGTTCTGGAAACAAGGACTTTGTTTTGTGTTCACTTGCACCTCTGATGTATATAGGTATTCAATAAATTTGCATGTCAAATGTGTACTATGTTGCAGGGTTGGGATTGTTTGGGAGTGAGTATACAGTGGAAAAGCTCAGTCTGCCTCAGAACCACGGGGATTGCAGAAAGTAGGCATTCTTGTGCCTTGCCCAAGATCCACTAAGTCAGGATTTCTAAATGTAGGGGCTAGAACCTTGTTTTTAAGCAGTTATTGAAAGGATTTCCTTCCCTCCCTCCCTCCTTCCTCCATCCCACCCCCCTCCCTCCCTTCCTTAACCAAAACTTGAGACCACTGTTTGAAGGGATATTCTTTCTGCTGATAAAGACAAAAACAGATTTCCCTTATTATTACTAAAGGAAGATAGGACTCATATAGAGGTCTTGTGTTTTAAGGATTGTCTTGGTCAGTGTCTGATGCTGTAACAAAATACCGGAGTGTGGGTGAGGTGAAGTGAATGCTCTGGTGTCTCTTTTCTAATTCTGTCCACTCAGGGCACTCCTGTTTTAGCCTCATTTAACCTGGGTGAGCTCTTACAAACCTGTTTGTAAACAGAGTCACATTGAGAGTTATAGCTTCAAGGATGAATGTTGATGCGCATAATTCAGGCCATAGCACTCTGTTCCCACCTAGGGAGATGGGGATGGAGGTGGTGGGATGTGGCAACTAAGCATGCTGAAGTATAATGGGGTCTCTAGTATCTTTTCGTTACCATCAGATTTTATTTTTCTAAAAATATTTATTATTTTTTAATGTCTATGAGGGTCTTGTCTGTATGTAAGTGCATCCATTTTATGTAGTGCCTTTGGAGGGCAAAAGAGGGCATCAGATCCCTTGGAACTGGAGTTACAGATGGCTGTTAGTCTCCTTGCGGGTGCTGGGTACCAAACCCATGTCCTGTGTAAGAGCACCCAGTGCTCTTAACTGCTGAGCCATCTCTCTAGCCCCCTTCCTCTCAGTTTTTTAATACTTCTTTTTTTTTTTTTTTTTTTTTTTTGGTCTTTTTGAGACAGGGTCTCTGTAGCTCTGGCTGTCGTACTCACTCTGTAGACCAGGCTGGCCTTGAACTCACAGAGATCCGCCTGCCTCTGCCTCTGCCTCTGCCTCCCAAGTGCTAGGATTAAAGGTGTGTGTCACCATGCCTGGCTCAATACTTCTTACCTGTGTGTGTCTTCATGCACATGTACACAGATGTGTGCCACTTGTGGGAATGGAGGTGAGAAGACAGCCCACGGGAGCTGCTGCTCTTCTTCCGCCACGTGGGTCCTGGGGCTTGAGCCCAGGTCGTCAGGCTGGGCAGCGAGTACCCTTACCTTTACCTACTGAGCCATCTCACCAGCCCAAGGACAATTTTATTTTTGTAAACTCTTAAATTGAATTTTTGTGTACTTCGTGCAGAACATCCTAATCGTCCTTATGCTTCCTTCCCCATTGGCACGCTCCCACAGCCTCCGCAACTGGATTCCATGTATTCTGTCATTTGTGTTAAGTCCTATCAGGTCGTCAGTGTCCCCAGGTGTCCCTCAGTGCAAGTTCATCTACCGAATACTAGTTAGCCTAGTGGAGTCCCTCCCTTTAAGATCAACTGTTCCTCACCCAGCAGTCATCGGCTACCAACAGTTCTTCATCTAAGATTGGGGCCCACTGTCCGTTTCCACAGCTCTGTGCTGGGTTTTCGTTTGCTTGAGTTTGCATGGGTGATGCACATGCTGACACCATTGCTGTAGGCTCGGTGAGCAAGGTCGCAGGAGCCTGTAGGACTCTGTTTCCATGTGGTCATGCACCTCCTCCCCTGGTTTTTACAATCTTTCTGCCCCCTCTTCCCCAATGGTCCTGGAGCCCTGGGTGGATGAAGTTTAACATAGGCGTCCTGTCCCAGGACTCACACTCTGCAGACCCCTATTCTCTACGCTTTCACCATTTGTGTCATTTTGTGTTCGTGGACTTCTGTTCCATGAGGGAGCTTCATTGATGAGAGTTGAGAGATGACTAGTGTTCTCTCTACCCCTTGTTTCACTGTGTTGTGTGAGCCCATTTATGTGTAGAGGTTGCATTGAAGATGTGTCACAGAAAACCTCTATGTGTGACCAGTTGTGGAACTCTGTAATAATCTCTGTCTGTTGAAAAAGAAGCTTCTTTGTGGTGACTGGGATATTTGTCTGTAAATATAAGGACCCATATTTAGCACTTTGTAAGAAATTCCATTAGTCTAGGGATGTGACAGCCTTGAGGTCTTCTCTGAGGTCTATGACCTCTCCAGCCATGTGGGTTTGGCTATGTTTACAGTAACTCACATCAATTTCCTCCCATTAAATGGGCTTTCAGTCCAGTTAGGCAGCTGTTGATTATCCCCAAGAACAACGAGGCAGGGCTGCACCAATGTTGTTGCTGTGCTGGTCATTCATGTAGTTATTAGGCCTTAAAGCTGGGGTGGAGCCATCGCTTGATGTTGTCCCTTAGCAGCTTGCTTAGTGCTCTCCAAAACTGTGAGAGTTAGCCTCAGAGAGGTGGCTTCCAGGCCACTTCCAACTCCATTGCTCCAAATTCTGTATCCGAAGTATGTCTTGTCTTCAGCAGTAGGGTCTTACCTTCAAGTTCTGGGAGGAAACCAAAGGCTGTTAAAATAGCTTGTGTAATTTTGGGAGTCTCTTGGCTAAAGGAAGGTTTCTCCTGTCTGGCACTGTTTCTTGTTACATAGCCTTCAGCTTTACACATGGACTCATGTAGAGATATTATATGTGTGTGTGTAATTTTTCAGTAGGTTTTGGATTAATACAATTCCCTCTGTTTTTGGCTGTGTTTATAGTACCACACATGAGTTTCTTCCCATTTACTTTAAGTCCAAGTAGGTAGCTGTTGGACAATTTTTTAAACATAATTCGTCACTACGAGGTTAGGTTTACATTGTATTGATTTTATTTTAAGGTACTTGGTACTTCTACATGTGGTGGTGTGATGTGGAGACCCTGAGAGTTGGCCTTGCTGTGTACTGGGAGGCGTATATCATAATGCAGGGGTACACCTCTGATACCTTCTTGAATTATACTTATATCTTTGTGCTAGCTATTTCTTTTTTTTTCTTTTTTTATATGTATAAGTGTACTGTTTGCATGTAGGTTGGTGTACCCTTGTCGTGCAATGCTGCGGAGGTCAGAAGAGGACGTCGGATTCCCATGGAACTGGAGTTAAAGACAGTTCTTAGCTGTCATGTGGGTGCTGGAATCGAACCTGGATCCTCTGCAAGAGCAGTTGGAGCTCTTAAGCACTGTGCCATCTCTCCAGCCCCCATGTGCTAGCTGTTTCTAATTAATAAATATTACCTAGACAGACATGGTGGTGCATGCCTTTAATCCCAGCACTTGGGAGGCAGAGGCAGGTGGATCTCTGTGAGTTCAAGGATAACCTGGTGTGGTGGTTTGAATGAGTGTCCCCCATAGGCTGTATGTATTCAGACATTTGTCTCCAGTTGGTGGCACTGTTTTTGGAGGTCTTAGAAGGTGTGGCTGTGCTGGAGGAAGTGTGTTATTGGGGGTGGGCTTAGTGAGTTTAAACAAGCCTCGTGGTCTACAGTTGCTCTCTCTGCTTCCTGTGCTCTTTGCAAGATGTGACCCTCGGCTTCCTGCTCCAGATCCAGCCGCCATGCCTCCCGCCACAATGGACTCTAATTCCCTGGAACCATCAATCATAAGCTCAAATAAACTCTTCCTTTTATAAATTCCTTGGTCATGGTGTTCTATCATAGCAACAGAAAAGTGACTAATACACCTGGTCTATAGCGAGTTGCAGGCCAGCTGAGGCTAAAGAAGAAAACCCTGTCTCAAAAAGACAAATAAATAAATAAATAAATATCTCCTAACCATTCCTTTATCAAATATTTATCCTACTATATGCTGGGCACTGCTGGTAGACTTAGAGTATAGATTCTAATAGGGGGACATCAGCTTAACAGGCAAAGACAATTGTGTGTGGTGTGAAGGGTAATATAGAAAAGTCAGATGACCAAGGACAACTGTCTTGGTGGGATGGAAGGGTGATTTAGAGAAGCAATAGGAGAGCATGGGCATGAGTCAGACCCTGAGAGGGACACTGGACAGACAATTGGGACAGAGGGACACTGGACAGACAGTACCCAATACAGTGGGTTCCTGCTGGGATGTTCTTGGCAAGCAATGTAAGGCTGACCCTAGGGGCTTGGGGTCATATTGCTTGGTATGCTCAATGAATGTTTAGTATTGCTGTTATGCAATTGAATACATGGCTCAGATTTAACTGCAATAAACATTTTTTTGCCCATAATATACTTTTTTTTGCCCAAAATATATGTTTCTTGTTGTGCACTCAGTTGCTACAGGATCAGTAACCTGTGCCAGGTTTCTGTTGAACTATCCTTAGTGTATGTGCATGAACAGATTAATGCTATATTGCTCTGAGTGTTCCCCAAAGTATCTTAGTGCAAAGAATTCAGCAGGCTCTGTGTGTATGTGTGTGTGTGTGTGTGTGTATGAGTGTGTGTGTATGAGTGTGTGTGCGTGCACAAGTTTTTAGGCCCTTCTTGAAAGAGAATGGTTTTTCCCCCGACTCCATTTTCTTCTAAAGATTCATGCCAGTTTTGTCTTCCTTTAAGTAATATGTGTGCCTATTTTAATATTGAAATAATGTTTTAAGTGGTGGCTTGGGGAGTATGCCGTGTCTGTTTTGTGGATTTGAGTCCCTTGCCCTGGGCACACTCCTGGCCTGCATCAGTACGAGGAGGGCTGGAATGGGGCCATGTGGAGTGTGTTCTGGCTTGCGTTCAGCAGCAGGCTAATGTTACCCCAGGGGATGAGGGTGTGGGCTGGGTGGTTTTACTGTTCAGTATCCTGTAAGGCAAAACACAGAAATGTTCAGTTTCCTTCCATAAATTATATATAAAGTCAAAACCAAGAAAATGCCATTTTCTTTCCAGACTGAGCAATATAAAGAGAAGCATAAGAAAATCCAGCCTCTAGTCCAGAATGAACAGTGAAGTTCATCTTCTCACTGTCAGAAGAGAAACCCGAGTGGAAAGCATAGCAACAGCAGCTTTCCTCAAATCACACTTTGATTTAGCTTTGGAATTTTTTATGTGGTGCTCACTTCTTCAGGCTTATTTCTTTTGTAAACTGTGTTTTATTGAATTAATATTAAAATCAACTTGGCAGCCTCTGATTTTCATTAATAGTAGGTGTAGGTGACTTGATCATGGCATCTCGTGTCAGAAGGAGCCGTCCTCATGACATTTAGCAGAACACACAGTGTTGGGATGGTGTGGATGCGGAGCCCACACCACTACCCTCTTCACTGTGTTCTGGTCTGGGCCGTCAAGTCCTCCACAATAGCGCTCTGTACTCTCTAGGAAGTCATTACTAATTGATTGGAGCTGCCTAGAGATGAAACATGTTTGGTAACTTCATCTTGCTAAGTCGAGGAGAACCTCATTTGGATAATTAGGAACCAGCTATAGAGTAGTGAGCACTGTCATTCTTTGAGCTTTATATATTTTTAATGATATGCAAACATTTTAAGGCACGAGTCATGCCACTTCTAGAATAGTAAATGAAAAGTATTTCAAGTTTTTACTAAAATTGAAAATGGTATATGTATTTTGGGTTAAGTGATTATTTTACATAGTTTGATGTTCCTAGCATGAACTATTTCTTAGCAGAAAGGCCAAGATACTAGGGACTATGAAATTAAGAATGGATGTGGAGAAGTGAAGAAGGAGATTCTAGTAATCTATTCTCAGTGCCTTCAGGTGTCCGTTTCAGAAACCTGTTGAGTAGGAACAGCTGGTAGGCCGTGCAGTTCTGCAGAGCTGACCCCCAGACCCCTCCTCTGTTTGAGTTACTAGTATGTGAAAAGCAGCAAAGGTAGATTTCTTTTAAAAGGCAGGTGGATTTTGTTAGTATTTCATTAGTCTGAATCTAGGAGCTTTTCTTCTAGTCTTCTAGTCTTTTCCTCTAGTCTTCTTGTGTCTGTAGAGAGCATGTAAGCTAGGAATTTGGGGGAAGTGTGAGCACTTGACTGGAGTAGTTGAGGACTGCTTTCGGTTACACTTTACTGCTGTGTCTAGTGTCCTGTTTTGGGATTTCAGTTGCAAACTGATAAAAAAATCACAAATGCTAGTGATTGATACTAAGATGCACTAGACTCAAGAAAACTGCTTGGCATTAATTTCAAATCTTGGAGCATTGTTCCATCATTCTTTTGAAGGATAAAATTAATACCTGAAAGTAATAATTAAGTCCGTGGCTGCCAGAATTAATTGGATAGAGAAAAATGTATGATCCCAAGATGCCATTACTTATTCAGGATATGTCTTACTAATAAGAGGTTCTGGTCTCATTGTTTTATTCCTAATTGTTTATAACAAGACAAGATTTGTTTAATGAAGTTCATTGTACACAGAACACTATTCATTGTAAATACTCAATGCATTGTAATTAGAACATAACATCCAAACAAACATTCTTATTTTGACAACTGGAAAGATGTGTTGCCCTAGTAATATCAAGGGCATTTTTGAAGCCGCTCTGCCTCTCCTTCTTTCTCAATATTAGCTAGACTGGGTTTGGTTGAAGTGACGAAATCTGCTAAAAGTCAAACTCAGTGAGGTACGGTAACAGGTGAGAAGCGGTATGCCTACAATTTCTCTAGAGTGGTTTTGGTGCTCTGCAGAGAGAGAGAGGGTTTAGTCAGTTGGGGCATGGTGTAGTGACTCAGAGCATGCCTCCAATCTTGGCACTGTACATCACTGCTCTGTAGCCCTGTGGCAAGATGCTTGCTTCTTTCTGTATAGTTGTATGTTACTTGTAAAACATTTAGAATCACAGCTGCCTAATAGAGAGTGAAGAGTTTAAGTGGCTTACAAAATCTTGCCAGTATTTATTTTCAAGCCATTTGGAAGTGTATCTGGCAAGCATTTTTTTATTTTGGAAAAATTGTGCATGCGTGTGTGGGCATGCATGAGTGGGTGTGATATGCTTGTGTGGATGCAGGCGCACGGGTGTTGCAATGTGCTTGTGGAGGGCAGAGGGCTTTCAGGAGTCACTTCCTGCCTTCCACCTTGCTGAAATAGTGTCTCTTGTTTCTGCTTTTCATGTACTCTAGGCCATCGGGCCAGTGAGTATTTAGGCATTTCTTTTGTCTCTGGAAATGCGTGTCACCACATCCAGCTTTTTTACATGGATTTCGGGGATCAAGCTCAGGTTGTCAGACTTGATCAGCCAGCGCTTTGACCTGCTGAGCCGTCTTGCTGGGCCCTGGCTTTTTTTTTTCCATTGGCTGTTGAAGATCAGCAATATTAAAGAAGTTTAAAAGTAATTATCCATATTTTAATATATAAAATAACATTCATTTATTACCTTCTGATTAAAATTTATGTACATCCATATTTTATGTAATTAAAGTCATAACATTTCTAGCATTCACTCTGGGCAGCTGAATATGATTGGTCAGTCCTGGCCAGATGCTGGGTAGGCAGTGGGCTGGGCATAGTGGACCCAGTCATAGCCATGTGGGAAGGGGACGACAGGCAGTCTTCACCAAAAAGAGAGCTGGATGCTGAAGCAACAAAAACTATATTACAGTGAATACTGGGCTTCTTCCTTGTGTCAGGAATCTGTTGGATAGGCAGAGAAACTGGTAACCAGGTATTCTGTATTGCAAGAGACCGATCTTTTTGTTTGTTTGTTTTTTGAGACAGGGTCTCTCTCTATGTATCCCTGACCTAGAACTTACTATGTAGACCAGGTTGGCTTCCAACTCACAGAGATCTGTCTGCTTTTGCTTCCCAGAGCATTGGGATTAAAGGCATTCGCCACCATACCCAGCAAGCAGATTGATCTTTTTTAGTGATCTACCTGGTCTAAACTGTATGACTTTGAACAACTTTTCTAGACTTTGGCTTCCTCTTGAGTAAAACAAGGCATCAGTAAATAGTAAGTGTTTTCCCTCAGCCCCTAGATTTATCCTGCTCTCTACTACAAGGAATAATTTTTTGAAATTCAGGGTTTTGACACAGTGATTATGTAAGATTGGACAGTAAGATATACCTATTAAGTTTTGTTACTGTAATTTTTAATAGTGTTTGAACCAGACTAAGTAGAAAGTGTGTGTTTATTTTAAGATAACCTTGTATCATAAAAAGAAGAAATACATGTGTCTAATAAGATAAAACATTAATGTTTAACTTCTTTTGAAAGCTAAATACAGGGTTAGTGATATGGCTCAGTGACTAAGGGTGGAAGGAGAAAACCAACTTCATGAAAGTTGTCCTCTGATTTCCAGACGTGCAGTGTGACACATGTGAGCAGACATGCACACAATAATAACAAAAAATGTTTTGAAGTTAAATGCATAAGGAAGAAAAAAAAAGTGCTTCCCACCCAGATCTGTTTTGTTGTTTTGGCTTTTTGAGACAGAACCTTGCCGTGGATCCCAGGCTGGTCTCAAGTTCCCCAATTCTGCTTTCGCCTCCCACGGGCTAGGAGTCCAATGGCACTGTCATGTCTGGCCCGTTTTCACCTTTTGAAATTAATAAAGACTTTGGGGCTGGAGAGATGGGTCAGTGGTTAAGAGCACTGGCTGTTCTTACAGAAGACCTGAGTTCGATTCCCAGCATCCACATGGCAGCTAACAACTGTCAGTAACTCCAGTTCCAGGAGATCCAATACCCTCTTCTAGCCTCTGCAAACACTGCATAACAAAGATGCACTTACATACATGTAGGCATAACACTCATACACATAAATAAAAAGAAATTGATAAAGACTTAATAGTATCATTACACCCAGTGCTGGAGATAGTATAGGGAAATGAGCACTCTCACATGGTGGGGGAAATACTGGAAAGGAATCGAATACTTCTGAGACCAGTAGCATGGAAGCAGTAATTTTCTCATCAGAGCCTAACTGAAAATAGAATCTCAGATTGGTATTTTCTTACATTACTGAATACTGTTCTGTAACCACCTAAGTAGTTTGTGGCCATGCCTGCCTTCATGTCTGATCCTGAGGGCACTCTGACTTCACCATGAGAGACACATGCAGTGCCCCAGAGTTTGAGGTTTGGTTTGACCCCCAGAGGATGAACTCTTGGGTCCTGTGTGTCATTGGTCCTCAGGAGGTCTTAATACCAGCATTTGATTGTGTCTAACCAAGACTCCAGGTAACAGAAGTTTTGAGGGGCAGTTCATTGCTAGGATAGTGTTACCCCAAGATGTGGGAGATCAAAGTGAGAGGGGTCTATGGAACTGATGGGCATGGACTAGTAGAGGCTGGTCCCTTGTAGCAAACACACTGGCTTGTGATTTCATTTGAATTCTCAGCCTTGGGTGTTGGTAGACTTGCACTTTGACAAGACATTATTTTAGAGGATGAAAGGAAGTAGGAATGTGGATGGTCGGAACCAGAAATCTGCCACAGGGTAGATAAGGTAGTGCCTTCCTTCCATAGCTCATCCTCTCAGCCCAAACTCGTAGTTTGTACACCTCAGGCAGGAACCCCTCATGATTTTCATTTAGAGTGTTTGTAGGATTTTGTTACTCACTTTATTATCATGACAGGTTGTTCTGGATATACAGTGTAGTAAGCTGTCTGGAATGGGAAAGGGGGTGTGTGGACACGGACTCCCTGATGGAAGATGGAGCAACTAGTTTCCTCAAACCTCCTTCAGCTGATTTGTCAATAAAATTCTTACAAACAGATGTAAGGAATTCATAGTCTTTGAAGTTCATCCATGCCCAGGTACCATGGCTTTGGAGATAGTGCTTAGGGCTCTGTTTTCCTGGGACAGGATGAGGAAGGGTCACAAGGTTTCAGTGTACGTACCATGGTCTGTTCATGAGGACAGTGTCCAGCCTGGGTAAATATCTTTCCTCCTGGAGGCCTGTGCTATAGGGCGGTGCCAGGGTAGAGGCCGCAACAGCTCCCACATTGTCAGTGGGAGAAGGCTGTCCCAGAGGGAGTAGAGAGCGCTGTGACTTGGGAACTGAGCCAGTGAAATCCAAAATTGAATCCGCATAGCGGGGCAGTTGAAGGAACTGGAGCAGGAAAGGAGACAGAAATAAAAGGGACCGAAAAGGGGAGAGGTAATTTTTTTTTTTTTTTTTAGTCTTTTCGAGACAGGGTCTCCCAGCTGTCCTGGAACTCATTCTGTAGACCAGGCTGGCCTTAAACTTACAAAGATCTGCCTGCTTCTGCCTCCCAAGTGCTAGGATTAAAGGTGTGCGCCACCACGCCCAGCCGAGGAGAGGTAATTTTAAGGAGATGTAGCATCAACGTGATTTCCTTTTCTACACAGTGGTTCCCGAACTATAATGTTAAGAAATTTCTGAGAAGCTTATTGAAACGTTTCCTGGGTCCATCTTCAGTTATTCTTACTAGGTTGGGCTGGGGCCCATACCAGGAATTTATGTTTTCCACAGGACCATAGGAAATGCCAGTACTATTGGTGCTTTTGGTAACATAATTCTGGGGTTACTCTGTCTTCAAACGAACTTTTACTACCCATGCCATCTTAACATTCCTGAAGGGAAACAGAAGGAACTGGGAGTTAGCGTTCTTGTTCTGTCCTGGGTGCTTATGTATGAAGAATGCTATTTAGTTCTCAGGAGCAGTCATAGAATATTTTCCACGAGGCTGTGGACACTCAGGTTAATTTTCTCCAAACCATGGATCTATGTTATTATAACTGGGTTTTTTAGTTAATGGCAAATCTGTGGTGTAACTCTTACCTCCATTTCTCCTTCATGGTCAGCACGATAGGGTTTGAGTAGGGGAGGGAACCTTCACACAATTTTACTTAGGGACCATGCAGCCTGCTCTAGTATATTGTAGATTTTTAAATTCATTAGAATCAAAGAACGTGGTAGGTGTCCTAAGTGAACTTCAGACTTACAGTCATTAACAACTTTTTTTCTTAATTTTTTTTTATTAATTTTATTTATTTCTGTATGTGTATGAATGTACTGTCTGCATGCAAGTTTGTGCACCCGTGTCGTGCAATGCCGCGGAGGTCAGAAGACGGTCTCGGATTCCCCTGGAACTGGAGTTCTCCTGGAATTGGAGTTTCAGACGGTTCTCGGCCGCCATGTGGGTGCTGGGGATCGAACCCGGGTCCTCTGTAAGAGCGGTCGGCGCTCTTAACCGCTAGGCCATCTCTCCAGCCCATTAACAACTTTTTACTTCTTGCTTCAAGACTGTAAAAAAGATAATAGAAGACAATGAAATTTAAAGTGTTGAGGATCATTGAACATGGTACAGAAGTTCCTGGCTTGCTTCCCTTAGTATTTCAATTTCGATTTGAGAGATTCTGAGTGGTAAGGGGTTACACATACTGTTTTGAGTTCTGTATTTTGAAACATCGTGAAGATAACATAAAAGCATCTCCAGACAAATACAAGAACAAGAGGTGACACATGTTCTCTGGTAAGATATGTATCTGCACATGATTACATATGTCATCCTGTCTCATTGTTCAGTATGATTAGGAATGGCTTTTAGAAAATACATACTTAAAGTGGTTGTGCCAAATAATCCTTTTGTTTTGAATGCTTAAAAAACAGAGAAAGTTGGCTCTAAGAAATTTTAGAACTCTGAAATTTTAGATCTGCAGTTAAACGATCTTGCTAAAACCGCCTTTAAACACTGATTTACCTCCTGTACAAAAGCTGTGTGTAGTGTGTGAGACTGTGGCTCTCCCACACTTCTTTAGGGGCACACCTTTCACCTTCACATGAAAGTACCTGTTCAGCATAACAGTAAGGTTCAGGGAGAAAAATGCTGATGAATACTGTTCAAAATTATCTAAGGATTAATTTGGTGATATTATCCCATATTTATGTCACTGCTACTGAATTTTAATAAACTCCCAAGTGAAACCTGTTTTACCTTCTTTAAGCTAGATCTAGATCTTAGGCTTTAACTAAATGAATGTGCCTAAGAATATTACTTGCATATCTTCCCTATTTTAATATCATATAAGTAACATGTAAAGTGTTTTGAGAATCATGTCTGCTTCTCTTGTTAAGCTTACGTAAAACCACCTGAGCTCTGTGTGTGTGCTGTATGTTTCTGCTCATCCAGAAAGTAGTACTTTTTCTTTTTGAGATAGATTCTTGTGCTATAGCCCAGGCTAGCCTGGGGCTTATGATCATCCTGCTTCTTCCTCCATCCGGTGTTGAGGTTGCAGGTATGGGCTGCTGTACCCAACTTGGTCCTCTTCTTAAATAGACTGTGGCCTTCAGAGAATGATGGCACACATTTGCTTTTTTATAGGTATCTTTGCTGTAGCCCTTAGCTGTTAAAGTAATTATCCATGTCCAATATGCAACTTCTGTTCCCGACCTTGAACTTCTACCAAGCTGAGCATGGTGGTGCAAGCCTGCAATCCCAGCACTTAGGGGGCTGAGGCAGGGGGCTTGAAAGTTTGAGGCCAGCTTGGCCTCCATAGTGAGTTCCAGGGTAGACTGAACTACACATAGTGAGATCCTATCTCAAATAAACCAACAGGATAGATGTAAATTTTTCAGGGAACCATACACTGTTGAGATTGTTGTGCATCCCTCCAATATCAAGAGTTCTGAACCGTGAAAGAACTATAAAGATCTCTTCAGTGTTCTGATTTTTTTTTTTTTTTTTTTGGTCTTTTTTGAGACAGGGTCTCCCTATAGCCCAGCTGTCCTAGAACTCACTCTGCTCACTCTGTACACCATGCTGGCCTTGAACTCACAAAGATCTGCCTGCCTCTGCCTCCCAAGTGCTAGGATTAAAGGCGTGTGCCACCACTTTTTAAAATGTTTTAATAACCTCTTCCATTCCTTTTTTTCTTTAATTTTTTTAAATTATGGGTATATTTTTCACATGGGATTTAGGATCAAACTCAGGTCCTCATTGTGTGTATGTGTGTGATGTGATTGTGTCTGTGGTGTGTGGTGCATGTATGTGCATGTGTGTGTTGTGTGGTGGGTGTGTGGTGTGACTGATGGTGTGCACTGTGTGTGTTTGCAAGCCCATTTACCTGATTGAATCCATGGTTTCCCAGGCAACAAATGAAAAAGATTTAACACTAAGTTCTTGTACAACGGTGGGTGTGTGTGTGTGTGTTTCTTAAAATGGCTCTAGTTAATTTATTTTCTTCCTTTCATACCTCCCTTCCCTCCCTCCCTCCCTCCCTCCCTCCCTCCCTCCCTCTCTCCCTCCCTCCCTCCTTCCCTCCCTCCCTCCCTCAAGTGCTGGTGGTTGGATCCAGGACCTCAAACATGCTAGTCAAGAGGTCTCTGAGCTACCCCACCAACCCTCATTTGTGTTTTTAAAGACATCATAATTCACATTTGAAACTAGGGTAGTTGGACATTTAAAATATTAGTTTATATTTTTAAATGATTATTGTTAGAAAATAATATCCATACCTATTATTTTGATTCAATTAGTAATTGAAATGTTAATTTTATAGTTATTACCCTGTAAATAACCAACACAACAGAAAACAAGTGGGCCGGGCATGCTCGGGAGGCAGAGGCAGGCGGATCTCTGTGAGTTCAAGGACACCCTGGTCTACATAGTGAGTTCCAGGACAGGTGGGGCTGCAGGGAGACCCTGTCTCAAAGAGAGAGAGAGAGAGAGACAGAGAGACAGAGAGAGAGAGACAAGAGACAGAGACAGAGAGAGAACAAGTGGAAGAACTTGGATTTTGAAAAGAAGATATTTGAACCTGAATATGTTACAAAGACCTATTGAATGGTTTTGGTAAAGCAGTGATAGCATGGAGGAATGAAAATCTTGAAGAGAAACTGCTAGTGAGTTGTTGGAGGGAGACAGTTGAGTTTGGACAGCAGTCATTGATCTACTGTGACGACGGTGTCTGTGCAGCGTGCCCGTGTTGGAATACAATTATGCTGAGGACTTGCTGCAGTAAGCTCTCCTCCGTAAGCTGTGTGCACTTGAAAGTGGTTAGATGTCCATTAAGAAATGTAATATGGTGTTACCCCTTCACTTGGTGCTTCTCCTGGGTGCCTACCCCTTCACTTGGTGCTTCTCCTGGGTGCCTACCCCTTCACTTGGTGCTTCTCCTGGGTGCCTACCCCTTCACTTGGTGCTTCTCCTGGGTGCCTACCCCTTCACTTTTAGTGCCTATTGCTAATTCAGAACTCATTCATGGTCATTGACCCAAGTGCACATCAAGAATGGGGGCTGAAAGAACTTTTCCTTGGACTGCCTGAAGAAGTTAGTAACTGAAATCAGAAGTTTTCATTTTGTATTATGGAGCCTAATTCCTTATGTGTTTGTTACTCCTGTCTGAGTGCAGATTTAAAATGATGTGATAAATGTTATTTATGAGTTTACAATGTTTCATGTTATTTTTTGTTCTGATTCTCTTAGAGTCTTGAATGAAAATATGAGAATTGCTTTTTACTGGCAAATATAACTTCACTAATCCATCCAGTAAACCAAAAAGTTATTTCAGTTCATAAAGCCCATTATCTTAGATAGGCTTTCAGACAAATGATTGATGTTATAACAGGAGAATGTGCATTTCTGTGGCTGAATTTTGGAAGAAATACATTTTTCATATCTTAAAAAATGTTCAAACTTTCTAGCAGGAAGTAACTAATATGAACACAGTATGACAGAACTCTTACCACACTGTTCAAGCTTCAAACCGAGCATCAGCGGAATTACAGAACGATGACTGTAGGAATGTAGTGTTGCCACCGTCCCCACAGCTCCAGATGTGTAGCCTTGGAAATGTAATGAAGTGAACCTGTCAGCATAAGTGAGAAGTGAAAGATGTCCCTGAGGTCGTGACACTACCAAGGGTGTTCCCTAGCTGTGGACCTGATTTATGATGATCTTGAAAACACAAAGGATAAAGCTGTTGGCATCTCATCCAGACTTAGAAAGCAGGATTGCTGTTGGCCAAGGTATAGAAAGAATGCTTGCTCCATGTCCTAAGTCCTACCCTATGAGGAAAACAAACTCCTCTTCTGTTTACTGTTAATACTTTTTTTTTGCAAAGAAATAAACATTACTCCTCAATGATTCTAGTTAAATTATAGTGTACTGTGTATTAATTTTACAGTTTTTTCCACTTCCTTATACATTTATGGAGAGTTTTCAATGTTTTGTTTAAGATTCCCAAGGGCAATTAGTTGTTGCAATCGCTTTGTACAGTTCTGGCTTGCACATTCATTTGTACTGTGCTACTGTGCAAACAAGGCTCGATTTTCCGAATCGCCATCGCTCTCCTTCAGCAGTCACTATCAGCTGTTCCATTGTGCTTTCCTACCCATAGTCTTGAACTTTTCAGTACTTTTCAGTATTGGGGATGGAATTCTAACCCTGTATATCCTATTGTAAGTGCCACCACTGAACTACATCCCAACCCCTATTCCTAGCCTTTTATTTATTTTATTTTTTTTTTGGTCTTTTTGAGACAGTCTCTCTGTAGCTCCAGCTGTCCTGGAACTCACTATGTAGACCAGGCTGTCCTTGAACTCACCGAGATCCACCTGCCTCTGCCTCCTGAGTGCTGAGATTAAAAGGTGTGCGCCATCAGTTCCCACTATTCCTACACTGTTTTAAAAATATTTTATTATTTTTATTTTATGCTGATTGCCTGCATATGTGTAAGTGCACCTGTGTCATGTAATGCCTGAGGAGGTCAGAAGAAGACTTTAGATTCCCCTGGAACTGGAGTTATGGATAGTTGTTACCCACCATATGGGTGCTAGGAATCAAACCCAGGTCCTCTGCAAGAGCAGCCATTGCTTTTAACTGCTGAGCCATCTCTCCAGCCCCGTCTCTTAATAGCACTCTGCTCACAGTTCTCTATAACTCTTCATGGTATACAGGCCCTTGTTCTCCAGCTGCCATAATGGGCCTTGCCTTGCTTTCCCTGGACACGGTTCTGAACTGCAGACTTGACAGCTGGTTTTACTTGTGGGAGGTTGTTGGGTCCCAGAAAGTAACACAGTGTAATGCAGTCCTCTTCATCCCATTACCTGGCTCCTTCCCAAGTATGAGCTGCCCTATCTTCTTAGGGCAAGCTAGTGATTTGTTTCCCATGTGCTCAGGACCTCCCCCCTCAAGCCCAGAATCTGATCAAGACCTTTCCTTTTTCAAATATATTCATCTGTCTCTGTGTTCCAAGAAACCCTCAGTGTTTCCTATGTTCAATATCTTTGTTCTTTTTTAAACAATTTTATTTATTTTTGTATGTGTATGAGTGTACTATCTGCATGTAGGTTTGTGCACCCGTGTCGTGCAATGCCGCGGAGGTCAGAAGAGGGTGTCGGATTCCCCTGGGACTGGAGTTCTCCTGGAATTGGAGTTATAGACAGTTCTCAGCCGCCATGTGGATGCTGGGGATCTAACCTGGGCCCTCTGCAAGAGCAGTTGGTGCTCTTAACCGCTAGGCCATCTCTCCAGCCCGATCTTTGTTCTTAAGACGGCTTTGGTGAGATGAGATGGCTTCAAAGGAAGGAGCTCTTTTTGTGTGCTTAGCAGTAATAATCCTTAAGATACCACGGAGGTTTGTACAAGGAAAAAACAGGAGAAAATGAAACTGTAAGACTGTTTTCTCAATGACCCCTTAAAGGAGAATAGCTTGGAGTGCTTGAGAGGGGGAAGAGTGAGCAGGAAAGCAGGCAGACCCAACCATGTGGCCACAGAAAGATTAGAAAAGAATCAGGTAGGACGTGCAGGCCCGCCGTGAGCGGATGGTGCTGGTGCCCGGGACGAGCAGATGGTGCTGGTGCCGCGGGATGGTTCGCAGCTTCTCCAGAAGCAGCATTTCACTTCCCTGGCTTGCCCCTTCCTGAGCACAAGGTTACCATCCTTCAGGGCGGTGAAGCTGGGAGGGCAGGGAGTTTCAGCCGCACAGGAGAGAACGGGAGCCTGCGGCCCAGGGAGCAGCTGCAGCACAGCCAGGGCCGGTGAAAACCCTTGCTTTATGAGAGGGAGAATGCACAGGACTTTAGGTAAACTGAGGCTTGGGGATCTCCGTGGTTTCGCTTGGGGACTTAAATGCAGAAGCTGAATACTAAGTCAGAGCTTTTGGAACATAGCCCGTGTCAGTTCGGGTAGCTGCTTTTCCTTTGTTGTTTTTCATTGCCATCGACTTGACCAAAGTTGGAGATCATGACTAAATTACTTTGGAAGTACACATTGTCTTATGTTATTCTATGTAGGTGGTACTCAAATTATTAATTAATTTAGATATTTTCCATTTTGTGAAGAGATGGTATTTTCTAGGTCATAATACAAAAATGGTTTGCAATCTTGCTTTTGGGTGCCTTGGAATTTTATAACTTAATTATACAGAGAATTGAATCATCAAACCGGCAGCAGGTGGGAGTGGCCTGCTTCAATGTTCCAGGTTGTATTAATTTCAGATAAAATGAAATTAACATTCCTATGGACAGTTGAACCAGGTTCCTGAATTACTCTATTCAGTTGGGAGTGATTCAGTTTAACAAAATGGTACTTTTAAGACTTTTTGAAGCTAATGAGAAAATGGGCTGAAATTTAAAATTATCTCCAAGTTTGGACAAAATAATTTCTGTGAGCAGCAGTCAAGAGGCCCATGGAAGAGTCGCATTGTGCTCTCATTTCATTTTGTCAGGTTGTATGATTTTAAGCTCCTTGTTACTTTATTTGGAAAATGTAGGACAGTGCAGGGCAGGGTCCTCTGTGTTGTGATTTTGGACTGTTCTGCTTTGCTTTTTTTTTTTAATTTTATTTATTTTTTATGTGTATGATTGTACTGTCTGCATGTAGATTGGTGCACCCATATCATGCAATGCCACAGAGGTCAGAAGAGGGCGTTGGATTCCCCTGGAACTGGAGTTCTCCTGGAATTGGAGTTACAGATGGTTCTCAGCCGCCATGTGGATGCTGGGGATCGAACCCGGGTCTTCTGCAAGAGCAGTCGGTGCTCTCAATTGCTAGGCCATCCCTCCAGCCCCCTCTGCTTTGCTTTTAAAGTAATGGGCACAGTGAAAAGAGATTGGAAGCTGGCAGTCAAAAGACAGAGAAAGAACTAAGTCAATGAGTCCTGCTCTTCTTTCCTTAACCAAGAATATTTTGGGAAAACTTGCATGCCAAGCCTATACTGTTGGAGGGAAACCTTGTGATATACCTGTCTTTGGAACCAGGAGAGGTATAAGTCCTTTCTGGTGGATAAGGGCCCTAGAATGGATTGGGTTTAGGCCAGCTTAACTCACTATTACGAGAATGTTCCTTGGTGGAGCCAGGAGCTTCCTGGACGTTGATTGGCTTCTGGGTACACGGGCACATATTTTCAAGGGGAGAGGCCAATTTCATCTGGCTGGGTGCCAGTTCAGTGTGACAGCTTCCAATATGATGCTGTGCACAGCAGTTATCATAATAGGTTCTCATGACCAATAGTATCCTGTAGAAAAGGTGTGCTTGGAGCATTTAATAAAGGAAGGTTCTGGTAACTCTTGCCAAGTGCTGGTACAGGTTAGACTCCTTAAATACTCTTTACCTCCAGCATACTCCAGACATTCCTGGGTCTGTGCACTGTGCATTCTGTTTGTTTCAGTCTTAAATTGACTGGTTAAATATCCATGGGAATTCAAACCATGGCTGGGCAAAGTTGATTTGAGGGTAGGTCAGGGAGTAAGGATTGGAGAGGGTGGAAAGGGGCGAAGGGGCCTCTTCTAGCTTTAGTGTTTGTACCACGGTCATGTCAGAAGTTGGAAGGGCCTCTTGATCAGGGTTTGGTATGTGGAGAATGGAAAGCTGAGTTGGTAAGCTTTCTTCTTTTCCTCCTAAATTCCTCTCTGATAACAACAGAAAAACATATTTGACCTGCATGGCATTAAGATATTTGAGCATTAAGGGTCAGGTGCTCAGCTTCGGAAGCTGTTTAAGCCAGGCTAAGTGCAACTGTGGTGGCAGTGTGGGGTCTAAAGGAACTAAGGCATAGCTACACTGCTTATTAGTAAGTAATGTTTAATTTTTAAAGAACACAGCGAGCCTTTTGAAAGGCAGTTAAAGGAATGGGTGTGGAAGGGGTGTGGGGGAAGGAAATCTCAGCAGAATGCTTTTGGATATTTCCTGTTGTATAAATGCTACATACTTCTCATGCCTTTAGACTCATAGCAACTGGGAATGAAGCCGGTTGAGGCTTAAATTTAATTACTGTTGCAAAGAATGTAGAAACGTACAGGTAGTAAAGGAGTCTTAAAAACTAGCAAAAAATGTAAGTTTTAATTTTTCATCCAAATCATACATCTTGGTGTTTGAATATAGTATAATAAAATACACTTGGAAAAAAATTAGTACTTGATTTTTAAAAAATGTGTTTTAGTTCATAAAGCTTTCTTTTCAGTAAAAAGTTCACACCCATTGGACACATTCCAGACAATAATGTGCTTTATTTATAGTGTCCCAAAATACCCTCATGCATTGCAATATTTTAATGCTTGCTTATAAGGAAGAGTCTCACACTAGTAAATGACAGTTTAAAACCTGCATGCATTTAATAAGTTGAGATTTTGGCCAGGTGTGGTGGCGCATGCCTTTAGTCCTAGCACTTGGGTGGCCGGAGGCAGACCGATCTTTGTGAGTTCAAGGCCAGCCTGGTCTACATAGTAAGTTCCAGGACAGCTGAAGCTACAGGGAAACCCTGTCTCAAAAAGTCAAAAAAAAAAAAAGTTGGGATTTTGTGTAAGAAATGGGAACTTAAAAACTAAAGCTTTCTACTTCTTATTTTTCTAGAATATTGATTCTCCCCTATTTATGCCTCTCTCTTCCCAGTATAGCCAGGTTTATCTATATACCATTGGCTGAAAAAGAGTAGCTAATGAATTATTTTATTTTAAATCTTCCCCTCCTTATTTTCAGTAAAGTAATAGATCTGGGGAAAGCATTGAGGGCATTTATTGTAAATATTTTCTTTCTATAAATGCCACATCTATTAAGTTCATTGCCTTGTTGCTCAGTGGACCAAGATAGTGCTGGGTGGTCAGCAGGGTGGATTCCAGAACTGTGTGCTGCTTAAGTAACTCATTTTGAATAGTGTTTTTCATTTCTACAAACTGTAGTATTTTGTAAAGTGGACACTCCTTATCTCTACTTCACAGGATCTTTGCATGTTAAGGAGTTGGAGTACATGAATGAAGCAGGCCTGAGTTAGTGTGTATTTGAAGCATGCTTCAGCACAACCAGATTTCTTAGTGTATAAGCCCCTGTTGTTGGCTTTCAGAGTTAATTTGGTATGTATGTTGCTCTGTGGGCTCTGGAGGGTACAAAGATCAATGAATACAGATCTGGATCGAAAGGTGTCTAGAGTACATAACAAGTATCTTACAAAGAATATAGCTTAAACACCTTGGGATCCAGGGCCAAACCATGCTGGGTAGTAAGTAATCCCCCAGCTCTGTCCTAAGAGCTGAAGCTCTCCAAAGTGCTCCTAGATAAGAGCAGTGCTCTTCATAAGGTACTGCCTCACAAAGTGGAAGCCTAGCATTCAGTCTGTCTTGTATCAGAGCTTAAATGTTTAATTGTTAGCATGGCACCAAGGAGTTGGTGTCCCAACTTAATAGCATACACAAATTTGTCAGATATTCCATAGAACATCAAGACCAAGCATCATCTGAACATAGGACATCACTCAAGGAGACAGATCTTTATGTGGTAAAGGAATGTGGTTCCTTTTCTTTTTGCCTTCATGTAATCCTGTGTGTGTGTGTGCGTGTGTGTGTGTGTGTGTGTGTGTGTGTGTGTGTGTGTGCATGTGTGGTATGTGTGTGTATATATATTCATGAGTGTGTGGGATTGTATGTTCATGTGTGTGTACACGTGTGTGCAGGTGCTCATGTATCCTGAAGTTGATATTAGGGAATCTTCCTTACCTGCCCTCCCACTTTATTCTCTCAGTCAAACCCAGAGCTAGCCAGTAGACTTATTTCCCTTGCCAGTTGCTCTGGGGATCCTGTGTCTCTCTGCCTTCTGGGTTGATAGTTATGTGGCTTCTGGGGATCCGAACTCTGGTCTTCTTGCTTGTGCAGCAAGTGTTTTGACCACCTAGCCCTTTCTTCAGCCTCGGTGTGGTTCATATCTGTGTGACCTATGTTGATTTTTTTCAGAGGCTTTTACTAACTTTCTGAAGTTAGACATACTTAGGAAATCATCAGTAATTATTGAGACCCTACTATATGCTAAATATTGAAGGGAATATAATGTTGAATCATTGCATGGCTCAGACTGGGTAGGGCAATAAAGGCATACACAAATAGTTCAGATACAAGGTAGAAGCTGGGCATGCTGGGGCACACCTTTAATCCCAGCATTTGGGAGGCAGACATAGGCAGATCTCTGCGGGTCAGCCTGGTTTAGGTAGCAAGTTCCAGGCCAGCTGGGGCCACAGGGAGACCCTGCCTCAAACAAAACAAAACAAAACAAAACAAAACAAAACACAACAAAACACAACAAAACCATAGGAGAAAGACTAGGTGAAAAGGGGTAAAGATGAATAGAGGGTCAGGGGAGAGAGGTTATTTCTAAGGGTTATACATTCGGTGGGTTTTCTCTAGAGCCATTATGTTCCAACCATGCTTGGGCAGCCTGGGTTTCTTCTTGGTGTCCTGCTTTCTCATACCATAGACATCTACTCTTAGGGAGTCCCAGTGTGAAGGATTAATTATTCGGTCTCCTAGCATCAAGGATTAGCTGGACTTGACTGTGTGGAGAACAGCTCAACTAAAGATAAGTGCTGTAAATAAACACATGGACAGCAGGCAGATTTTAGGGGGCTTAGGAAAAACATTTTTAGTTAGACTGTGACTTTGGGAACAGGAAAGGAAATCACTGTAGATGAAAATTGGGAGGTGAGTTGAGGTCAGATGCCAAGTACCCCAAATGCCAGGCAACATACTTTGCATTCTATCTGGTTGGACACAGAAATCTGAGTGCCTTTAAGAAGGAAAAAGATCCATGTATTTCCTGCCAGATAAATGGATTAAGAGGCTGTTTGGGGAGCACAGAGGTTTAAAACAAAATGTTAGAGCCTACTGCCAGTTAAGAGTCCTTTAGGTTTCTATTTAGATCTGTGGGAAAATATAACCTGAATTACTATGATCTGTGGCGAAGTGTCCCAGAACCTAAATGATAAAGTTTTAGAGCATGAATTAACCTTGGGTATTTGAATCAAATTTGGTTGTTCTACAGATGAGAAACCTGAAAATCAACGACATTGTTAAATGTCAGAACTTCAGAAAATTGTTGAGAGGTGGGTAGACCCTGGTGTAATAGTTTAGCTTTACTACCTTCACTGTGTTTGAAGGGCTCTGGGATTCACTCTTTCTGGGTCAGGTCAGTGGCTCTGTGTCTTGGCTTGGCTGTGTGTGATAAAGGTACCTGTTCTACTTAAAGGATGTTGAAGGTTAGAAATTCTGAGTACATAATACTCACTCTCAGAAATTCTAAAGGGAGACTTCCACAAGATTCTTCCATGTGCTCTTGAGCGCCAGTGCAGCTGGCTGAGGTAGAATTGGGAAACAAAGACAATATATACTACTTTCACACATTGAAATAGAAATTTTGCCATATGTAAAAACATCTTAAGTTTTAAAAATCTTTAGGTATGAAATCATATAGAAAATTTATATATTAAAACATTTACAAATAATAAATATAACAAAATGATCAATTATATGCAGTCTTGTAAATTAACATGTGAGAACTTTATTTTACTTTGGTTATATATTGAAATAATATGTTACTATAAAAAGAATATGTTGCTATAAAAGTTTTGAGGAAGGTCCTACAAATACATATATTTGGTATACTTTATAAAACAGATGTTAAAGGGGTTAGAGAGATGGCTCAGCAGTTAAGAGCACTGACTGCTCTCTCTTATGGGTGACCCAGCTTGGGTTCCTAGCACCCACATGGTGGCTGATTAAGGTAGAATCCTTAATTCCAGTTCCAGAGGGTGTAATGCCCTCTTATGGCCTCCACAGGCATTGGTCTCACATGGTGCATCTATATACATGTAGGCAAAACCTTTTTAACACAAGAATTTTAAAAATTCCTTTTTAAAAATATGGCAAAAAATGTATGTGTATTTATGTGAGCCTCCATGAGTTTATATTCTCACATGTATGCAAGAACTGTGAGGCCTAGAAGAAGGCATCAGATCCTATGGAACTGGAGTTATTGGTGACTGTGAGCTACCATGTGGGTGCTGGGAATGGAACCTGGGACCTCTGTAAGAGCAGCAAGCACTGTAACTACTGAGCCATCTCTCCAGTCCCCTTTTTAAAAAGTACTGTTATGGGGGCTGGAGAGTGACTCAGTGGTTAAGAGCAGAGGCTGCTCTTGCAAGGACCTGGGTTCCATTCCCAGCATGACAGCTAATATCCACCATAACTCTAGTTCCTGGCAAATTCAATGCCCTCTTCTGACCTCTGTGGGCATTGCATGACACAACGCAGGCAATATACTCATACACATAAAATAAAAATAATAAATAAAATATATAAAAATATATATAATCACATTTGTAGGTGGCCATCAGAGAGAGACGATTTAGAATTACCATGGAGTACCCATGATGGGATGAATATCTTTATACGTACAAACTTAATTTGTTTAGGTGACACAGTGTTTAGTGGGGTTTTTTTTTGGTGTTTTTTTTTTTGTTTTGTTTTGTTTTGTTTTGGGTCTTTTCAAGACAGGGTCTCCCTGTAGCTCCAGCTGTCCTGAAACTCACTCTGTAGACCAGGCTGGCCTTGAACTCACAAAGATCCGCCTGCCTCTGCCTCCCAAGTGCTAGGATTAAAGGTGTGCGCCACCACACCCGGCCCCTGTTTAGTTTAAAGGAAGCAAGTAACTTTAGGGATTCAAGATATAAGTTTTAAAACTTCTTCTCTCTCAGTGAATTACTGACTTTAATAATTGTATTTCAAACCTCTGCCTCCCAAGGCTCAGAGACCATTGTGGAAGAGTAGACAGAAAGATGGTAAGAACCAAAGAGGGTGGGTGGCCACAAGGAAACAATCTTCCAGACAGCTGGTCAGTTACTCATGTGAACTGTCAGCCATGGAGACAGTGTGCACGAGTCCCATGCAAACTCAGACCAGACAAAAGCCCAGCATAGACCTGGGGAGGAGGGTAAGAAATGCCAACCCGCCCTAAGAACTTT
The DNA here is from genome assembly GCA_009823505.1 of Rhizomys pruinosus. Classification (NCBI taxonomy): domain Eukaryota; kingdom Metazoa; phylum Chordata; class Mammalia; order Rodentia; family Spalacidae; genus Rhizomys; species Rhizomys pruinosus. The sequence continues at coordinate 3,575,329 of VZQC01004091.1, forward strand.
TGGCAACTAATGGCTGCTGGGAGGAGAGAAGATAGTGTCTTACAGGGTTGAGACTTTTGGTGTGTGTATACACACACACACACACACACACACACACACACACACACACACACGAGAGTTGGTTAGGGGAGAAGTTGGGGTGGGGGGAGAGACGGGAGTGGACCTAAGGTGCCATCAAACTACATTATATGAAAAATCACAAAATTTCAATAAAAATGCAAAAACAAGACAAAAAATGCATGAAAATTTTTGTTCTTATCCCAGAAGCACTTTAAAAATTCTGATTCTTGTTTACTCTCATATAAGCAATGAAGCAGATATTTACCTAAGAGACAACTTGCTACAAAATACTTTCTATGGACACTAATTTGAACTTCAAAAGAGGGTAACTAAAGGATGATTCTTTTCTTTGGAAAATAGATTTTCAAATTACTAGGAGAATAGTAGGTTTGTTGGGCCAATTGAACATAAAGCTACAGCAGAAATAATATAAGAGAATTAATTTTCTGAATGGCCATTAACTTAGACAAAAGCATTAGACCAACAGTTGCTGTGCTCTTGGTCAGATTTCCTTCTAGAGAAGACCCATGATCCATCATCTGGCTTAAAACAGCTTTTTAGGATGAAGATGTGTAATGTCTCTGCTAGGGACCAGCTACCAGGCCAACCTAAGTGAGGCTCAGAGTGTAAACGAGAATCAGCAACCACACGCATGTGTTTTCAGGGCTTCAGCTCTCCGTCAGCCCTGGAGTTAGTCATTCTTAGGACAGTGGGATTGGGTAGGGGTAAACAGGAGAGTACTTTTGAAAGGATAGCAGGTTTGGGAACTTATGGACTAATGTAAAGGCTAGATACAGGCAGGGTTACAAGTCCTAAAGGTGAGACCGATGGATGCATTTGGGGGGTGGGGGACAAATTTGCAATTCTGTGGATATTTCTACTCTTAGAGGATGGTGGAAGTAACCAGACAGAGAAGTGGTCATGATATGACATTTTAAATGAGTGATTTTTCTTAAATTGGTGTGTTTCGCTGCTTTGTAAAATGAAGAGGTAACTGAGGAGAGTTTGGTAGAAAGGCTCTTTAAACGCAACCACAGGAAGTTCCCAACCAGCTGCCTGGGTTTCTTCTCTGCTGCTTTCAAGGCTCTTAGCATGAACTGCCTGTATTAGCATAACTGCCTTTATCTTCCCAATGGGATTGTAGCCCCTTTGAGGGCAGAGTTCACAGGTCTTTTAATAGGGTGTTGGCTGTAATAATGGTGTCTAAAAAAAGTTGGAATAGCCAGGCATGGGGGCGCATATCTGCAATCACAGCGCTTTGGAGGTTGAAGCAGGAGGATGATGAGTTTGAGGCTAGACTGGGATACGTAACAAGACCTGGTCAAAAACCAAACCAAACCAAACCAAAACAAAACAAAACAAAACAAAAACCCAGGGTTAGGCCCAGGAGGTAAGCTCAGTTGCTCTGCAAGTGTGATGGCCTGAGTTTGAACCTCCAGTACTCCTGTAAAAGCAAGGGTGGCCACATGTACCTGTAACCCCAGGGCAGAGACGGAGGTTCATTGAGGCTTGCTGCCAGTCTGGAGCAGAAGGGGGAGCAGCAAGTTCCAGGTCCATGTAAACAAAGCAAAGAGTGATAGAGCAAGACAACCCTGTCCTCCTCTGGGTCCCCCCTCCCCAACAGAGAAAGGAAATAGTAGAACAAAGTCGACTATTTACATTTCCCATTTTATTTAATGTTCACTAGAACATGGTTTGTACTCAAAGGCTACATTGGTAATACCATTGTTTCATATTTTGCAGAATGGTAGAGTACTAAAAACTATTTTTATACAATTCTAAACTTTTTCAGGGATAAATTTGTAACCAATAGACAGGAGGGAGTTTTATGACTTTTAAAATGAAAATTGGGGGGCTAGAAAGATAGCTCAGCAGCTAAGCACACTGACTGCTCTTCCAGAGTTTGAATCCCAGCACTCACATGACAACTAACAGCTGTCCTTAACTCCAGTTCCAGGGAATCTGAGGCCCTCTTCTGGCTTCCATGGGCATTGCACAACACAGGTGCACTTACATGTAAGCAAAGCACTCATACACAAAATAAGAATAAATTAAAAAAATTTAAAAATAAAATGAAAATCAGAAACAATGAGGAATCTTTAAAAAATATTGAATTTTTATATATTTCATACAGAGCATCTCAACCATCTTTATACCTCCATCCCCACTGGAATTCACACATTCTGTCATTTGAGTTAAGGCCTATTGTGTCAAGTTAGTGTCACCAGACATTCCTCAGTGCAAGTTCATCAAGATAGAGTCGGCCTATTTAGAGGCCCTTGCTTTAAGAAAGACTTCCTCCCCCAGCAGTAGTCAGTTGTCAATATTTCTTCATCTAGGATCGGGGTCTGCTGCCCATTTCTCCAGCTCCATGCCTGGGTTTTGTCTGCTCGAGTTTGCATGGGTGTTGTGCATGCTGACACCATTGCTGTAGGTTCATATGAGCAGGGTCCCAGGAGCTTGTAGGACTCTGTTCCCATATGCTCATGTGTCATCTCCCTGGCTCTTACAGTCTTTCCAACCTCTCTTCCAAAATGGTCCATGGGCCCTGGATGGATGATGTTCAATATAGAAATCCTGTCCAAGGACCACTCTGCAGACTCTTAGTCTCTATGCTGTGACCATTTGTGACCTTTGGTTCCTGGCCCTCTGTTGCATGAGGGAACTTCATTGATGAGAACTGAGATATTTGTTACTGTCCTCTTCACCCTTGTTCTACGTTCTGTGAGCCTTAGGTGTAGAGGTTGCATTGTAGATGTGCTTAGGCTGCAATTCACACTCTCTTGTGTGTGAAATTTGTGGCACTCTGTAATAGTCTCCATCTGGTGCAAAAGGAGTTTCTTTGATGAGTGGTGTCTGGGATGTTTGTCTATAAATATAAAGATACATTTTTTGCAATAATAAGGAATTACATTAGCCTAAGGATGTGACAGTCCTGGGGTTTTCTCTAAGATCTGTGACCTTTCCAGCCATGTTTATTTGGCCATGTTTATAGTACCACACATGAGTTTCCTTCCATTGAGTGGGCCTTAAGTCTAATTAAGTAGCTATTTATTACCCCCAAGATAAAAGCCACTACTGCGCCAGTGTCGGTCATTGATGTTGCTATTTGGTCTTGAAGCTGGGGTTGGACCATCAGTTGATGGTCTCCCTTTCCAACTTGTACAGTATCTCCAAAGTTACAGTTAGCCTTCAGGGAAAGTGGCTTCCAGGTTAGGTCTAGATCCATTGCTCCAAATCCTGTATCTGAAATATGTCTGTCTTCAGCAATAGGGTCTTACCTTCAAGTTCTGGGAGGCAGTCAAGGGCTGTGGCAATAGCCTGTGTAATTTTGGGAGTTTCTTGAACTACCCTAGCCAACAACTCAAAGGAAGGTTTCTCCGTCTGGCACTGTTTCATATTATATAGCCTTCAGCTATTCACAGGGACTCATGTAGAGATATTATATGTGTAATTTGTCATTAGGCTGTTGGACTGATATGATTCTCTCTGTTTTTTAATACTAGTTAGGCATTGTTTATCTCTCTCCTCTCTCTCCATGCCTTCCCCATTTACAGTGTTCCCATTTTCCCCATTTCTCCCTTGATAATACCAGTGTCCTACGGTCCGACCTCTCTTGAGCTCTTCTTTCCCTTTATCCCCACAGTTCTTTGTATAACCCTTCCTACCCTCTCCATTTAAATACCCCAGTTTTATCCATTTCTCCAATGTGAAATTTTTTAAAGAAATACTTCACAACTTTCTTTTAGTCAGTTGTATTTGTTGTAAATGATGAATGATCACGTAGTAGGTTCCCAATGCAGCAATGTCCTATGCTCCACTGTTCTTCCTCAGATGGATTCTTTCTCCACAGGGTGGATTACATCAATGTATTTGACAGTTAACTTTTGCTGTTTATTTTGAAATAACATTTATGTGCTGATTTTTCTGTTTTAGTGATTTTTAAAACATTTTAATTACTATCTTTGTGTGTGTGGTGTGTGTGTGCATGCGTGTGTGTACGCACACACATGCTCTGTGTATATATGTGCAGGTGTGTCTACCCATGAGTGTGCATGTAGAAACCAGAGGTTTATATCTGGCTTTTTTTTTCTCTCTCTCTCTCTCTACAGGATTTTCAAACAGGATTGCTTTAACTATGTCTTTCATGCTTTTATACGAATTTTGGGGTTACTTTATTTCTGTGAAGAATATCATTAGAATTTTGATAGAGATCACATTGAATTTATAGACCACTTTCAGTAAAGTGGCCATTTTAATTAATTCTACCAATCCATGAACATGGAATGACTTCTCATTTTTTAGTATATTCTTCACTCTTTTTAGTGCTTTATAATTCTTATTGAAGATGTCTCTTATTTATTGGTTAGGTTGTTGTTGAAGCGACTGTGAACGGAATGGCTTTCCTGATTTCATTCTCAGTGAGGTTGTTATAGGCTTATAGAAAGGGTTTTTGGGGCTGGAGAGATGGCCTAGCGGTTAAGAGCGCCGACCGCTCTTACAAACAACCCGGGTTCGATCCCCAGCACCCACCCACATGGCGGCTGAGAACCGTCTGTAACTGCAGTTCCAGGAGAACTCCAGTTCCAGGGGATTCCAAGACCCTCTTCTGACCTCCGCGGCATTGCACAACATGGGTGCACAACACGGGTGCACAGACCTACACGCAAAACAGTACATTCATACACATAAATAAATAAATAAAATAAAATTAAAAAAAATTTTTAAAAAAGAAAGCGTTCTGATTTTCCAATGCTTGTTTTTAATCTTCTGCTTTATCAGTTCCCAAGAGCCTTTTGGTGGAGTTTTTAGGGTCTTATATAGAATCTTATAATCTGCAAATAGGATAATTGAACTTCATCTTTACCTATTTGTATTACTTTAATGTAAATCGCCTTTCGTGCATATTATTTTTGTTGTTTAATGTATATGAACATATTGCTTGCCTGTGCATAAGTGCACCTGTGTTGTGCAGTGCCCACAGAGGTCAGAAGAGGGTATGGGATCCACTCAAACTGACAGTTATTAGCCACCTGTGGGTGCTGGAAACTGAAGCCGTGTCCTCTGAAAAAGCAACTAGTGCTCTTAACTGCTGAGCCTTGTCTCCAGTCCCAGTGTCATTTCTGTACATTCAGATGCATGAGGAATGTGTCAGGTTGATGTCTTCCAGACCTGCTCTTGCTGCACCTGTTTGGAGTAATTAATTAATTACTCTAACTGCTGCATACCATTGTCATCTATGGATTCCTTTCCTTTCCCTTTTTTTTTTTTTAAATTTTCCCTTCCTCTTTCTCTTTCTTTGCTCTTTTCCCTTTCCCTTTTTCTCTTTTCTTTTTTTTAAGGTGTTCCCTTTATTTTATTTTATTTTTTAATTTTTATTTATTTCTGTATGTGTATGAATGTACTGTCTGCATGTAGGTTTGTGCACCCGTGTCGTGCAATGCCGCGGAGGTCAGAAGAGGGTGTCGGGTTCCCCTGGAAACTGGAGTTCTCCTGGAACTGGGTTTACAGACGGTTCTCAAAGCCGCCAGTGGGTGGTGCTGGGTCGAACCCGGGTCCTCTGTAAGAGTGGTTGGTGCTCTTAACCGCTAGGCCATCTCTCCAGCCCCCCTTTTCTCTTTTCTTGTTTCCTGCCCCTTTCCCTTCTTTCCCTTTCCCTTTCCCTTCTTTCCCTTTCCCTTTCCCTTCTTTCCCTTTCCCTTTCCCTTCTTTCCCTCCCCCTCCCTCTCCCCCTACCTCTCCCCCTCCCCATCCCCATGTAGGACACTGTGGTTTTTAGATCGCATGTCTTCTAGTTTTCTTTCTCTGTTAGTAGAGTTGTCTCAGGGAGAGATCTGTGGATCCCTTAAGAATTGTCTGTTGAGGCTTTGCATCTCAACAGTCAATTCTGTTCTCATACTTGAATGATAGTTTAGCTGGGGGTAGAACTCCAGATTGGAAATAATCTGTAGTGAAAATGTGATGATACTGCTCTTCAGGTTTGTGGCTTCCAGTGCTATGCTAGTGAGTCTTGTGCTTTTTTTCTTGCATTATTTTTTAAAAATTGTTTTTGATTTATTTTTATTTTATGCTTATGAGTATATTGCTTACACATATGTAAGTGCACCCATGGTGTGGAGTCTCTGTGGAGGACAGAAGAGTGTGTTGGGTCCCCTGGAACTGGAGTTATGGATGATTGTTAGCTGCCCTCTGGGTGCTGGGATTCAAACCTGGGTCTTCTGCAAGAACAGTCAGTGCTCTTAACCACTGAGCCATGTCTCTAGCCCCTATTGAATTGTATTTAAGCTGCTTCCTCTCTGAAGCTGTTAATGTTCCTTCCTTTGGTTTCATGTTCTAAAAATTCATAGTGTTGGAATTTGATTGTCAGTATTTTCAATCCACTCTTTGGGGCAGGCAAATATAATCAGGAAGGCTTCATTACTTTTTAGGGTATTGGATCCCCTGGAATTGAAGTTGTGGATAGATGAACCACCACGTGGGTGCTGGGACCAGAACCTGGGTGGTCTGTGAGAGCAACCGGTGCTCTTAACTAGGAAGCTATCTCTCCAGTTCCACCTACCCACAAGTCTCTTAATAATAGATTTTAAAATTATTTTTACTTATATTATTTTTAGTGTGTGTTTGTGTGTGCGAGAGCATGATGTTTGTGAGAGCGCAGGTACACATGTGCTTCGGCTCTTGTGTGGATCAGAGCACAGCTCAAGAGTGGGTTCCTCCTTCTACTGCTGGTCGCAGGGACTGAATTCAGGTGTCAGGCCTGTGTGGTAAGCACTTTTACCCACTGAACCATCTCACCATCTCATGGTTGTTTTTTTTTTTTCTTTCCCAACTTTTGTTCTGAAATCTTTCAGACATGAAAATGGCAGAATAAACCCCTCAACGTTTATGTGCACATGTGTGTTTGACAACGAACTTTTTGCCATATTTTCTTTATTTCCTCATCCATCCGTTTGTATGTCTGTGTGAGCGTATGTGTGCTTGTATGTAAAATAGGCAGATTTGTATGTTTGTTTACTTTTGCTTGCTTCAACATTTGAAAATAAATTACAGATATCATAACCTGTTACTCCTAGTTAACCAAGTATTTCCCAAGAGCAAAAATTGTCTCTTAAAAAACCATATTATTATCATACTGGCAGAATTAAAAAACAAAACAAAACAAAACATTGTCTGACATCTCCTGTGCTTAATCACTCAAGAGCTTATTCTGGTGTGGTGGTACATGCCCTTAATCCCAGCACCTGGAGCCAGAGGCAGGTGGATCTTTGTGAGACTCAGGCCAGCCTGGTAAACATAGCAAGTTCCATGCCAGCCAGGGTTACAGGAAGATGCTGTCTCAAAACAACAATAACAACAACAACAACAAAAACAACAACAACAACAACAACAACAATAAAACCCAACCGAACAGCAACAACAAACCAACCAAGGAAAATCTATTGCAAATTTTTTGGTTTTCCTTGAGAATTAGGATTCAGAGGCGATAAACATGTTGCAGTGATATTTGCTTTTGGATTAAAGCAAATCCTTAAACTTTTATTTTTGGTTTTATTTAATAATGAAACATACTAACACCTGTAGAATTAGATAAATAACAAAAGATGTTGCTGTGATAAGGAGGTGTTGGAGAAAGCCTATGGGAACAGAGTAATCTTTGTTGTATAAAGCAATTATAGTGTTTATTTTTTTCTAGCATGGGCACTTCTTTTTTTTATTTTTTTATTTTTGCATGGGCACTTCTAAACCAAAACTTAACCACACTATGGTTTATATGATTTAGTAACATTTAAAATAAAGAAACATTATGTTAGAAGGGACATATAATTCTATTTCGAGTTCTCTCGGCCCAGCCCTGTCACCTCGTACCTTCACCAACATTCGGCCTCATGACTTTTGTTTGCCTCAAATTGAATTTGAGTCTAAGCTCAAAGGGCATGCATTTTTGTTTATGACTAAGGGCTGATCTCTGAAGTTATCAGACATTCCTCACATTCCATATGTCTAATTTTTAGTGCTTGGAGGATCTGGTGCTATGCCAGAAAAAAAAAATAGAGGTTAGAGAGCAGAAGGAAATACTGCCAAAGAAAGTCTCCACATGAGTTATAAAAATCCAGTCATATGTTTAACTAGAAAAGCAAACCCTTGGTATGGAATTGATTTGTAGCATGTTAGTGCCATTCCTAAGACCGCTTAGTAGCATTGCTTAGTTTTCTGATATTTGATTCTTGAAATTCCAGTCCAGGAGTTTAGAAAATCTGTGGTTCTTTTAGTTCGTGTGTATGTGTTATATACAGGGCCAGCATGAGGTGTTTTAGTAAAATAGAAGCTTGCAAAAGCCATGTGTCCTGGGAGAGACTTGGTGTAGCTGGGAGCCCTCAGTACAAATGTGGACAAAGCAAGCCATGGGGGTGGGGAGGGAAATATCAGCAAGAAACAAGAAGGTGCTGTAACAGATGCATGCCATCTGCTGAGACAGATATGGAACTTGTAAATTTTTTTTTTATTTATTTCTGTATGTGTATGAATGTACTGTCTGCATGCAAGTTTGTGCACCGGTGTCGTGCAATGCCACGGAGGTCAGAAGAGGGTGTCGGATTCCCCTGGAACTGGAGTTCTCCTGGAATTGGAGTTTCAGATGGTTCTTGGCCGCCATGTGGGTGCTGGGGATCGAACCTGGGTCCTCTGTAAGAGTGGTAGGTGCTCTTAACTGCTAGGCTATCTCTCCAGCCCCGGAACTTGTAAATTTTAATGACTTCTTGTTCATACACCGAGTCAAGTGAGGAAGGAAATAAGGAAAATAGTCACATAAACCATCAGCGTCAAGGCTGGGATCACACACAGTCAATTAGTCATTGTAACATGTATTTAAAATAGCTCAATTTGGGGGCTGGAGAGATGGCTCAGTAGTTAAGAGCTCTGACTGCTCTTGCAGAGGACACAGGTTCAATTCATAGCACCCACATCACAGCTAAGAACCGACTTTATGCCGGACCTGGTGGCACACGCCTTTAATCCTAGCACTCTGGAGGCAGAGGCAGGCAGATCTCTGTGAGTTCAAGGCCAGCCTGGTCTACAGAGTGAGTTCCAGGCCAGCTGGGGCTATAGGGAGACCCTCTCTCAAAAAGACCCTCTCCCCAAAAAGCTCAATTTGTCTTGGTTAAATATTATACATACTACAAAGAGGTCAAACCAGATTCTGATGTTAGTAGCTTAAATGCAAACTTTGTGAATTTACAATACAGAAATTATACCTTTCTGGTGAGACTTTAAATGTCTGTTATCTCCTTTGGTGTTTACCAAGATTCAGGAAAGGCAAATAAGGATATTCCCTCTTCTTAAACAAGAAATTCTGTATAAAATTGTGTATAGACAATCTGTAGAAACTGACTATAATTAAGACTTGTATCTAAGTTAAAAAAAAAAAGCTTTAGCCAATGTTCTACAAAACTAGCATTATGGATGTAGACATAAATTTTCTGTAGGTCTACAATCAGTCATCTTTGAAGTATTCAGCATGCTTTGTTAGCATGCGCCTTTGTCCAGCATGAGACACTACAGGTGCACAGAGCTATCTGACTCATTTACCACTGCAAAGCTTTCTTTGGAAGAGTCAGACTGGGTTTAATTGTCTAGGAATCTGGTCCGATGTCTCCATGACCTTCAGAAGTGCTTGTGCTTAGCAGAGATTCTTCTGTACCTTAGGACTGAAGTCATATGCAAGATAATTTAATATGGGTCAGTTAGATAAAGTTCTTTCAGTGAAAGACCATGACTTTGCTAAGCATTAGAAGTTTATTCAGTAAGCTTAACAGGCTTGTGCTGTTCATGTGTCCAGATCAACAGGCACATTTATCCTGGCAAGTTTGACAGAGTCAAGATGTATTGAATCAACTCCAGCTTCACATTGTATAATTCAGTGTGAGATTCATTGGCTCCCACTAAATGTAAAAATAGCTGTGAGACTCTAGAAAGGTGAAAGCCGTAGAGTGGAAGTCAGACAGCTACTTCCCCAAAGTCATCAAGGCTTAGTTCTTAGCGTTCTTTTCTAACAGCAGCTGTGCCTTTAGACGAGGAAGCCTGACTAGCTAGGCCTCTGTGATATACCTGAATACTCCTTTCAGAAGGAACTCTGGGGCTGCAGAAACCAAAAAGTTCCTCAAGTCAGGCACCTTGCTCCAGTCACCTGCCTGCGTGGTGGTATGCTGCCTCTGTGGCTGTGTAGCTATGAGACAGGCGGCACTTTCTGCAGTCAGCAACGTACTTGTCAGCATCTAACCTGGAACATACCCAAGGATAATAGCATGTTGTTTGGTGTAGAATTAAAATCTGTATCAGAACCCAGTTATTCTGTCAAAGACAATTAGACTGTTGTCTTAATATAAGGAAGTAAATTATCAACATGAAAATCAGAAGTTATATCATTGTATGAAAAGCTAAGCAATAGCTGGGCGTGGTGGCGCACGCCTTTAATCCTAGCACTTGGGAGGCAGAGGCAGGCGGATCTTTGTGGTTCAAGGCCAACCTGGTCTACAGAGTGAGTTCCAGGACAGCTGGGGCTACAGGGAGTCCCTGTCTCAAAAGAAAAAAGAAAACGGGTTGGGGCTGGAGAGCTGGCTCCGTGGTTAAGAGCACTGGGTGTTCTTCCAGAGAACCTGGGTTCATTTCCTAGCCCCCACATGCTCACTAATACCAATTCTTAAGTCTAGTTCCAGGGGATCTAATGTTCTCTTCTACCCTCCTTAGGCAGCAGAAGTTTAGCATAAATGCATGCATGCAAAATTCTCATTCACATAAAGTAAAAATAAAATCTAAAAAATTTGGAAAATAATGAAAACCACATATTTTCTGTGCTACAATAAAGTCTAGAAAGACACACTGCTTATCTTATCTCAGGGGACACTTTTGAGGAGAAGTTGAGAGTTAGTGGTCAAGGGGAAGCTAAAATATTACTTACATTAATATTTTACAAACAGGATATATTCATGTAACATCCTACTAAAATTTTGTGTAAAAAAGATTAAAAAAAAAAAACTTTTTCAAAAAGACCACAGCTGCTGTGTGGAGAATGGATTGCAGAGGGAGGCGAATGGAAGCAGGCTCCTAGAAGGTAAGTTCGTTAGGACTCATTATACATAGTTGTTACAAGTAGGATCCACAGAGGGGTTTGATCTTTGTAGAAATCTGAGGCTTTTCTTCCTTTCAATGTTCGGTGGGTCAATCTTTCTGTTGGCACTTTCTGGTACATCCTGCTCGATGCAAAGCTGTATCTTTTCTTTCTCAGCCGTTAAGTTGGTGACATTTTGACCTGTTGGAACATACAAATCTTTTCCCGTAGTTAGTTTTAAGATTTGAATTGCAAGGTTTTTGACAGAGAGGTTTCATTTCTATCTGTATCCCCTCCCCCATTTTTTTTTCTTTTTTTGGGGGTTTTTGTTTTTTGACCAATGAGTCTCCAGAAGGCAGCTGTAATATACATACCTATAGGGTGGAATCAAGGCACAGCTTTCATCAAATTCACCCATGCTGTTTTGGGTGACTGTATGTGATTAACTTGGGGAGCAAACTTAATTTTTTTTTTTTGTTAAGTCATCTTATAGGTGAAAGAGAATGCTACAAGGTGATACCATACAACAGAAAAATTATAGAGAACATTTGTATGTGCCAATCCCAAAGTTATTGTTATACAGATTTTATGTAGAACAAACGTGGACAACAGCAATTTATATCTCTGTTTAACTCAGATGCATTACCATTTTTATCCAAGCCTGTGAGCCAATGTTGTTTAATATACACAAATTTACTTTTACTGAGTCCTAAGCCACCATATAACCTTATACAGTGTCTGGGCAAAACTGGATACTTGTTGCGGCCCAGGCAGTGGAGACACTAGATTTGAGTGGGCAGGTGGTGGTGGAGAGAGACAGTTGTGTAGATGGAGCCCATGTGCTGGAGGACTTTGATAGGCTCAGTAACAGGATGTTAAGGAAGGAGGCACCAATAAGACCCCCTGAGTAGGCTTGAGCATCTGGCTCAGTGGTGCTGCCATCTTCTGAGACTGGGTTGTTTTGGGCGGGAAATCAAGGATTGTATTTTATGTGAATTAGTTTGTCGTAGCTCTTAAACGCTCCCATGGAATTGTCTGATAGCTGTCACTAGTGTCACTGGCCCTCACAGAAACAACTGGCTGGACATCATGCACTCATTGTTTTCTTTCAGAGGAATTTGTGTTGAGCACCACGTACCAAGCTATGTGCTTGGCATAGAAAGGTGAAAAACCAGTAGGTCTTCAGTGGGCTGAACAAGCCGAGAAATGTAAACAGTGTGAACTATCCGAATGGAAAAACATTTCCAAACATAAAACGTCACTAACTAGTGACATCCTAGAGACTAAGATGGCTTCCTCAATAAGGTGACATTTTAGTTAATTATAAATGGAACAAAATCTTAAAGGACAGCCATAAATGTATAAGAGAAATAGGTAGGTGGTGGAAAGGGGAAGGGGCAAAGATACTCCTGGGAGAGGGAGCCTCATGAGAAGCGTGCTTTTTCTGCCTGTGTGTCAGGTTGACTGGGTTTTCCTCAAGGCTGTCTCCTTCTTGGTAACTTGTCAGTAGTTGGCATCACACAGTCTGCATTGTGGATGTCCTGCTTCAGAGCTGTGTGTGAAGCATTTCCATTCTTTGTCACCTTCTCTAATGACTTCCTGGTGTCATTGAGCATATTTTGCTGGAACTATTAATTTTTCTTTTCCCCTAATGTTGAATATTTGTAGAGCACTATGTCAGTAATTTTTGTCAACCACGTGTCATGAAACCATCCCCTTCCCACTAAGCTTTAATTCTAGTTGTATCTCAACCTCTCTTCTCAAAACTTAGGTTGTAGCCAGATGTGGTGGTGCACACCTTTATTTAATCCCAGCACTTGGGAGGCAGAGGCAGGTGGATCTTTGTGAGTTCAAGGCCAGCCAGGTCCACATAGTGAGTTCCAGGACAGCTGGTGCTACAGAGAGACCTTGTCTCAAAAAAGGCCAAAACAAAACAAAACAAAACCAAAACTTAGGTTGTGATATAAATGTTCATAACTATATAACTTATTATAGAAGTAGAAATAATCCAAATTCTAAGAAACTACTGAATGGTTAAACAGCTTATAGAATATCTGCAAGTAGTAGTAGTAGTAGTAGAATTTCTAGCAGTAGTGCAGTTTACAGACTATCTGTAAGTAGTAGTAGTGGTAGTAGCAGCAGCAGCAGAAGAAAACTGTTCATTAATAAAGAGAACAAGTCCTGCAACAACATTCTGTACCTAAAAAACATGGTAAACGAAGGGAGACAAGAAACCACAAATTATATGAGTCCATGTCATGGAAATTCCAAAACCAGGCAGAAGGTAAATTAGTAGTTGACTGGGGTTAGAGGCAGGGGTGGAGAGTGATTGCAAATACATAAATACAAAAGATCTTTTTGGATAGCATTAAACTTGGACTGGATGGTGGGTTTTTTGTTTATTTTTGTTTTGTTTTGTTTATCTTTTTGAGACAGGGTCTCCCTGAAGCTCCTGCTGTCCTGGAACTCACTCTATAGACCAGGCTGGCTTTGAAGTCACAGAGATCCGCCAGCCTCTGCCTCCCAAGTGCTATAAAGGCATACTCCACCACACCCGGCTGCATGGTGGTTTTAACTGCTAATATTTATTCCAAATTACTGACTTGTATATTTAATATAGGGATTAAAATAATGGTGCGGGTGTGTTTGCGTGTGTGTGTGTGTGTGTGTGTGTGTGTGTGTG
>VZQC01004091.1:3601040-3627601 GCA_009823505.1 Rhizomys pruinosus
TTATCCTAGATCTGGACCATCCCAATCTGGTGCTCCATCACCCCACTTTCCCAAGCTTTGTTTGGATGCTCATCTCCTAGTCTCACAACGGTTGCCAGTTTCATCGTCATATATATATTTCAGGAAAATAAAGGGGGTAATACAAGGGCAAAAGGACCATCCTGGCCAAAGGCAGTCTCTTATAAAGCTTTCCCAAAAGACAACCCAGTGACTTTTGTTGACTTTCATTGGGTACTAGAGGTTACTGTGCATGGGGGTGATGAAGGCTACCCCCCCACACACACGCTCCTGCTCTGAGTAACATGCTTCTCCAAATAACTACAATTCCATTAGTAAAGAACATAGAGATAATTAGTATTCACCAAAGCTTATAAACTAGCAAAAGGAATGACATTCCAAAGACTGGCCAATCCAACAAAAGATAGGCTGGATGGAGGCAAGGAGGGTGAAAGGCAGCAACAGTAAAGCAACGTCGCAGAAGCCTAGAGATAGTAAAAATGCAAATAACGGTCAGCTTGTAGCAGCCATCTATCAAGAGAGACTTTTGATGGACATGGCTGGCGGTGCATGGCTATAATCACAACACTAGTCAGGCAGAGGCAGAAGAATCACAAAGACAGCCTGGGCTAAAGAGTGAAACAATGCCTTACAGAACCATGACTTTCCTGCTTGCTCTGACTAAACATACTGTATTTTGTTAACAAAGGGAGAAGCTGAAGATAAAGCAAGGGATAAAGACAGCAAAGGGGGCCGGAGAGACAGCTCAGTGCCGAGAGCACTGACTGCTGTCCCTCCACATGTATTTTTGAAAACATGTTTTCAATTTTCTTCTGTTCCTAGGAGTGGCACCATTTAGGTACACATTTGGGTTTTTTTGGTTTGTTTGTTTGTTTGTTTGTTTGTTTGTTTGTTTGTTTTGGTCTTTTCGAGACAGGGTCTCCCTATAGCCCCAGCTGACCTGGAACTCACTCTGTAGACCAGGCTGGCCTTGAACTCTCAAAAATCCACCTGCCTCTGCCTCCCAAGTGCTAGGATTAAAGGCGTGTGCCACCACCCCTGGCTGAGATAATTTACTCTTAACCACTGAGCCATCCCTCTAGCCCCAACATTGAGATAATTTTATGTCTTGTTTTGTAACTTGATTGCATGGTTTTCCACTATGAACTTG
Organism: Rhizomys pruinosus; assembly: GCA_009823505.1. NCBI lineage: Eukaryota > Metazoa > Chordata > Mammalia > Rodentia > Spalacidae > Rhizomys > Rhizomys pruinosus. The sequence goes on from VZQC01004091.1 coordinate 3,602,209, forward strand.
GTTTTTCTTTTTTTCCTTAAAAACATTTTTTATGTGTATAAGTGTTTTGCCTATATGTATGTAAGTGCACTTGTGGTCATGTAATGCCCAGAAAAGCCAGAAGAAAGTGACAGATCTTCTGGAACTTGAGTTACAGATGGTTGTTAGCCTCCATGTGGGTGCTGGGAATGTAACTCGGTCCTCTACAAGAGCAGCCAGTGCTCTTGTCTGCTGCCCCATTTCTCCAAACTACTCCCCCAACCCCAGTAGCTTTGTGGATGACAGTGTTGTACACGACTATATCCCCTACCAGCTGTGGTCCTCTGTCTTCATGGCCAGACTCACTGAAAGCCGTGGTCTGTATGAACTTCACTTCTTCATTGCTCCCCGTTGTCTCATGGAGACCACTTTTGGCTGGGTCATCTGAGATACTACAGGTGGAGACAGCCTGGTACTTCTATAGTCTTGTCGTCCTTGATTTCTCACTGTGGGTGATCCTTATTCCTGAATCCTCTGGATTACATGGGTCTTCCTGCTGACCGTGTCACTACCTGATTGCTTCTTCTTGTGTTTCTCTCGTTGGTCCTGTCTTCACCTGTGCCTGCTCTTAGAATTTCTGGAAAAATCTTCTGCCATTTGTATCTTTGGATCTTACTGGGCGATAACTTCAGGTTTTTTCCCTATAGGCTGTTGGCTGTTAAAGCTTACATTGCCCCTTACAGGTCCCAGAGTTCCAGATGCAGGTATTTTATTCCTCTCTAAGAAGACTGCTGATTCTGCCCACACTGGCCTCTCTGTTTTTGTCTCCTGCCCCTTGCTTGCATTGCAGGGTCCTGGGGCAGGGTCCTGGGGCAGCGTCCTGCACCTCCGTGGCCAGCTAGTTGCTCTAGCCCCAGAGCCGTGCTCAACCCCTAGTCTTCCCTTACAACCACCAACCACATCCTTCTTGGTTTGGTCCATTCAGCTACCAATGCTCCCTAAAGACTTCTCTGACACCTACCTCTCTGCAGGTCCGTGAGGATTCTGGATTAGGTGCCTAGTCCACACATTTTTGTAATACTCAGGACATGGGAATTTTTCTTTCAAAGCATTATCCTATTACACTTTTATTTATTTGGATGTTTTCTTCACTAGATTGTGAGCCTCTTGGGGGGCAGTGACAGCATCTTTATGTCTTTATCTTTGGTGCCTAGTCTAATGATAAACTCTTGAAGGAAGAGCTGTGTTGTTTAATTTACAGATTAGAAACTGGTCCTTTTTAAAATAAAAGAATTAGGGGCTTGCCTAGCAGTTAAGAGCACCAACTGCTCATGCAGAGGACCCAAGTTTGATTCCCAGCACCCACACAGTGGCTGAGAACCATCTTTAACTCCAATTCCAGGGGAATCCGATGCCCTCTTTTGACCTCCGCGGCATTGCACGACACGGGTGCACAGACTTACATGCAGACAGTACATTCATACACATAAAAAAATAAATAAAAAAAAATAAAAGAGTTAAAGTGTATTTCAAGCATAAGTTATGCTTCAGAAAGTATCATTTTGAATGTATAAAACCTGGATTATCAAAATAGAAATTTTTAAGCCTACCACTTTCCTTTAATATTTAATTGTAGCCTGGTGACCTGATGGATTTACTCTGCCCTAAAGGACCCAAATTACCCACAGCAAGTAGTTTCCTCGCTCAGAAGGATCTGATCCGTTATCTCATTAATCTTCAAGACATTCCTGCAAAGTAGTTTTTAGGGAGCAAATGGTATTATCTTTTCACAGCAGCTGGTCCACGCATATGTTGTGTTTTGACATTGTATAGTTTCAGCATTATTTTCTCTTTATTTAGATAAAAAATGAAATAAGGAATGTTTTGTTGTTTAATAATCTTTCTGTAAAACACTCTTTAGAGGTAAAGGATTTGACCTTGACCATACTTCACATTAGCATTCTTCCTTCTTAGTTTGCGTGTGAGGTGTAGGCTTTAATGCCGGGTGCTGCATCTAGGTATGGAAGCAAGAAAGTGTCAGATCCTGTGAAACTGGACTGGCAGGTGGGTTGTAAGCCGCCATGCAGCACCGAAACTCAGCCTGGGTCCTCTCTGTGAGAGCAGGAAACCTCTTAACCACTGAGCCATCTCTAGCTCCTAGCAATCATCTTTTTTAGTGAGTTGTGCCATGATTTTTTTTTTTTTCTTTTAGCAATCAAAGTGTTGTTTATATGGGTGAGACTGCACAGATACTGCATATTTTTAATGAACTTTAGCCAACGCACAATCCTTTGTAACCTCACCCCAAATAAGACACAGAACATTTCTGCCACTCAGGTAAGTTGCATCCTGCCCCTTTCCAGTCAGTCCTTCCTTTGCGGCTCAAGCATTGTTCAGATTTCTATCATTATAGCTTTCATTTGCTAATTCCAGAACTTCCTATGAAAGAATGTTTGATTTTTAGGAGCAGATTATTTTATTCGGTGCTTGTTTACTACATTACTGATTTGAACAGTAGCAAGGTAGAATACATTTATTAAGTATACTTGATTTAAAAAACTCATATTCAAAATATAAATAGCTCTTTAAAACTCAGTATTAAGAAGAAAAACAACAGATCTGGAAAGATAGCTCAGTGGTTAAAAGCACTGGCTGTTCTTCCAGAGGATCTGCTTTTAGTTCTCAGCACCCACATGGTGGCTAACATCGTCTGTAACTCCAGTTCCACGGGATCCAATGGCCTTTTTCTGGCTTCTGCGGGCACTGCACACACATGGTGCACTTACATACATGCACGCAAAGCACTCATACACATAAAAAAAATAAATAAATAAAAATTATATATAAATACATATTTTAACATAAAGAAAAAAAATGGGTTGGAGAGATAGTTAGGCGGTTCCCAGAATCCACATCAGGCTCCTGACAGTGCCTGTAACCGCAGTTGTGGAAGGATCTGGAGCCTCAGCCTTCCGCAGGTATCACACTCAGTGCGTGTACCCATACATCACACACACACACACACACACAATTAAAAATCGGAAAAATCAGTCCTTTTTTTTTTTTAAAGGAGAAAAGCTCTTTTTGGACTCCATCTTCACAGTAGCAGCAGTTGCGTCCGTGAGTCAGCTGCGTCCGTGAGTCAGCTGCCAGGGTGCAGCTCCATGTCCTCGCTCAGGAGCTGCGTCCGTGAGTCAGCTGCATCCGTGAGTCAGCTGCCAGCGTGCAGCTCCTTGTCCTCGCTCAGGAGCTCGTCCGTGAGTCAGCTGCGTCCGTGAGTCAGCTGCCAGAGTGCAGCTCATGTCCTCGCTCAGGAGCTCGTCCGTCCGTAAGTCAGCTGCGTCCGTGGGTCAGCTGCGTCCATGAGTCAGCTGCCAGCGTGCAGCTCCATGTCCTTGCTCAGGAGCTCGTCCGTGAGTCAGCTGCATCCGTGAGTCAGCTGCCAGCGTGCAGCTCCTTGTCCTCGCTCAGGAGCGGCCAGGAGCCAGTTGCCCAGATCAAGGCTCACGTGGCCTCGCTGGAGGGCATCGCCCCGGAAGACCAAGTCGTGCGCCTGGCAGGCTTGCCGCTGGAGGATGAGGCCAGTGTGCGGTGGAGGCCCTGAGCACTCTGGAAGTAGCTGGCCGCATGCTGAGAGGTGAAGTCCATAGTTCCCTGGCCCGTGCAGAAAAAGTGAGAGGTCAAAACTCCCAAGGTGGCCAAACAGGAGAAGACAGGCTGAGCCAAGCGGTGGGTGCAGTGCAGCTGGCACTCTGGCAACGTGGTGCCCACCTTTGCAAGAAGGCCCCCAGTGCTAACTACTGCTAAGGCCTATGTGACCCTGCCTCTCTAATAAAGACACTTTGCCCAGGCAAAAAAAAAAAAAAAAGAAAGAAAGAAAAAGTAAAAGAAAAACTAATTTAAAAATAGGCAAAAAAGGAAAGAAAACAAGAAAAACTAATTTAAAAATAAGCAACAAACTTAGATACTTCACAGAGTGAACAGGCCTTCTTGATATTCATCGATATTTTTATTTTATTTAATAGTGTATTCCTGGGGGCTGGAGGGATGGCCTAGCGGTTAAGAGCGCAGACCGCTCTTGCAGAGGACCCGGGTTCGATCCCCAGCACCCACATGGCGGCCGAGAACCGTCTGTAACTCCCAATTCCAGAACTCCATTTCCAGGGGAATCCGACGCCCTCTTCTGACCTCCGCGGCATTGCACGACACGGGTGCACAGACCTGCATGCAGACAGTACATTCATATACATAATAAATAAATAAATAAATAAATAAATAAAGTGTGGTGCAGTGCCTACTGTTGGACTCTATTCCGCGTGAGCAAATCAATAATCTGTGTATAGATTAAAATCTGTGTGTATATATACCAATAGAATGAATTATATATATTCGTTTTATTGATTCTGTTTCTTTTTTATGTTTTTAACCAAACAAAGAAGAAATTATCATTTTCCTGGAGCTGGATTAAGAGAGAAAGAGAGAAACAATTTCCCCACTAGAGAGGAAATACCAGATTGATAGTCCTATGAACATGGACATAAAAGTCTCAGCCAAATATTGCCAAATTAAATGGAGAAATTCATACCAAGGATACACAGCCCTCCATATCCACAGGTTCTGCATCCACCAACCCAACCTAACAATCTGCAGACTAAAAAGCATCATCAGTCAGTCACCTACGAAGTACTGAAAGGTCTGATTACAAATTCTGATTACAATTCAGCACTCGTTCATAATGAAGGCAACACATGTGCAACTCTCGGGGACCAGGACTAAAGAATGCTCCAGTCTGATACAACAGAAGTGGTGGCCGGCATATGTGTATACGCAAGATTGAGAGGAGTAAGAGTTCTCCATAATCTCTGTCAATATCTTATATACTGAAGTTTCCATAAGTAATGCGGAAAAAAATTAACACAAAAGATGGGGAAGAGTCAGGGAGAAGAAACGAAGGATTAGATTGGAAAAGGTGAAGACTGTTTCCTATTTGAAGGAGTAAGAATTTTCTATAGAAAAAGTCATATGCTAATAAAATGAAGCTGTAGCATATATTATATAGCAGAGCATCCAAAGTACAAAACAGTAGGTGTCAGCTCAGCAGAAGGTGCTGAAGCCTCTGCAGGGGGATGGAGAGCCTAAAGCTGGCAGATCAGGGAGCTCCAACCCAGACACGGCCCAGGACCCTGCCTTGGAAGGCTCAACAAGAGTCAGTTCTTCCCTAAGTTGCCAAGTGTAAACAAACTAGTTACAACTCGATCATAGGTTTTAAAATACAAAGTGATAAGCTGATTCACTGGCAGAAACACTTATTTATATGCCCATGATTAATGAATCTTTCGACCCTCACTATAGAAGTTTCTCCATGTACTAGATGGTGATTAACACAAAAAACTCACAGCCATGCCGATGTGCAGAGAAGAAAAGCGTAGAGTTGGATGCGTCCATGGACAAGCAGGACAACCGTGCTCCAAAGTTCTGCTCCCAAGGCTCAGGGATGATTGAGAAGAGGGGAGGGAATAGACTGGTAAGAGTTCGAGAGTGTGGTGGATGGGCTAGCAAGGAAGCGACTTCCAAGGTTGCGGGAACTGTCAGTACTAATCACCACTTAGCAATGGTATAGCATGAAGCTCAGAGGACAAAATCTCGAGGATAGACATGAGGAAGGAGGGAGGAAATCCCAACCCAGCCTGAAGGAAACTGTGGCGAATGACGACGTGCTGGGAAGGGACAGAGTACGGTCTCGTGTTAGGTAAGTTACCAGGTGTGGTCTCCGAGTGATGCCAACACTGAAGGTAATAGCTGGAAGATCTACAAGTAATGTAAGACTCTATAGGCCAGTATTATATGATAGTATTAGCACGACACACTAGACTACGTAGTTAATTTAGGTGGGGGTATAAGGTTGGAGAGTTTGGGGTATTGGGAGGGAGAGACTAGATATGACATCAAATTAAATATAAATAAATATGTGCAAAAATTCTGGATAATAATAATTTTGATGATAAAAAATTTACCTTATTTTTGTGTGTAAATAGACGTGTGTTGCCTTAGTAGTGTATGTTAAGTGCAAACCATGTGTCATGCAATGCCCGAAGAGGCCAGTAAGAGTGATGTGATTCCCTTCTGGAGCTAGTGTTTATGTTATGACGTTGTGGCCATTCAATGTGTGGGTGCTGGGAACTGAACCGATCTTTTGCAACAGTAGCCAGGTCTCTTAACCTGATGCAGCATCTGTCCAGCCCCAGTATTGATGATTTTTTTTTTTTTTTTGAGACGTAGGTCCTCTGTGACGTCCAGGTGTCGTCGGTGAAACTCATATATGTAGGACAGGTTTGTGCGGCCGTTGAACTCATCAGATGATTCGTACCCTGCGCTGTGCCTCTAAAGTTCCGTATGTAATTGATAAGGTGTGGTGCCAGCAACGGCGCCAGCGAGATTGGTGATTTTAAAAAGAAAAAATCAGTTTTATGCAGAGGAATAATCATTAGGAAGAACCAATATTAAAGGTAACTTTTACTACCTCATTTCAAGACTTATTGTGAAACTATGAAGTCTCATAAGTGTGGTATTAGCATGAACACAGACAACTGAACATCAAATTCAGAAATAAAATGCCAGTCAAACATATGTTTCACAAAGATAGGAAAGATATCCATACAAGAAATGCTTCTGGAGGGGCGTGAATGGACCAGTGGGTAAAATGCTTGTTATTGCAGCGTTGAGACGACCTTGAGTTTCAGATCCTCAGCTCTGGGAAGAGGCAGACAGGGCGATTCCAGGGGCTTACTACCAACCAAATTGATGAGTTCGTTTCAGTGAGAGAGTCTGTCCTGAAAAAAAGGTGGAGGACAACAGAGGGTGATGGCTTAACAGCAGCCTCTGGCCGGTCTATGTGAACAGGGTGACAGAACTGAACACACTACCCACACATGCGTAACACCTGCTCACTACATGAAAAGGATAGGAACAAAGAAGGAGGGGAGGTAGGAGAGGAGTGAGGGAATGGTGGAAGGGGGATGGGGGGAAGTAGGGGGAGGGAGGGGAAGAGGAGGGAGGGGAAGGGAGGAGGGAGATAGAAGTGTTCTGGAGTAACAGGATATCCGGTTTAGAAAACAAAAAGAATCTCAGTTTTACTTCATACCAAACTCAAAGGTCAGAAATTAATTTGACATTAGATATAGAAGTATTCCATAAAGGTCCAGTGCCATAGGAAACATCTGTAAATCAAGAATATGTTTTTAAAATAACTTTTCAAAGGGAAAAAGATTTCTTTAGAAGTAAAAGTAGGGAACTTTTTAAAAATTAGACTTTTAAAATCTTCAGCTCTTCAAATCTGCTGTAAAAAAGTAAAAGAGAAAGACAGAGCGCCGAGGGTTTCCTAAGCCTTTAATACAGAAGACATGAAGAATTCTTACAAGCCAATAGTCAGATGAACTACGGGCACATGGACAAACATGAGCAAATTACCTTCACACACGACAACTGGGATGCAGGTCCTAGATGACAGACACGCTCTTATCTTCATTCACAGTTTGCAGGCTAAGAAACGACCCTTCAATCAAATAGTGAATTAAATGGTATTTAAATTAGGAAGCAGGAAAAAGAGAGGAAGGACCTGACCCTCAAGCATGAGTAAGGGTGTTGAGTGTGCCAAGAGAACCAACAGAGAGGGGCACCACGCAAGGACCCCCACCCTCCTCAACAGGACCGCCAGGGCCAGACAGGGAAGGGGAGACTCTTACAGACCCAGGGATGACGAATGGCTTGTTTCCGAGGTCCTGTCTTAAGGGGGAAGGCAGTTGGAGGGTGGCGATTACGGGAGGGCATCCGGGAGCTCATGTTTCTCCATAATTCTTGACTCTAAGAGATAAATGGGAGTAGTGGAAAGTAAACACACTGCAAAATTTTGAGCACTAAGGGGCAGAGAAAGCATGCCCATTAACGATTGAAAACAAAGAAGGAAAGAGAGGTAGGCTTCTCTGAAGAGTTAAGGGGAGCCATGTGTCTGTGACCTGGTCTGGAAGCACTGCGCTAAGGGCCTGGGATTCCCCCAGGAAAAGTTCTGCATGTCATCACTACACTAGCTATTCTGCCTATCTTGGTTATAGCATGACTTATTTGTGACTAGTAGTAGTCTCATTCCGTGACAAAACTGGAAAATTAAGTTCGCACACCCAGAACAGAGAGTCAACTTTCTTGACTAGTTTAATTTTATGGGCTTTCCTTTAGTTGTAATATCAACAATATCTGATATATCAATATAACCAAATACCACTTGGGACTAAGATAAGCCAAGCAACGTACACACACAACAATATGAATGGTATAAACATGATAGTCCCTATGTACTGTCTAGAAAAGGCAAAACTAATATTTAGTGGCAAAGACAGTTCATATGAAGGTGAAGAAATCTGAATGCAAAAAGAGAATTCTTCCTATGACTGACAACTTCTGTCTTTACTGAAAACTCTTCTGTCTTGTTTGAGTCAGCATGTATACATTTTTGTATGTAAGTTGATCGGTGCATATAAATTAATTCTTGGGGCTGAGAGATGGCTCACAGGTGAGAAACAAATGGCTGCTTTGTAGAGGGCCTAGCTTCCTATCCCAGAACCACATGGTGAGCTAACGAACCGTCCTTAACTCCTCCATTTGTAAGGGATCTAAACCCCCTTTCTACTTCCTAACAAGAGGCACTGTGGCCAAGCATGGTGTGACTTTAACTTACATGGATCAGGGCATATAGGTGCCTTAAGAGGAATAACATTAGCACAGTAGGTAGGTGTAGTCTCAGTACATAGAGGCTATAACACTCATATATAATAAGAGTAATAAAAAATAGATAAGATTATTGTTATATTTTTTATGTTTTTAAAGATTGTTTTTTTTTATTTTGTTGGTTTTTTTTGTTGTAGTGTGAGGTGTATCTTAGTTTGCATCTAATGCACAGGCAATGCATAGAGGCAATGGCTGGAAGGCACTAGTCCTCGGAACTGGGAGTTGTACAGGGACAGTTATTGTAGCCCCCAATGTGGGTGCTAGGATTGTGATACTGTTGGTCTTGCTGCAATGAGTAACTAGTGCTCTTAAGCGCAAGCTGAACTTGTCCATCGCGCCCAATAAAAATATTTTTTTTTAAACAGGTTGATTCTACAATAGGCTATTGTAATTGTAACCTGAAGAGAGAAATATCTAGAAATACTTAGATGGAAAAACAAAACAAAACAAAAACAAAACAAAAAAAACCAACAAAAAACCGCCCAACCACAACCTGATCTAGAAACCACATGAAATCGGAAAAAGGGGGGGGCAAATTATACCAAATTTAAGAGATCATCAAATCATTCTTCCCAAATTGTCTATTGATAGTATTAAACTTGTAACAGGCTCTTTTGAAGAAACTAATTCTGAAATAAATAGAACAAGGCATGTGGTCTAAAATAAAATAGACAATATAAACGGAAAATGAACAAGAGTTGGATGACTCTGACTTCAAGTCGTCGTCAAATTGTGTAGCAATAGTGCGAGGGCCTGCAATGTCCTAGAATGAAGAGGAATGAAGCATTTAAATGAATGGAGTAGTCGTTAAAAATACATTTCATAGTATAGTCAAATTAACTTTCCAACCTGGGCCTTATAATACAATGCAACAGGAAGAATAAAAATGATTAGTAGATTCTGGAGCAACTTCAAGTAGCAGGTGAACGAGCAAGAAGATTCTTGAGCCTTGAGCTGTGTATTACACACAATACTCGATACTGAGTTATATGACTGCAGATCATGAACGTAATAGTATCCGAAGTGTGATAGGGTAGGGGATCTTGGTATGCCTTTGTGGAGGATTTTTTTGGAAAGTGAACCACAAGAGCACTATACCAATTAAAGTGAGAAAAAGTGGTGTAAAATATAACAGTTTGTTTGTGTGTGTTGTGGTGTGTTGTGTGTTTGTGGTGTCTGTTTGTGTGTGTTTCTTGTGGTGTTGTGTCGCAGACGGAAGTATGTGTGGGTGCCTGCAGCGAGTGGCTCTGCTCAGTATTGCCCGCAGGAGCTGGATTTTTCCAGAGGGTGGTTAAGGTTACCATTGTCATGTGGGGAGCTATGATCCACTGTGGGTTTATCCGTAAGAGCGTTATGAGCGCTCTTTAAGAGTGTTGGATCGTCTCGTCCCCAAGCCCTATAAGATGCGTAAAATTAGAAGATTTTTCTTCTAAGTTGTCGTGATGGTCTCATGCCTATTAATCATTGGCGACTAGGGAGGCTGATAGCAGGAGACTAGCTATGTCTGGGGCCGAGAAGTAGGCCTTTACACTGCAAAAAACCAAATGAAATAGTACATGGTTGCGCATCGTTTTAAATTTTAAAAAGGATATAAAAATTCTATCTTACTCCTCGAGGCATGGTGGCACACAGCCTGGTTATCTAGCACTGTGGGAGGCAGAGGGCAAGGCGGATCTTGGTGTGAGGTTGCAAGGCCAGGCCGCCTGTCTATTCAAGTTAGTTCCAGGCGCAGCTGGGCTACAGGGAGACCCTTCTCGAAAAGACAAAGAAACGCAAAAAACAAAGCAAGAAACAAGAGGACTAAAACAGAAGCAAAGACAAGTGATGGTTCGGACTACTCAATAAGAATCCCGCTGAACAAACTGGGGTAAGAAATTGTGCAGTGTATAAGGTTAGTGTGCGAGGATAAATTTGGAAAACGAAATAGTGTTAGCAATTATTATGTTGTGAGTATAGTATGTGATGAGAAGAATTAAATGTGTTGAAGTTGTCCGGGTCGTGGTGGGTGCACGGCCTTTAATCTAGCACTTGGGAGGTGCAGAGGCGATGTGGTGGATGGTCTTGGTGTGGAGTGGTTGTCGAATGTAGTGTGCCGCAGGCGTTGGTCTACAGGAGTCAGTTTCAGGACGGAGGCTGGTGGCTAAGGTGATGTGTGAGACGCCTGTCTGCGTGAAATAGACCGGAAAAAAAGGAAATGAATGAGTGTGATAATTAATTAGAGATATAATTTTTGAAAAAAAGGCGGCTCCGGGGTTGTAAAGAAGGTGTGGGTCAGGGGTGTTGGGAATGTCGATGTTCTGTTGGCGTTGATCTGGCTGTCTTAGGCGAAAGGAGTTCTGGATGTTGGTCGAAGGACTTCCATGTCTCAGTTGTCCAGCACGGAGTGTTGTGTGTTGGGTGGTTGAGCGTCTTGAGTAGTGGGTGCAACTGTCCGATGTAGCTCTCAGGGTTTGCCAGGAGACTCATCCGCCGCTCTTTGCGTGACCGGTCTGGGTGTGCATTGGCAGTGGAACACGAGGTGCTGACGCTGATTGTGGTACTCGAGGTTTGTGTTTGGAAGCAGAGTAGCGTAGTTGTGTTGGTACGTGCAGGAGATGAGTAGAGAGCTCTGAGTGATGATGGTGTGCACGGTGAGTTCCAGCGGAGTCAACAGCTTGGACGAAAGATACTCAGTATGGTAATAAGAAGATAAATGAAAAGATGATTAGGTGCAGGTACTGGGCTGGATAGTGGAGGTTGCTTGTGGGATGGTAATGGCCTTTAATCCAGCGCTCTTAGGTGATGCTGGATGGAGGCGTGTGGGTATGCGTTCTGGTTGATAATGCGAAGGGCCGTGCCCAGGGCTTAATCGATAGGATGTGTGGTTCCAGGCCAGCTGGGCCACAGAGAGACATGTGTCGGTTGCTATATAATAGAGTAGATGATGTGAGAGTATGTGTGGGGAGTCGTGAGGTTGTGATGAGAGGGTAATAGTGTTTATTGGATGATAGAAATAGATAAAAGGAAGACAATGGCCCGGTTATGCTGGACATTTCCTGCTCAAAGAAGAGATTCACGAAACCGATAATGGGTATTCTAATCAAGCCCAGTTAGCATAGCACGTGATGCAAACACAAAGAAAATAACAAATGCTTATGAAGACACTGAGAAACCAGAATCCTGGTGCACTGATGGTAGGGATAGTGAAAATGGTGTTGGTTGATGCCGGGTGGTGGTGGCGCACTCCTTTTTCCTAGGCACTTGGGAGGGCAGAGGGCAGGTGGATTCTTTGTGAGTTCAAGACCAGCTGCTGGCTAATCAGTATGTGAGTTGCCGAGACAGGTGGGTCGGTGGTTGGGGTTAGATGTGTGAGTTGGGTTGTGGGGCTTACGGATGGGATGAAGCGGCCTTGTCGGTGGGTGTTGGAAAGAATGAGATCAATGAAAGAATGAAGAAAAAGAAAAGGTGTTAGCGGGCAGGCGTGGTGGTGTGCGAGTGCTTTGTTGGAGATTGGCGCAGAGCTGGAGGCAGAAGGTAAGGTGCAGGTGTTGGAGTTGTCGTTCTGTGTTGTATATGCAACACGCAATCCTGGTTGTGTCGTGATGTACTAGTTGAGCGATGCCGTTGCGCAGGCCACTGGGACCGAGAATGGTGAGATACCATGGTTTCCCTTCAAAGTAGGAAGAATAGTCAGTAGGAAAGAGAATAGATGGTTGTTAGGCTGGTGTTGTAATGTCCTCAGTTAAAACTAGAAGCTCGAAAGATCCAGTCATTCCAACTTCTGGGTATTTTTGTGTGGCGAAATGTACAATTTGAAAGCAAGGATCGTCAGAGGAATTGTTGTCGAATTCATAGTTCTTGGTGCAGGGACATGTTTATGTTGCCAATACTGAGAGCTGTATTAGCGATACCTCAGTGGTCGGTTTCAGCGGTCGGATTGATTGATGGTGGGTTAGTTTCTTGTCTCGTCGAGATTTTGGTTGGCGGTGTAGTGAGCAGATCAGTGTGACTGAGGAGGAGGGGGAAATCGGGGGGGATTGGGGGGGGAGATGTGAGGAATAGATGGTGTGGGGGTTGTCGATGTGGTGTTGTGTTGGCGTGGGTACGCGTGGGGATGTTGGTGTCACTGAGGTTGCTCCAGCTCTCAGTTATTGTGAATAATGTTGCAAGGAACATGAATGTGTTGTTGGTGGTGTGTGTTTTGTGGAAATTTATATTGCTTCCTTCTGGGTAATTACTCTTCCTTTCAATTGTTTTGGAAAAATACCCAGAAGTTGGATGACTGGATTGAAGTTCTGGTTTTAACTGAGGAATTTCACACCAGGATTAACACCATTTTTTTTTTTTTTTTTTTTATTTTTTGTTTTTTTTTTTTTTTTATTTTTTTTTTTTTCTTTTTGAATTTTTTTTTTGAGACAGGTTCCAGCTCCCTTGTGGTTCCAGCTGGCCTGGAGCTCGCTATGTAGATTCCAGGCGGTGTTGAATTTACCGAGATTCCACCATTTTGCTCTTGCCTCCCGGCTGGGATTAAAAGCATGCACCACCATGCCCTGTCCTAGCAACACCTTTTTTTTTTTTTTTTTTTTTTTTTTGGTCTTTTTCAGAAGGGGTTTCCCTCTAGCCATAAGACTGTCTGGAACTCACTCTTGAGACCAGGGCTCTGGCCTTGAACCACAAAGATCCACCTGCCCTCTGCCTCCAAGTGCTAGGGATTAAAGGCGTGCGCCACAACCCGGCTAACAACAGCCCATTTTTTATCCCTTACCATCAGTGCGACCAGGATTCTGTTTCTTCAGTGTCTTCATAAGCATTTGGTTATTTTCTGTGTTGTTTTGATAGTGACTATGCTAATGGGCTGAAAGATACCAATTATGGTTTCGTTTGAATCTCTTCTTTTTGAGGAAACGTCCAGATAAGGCCATGTCTTTTATCTTCTATCTATCTATTCTATTCAATCGATCTTATTCTATCATCTATCTATTGAGACAGAGTCTCGCTGTGTGGCCCCAGCTGGCCGGAACTCTCTATGTAGCCTGGGCCGGCCTTTGATCAGCAGAGTTTCTCCACCTGCCATCTGCATCACTAAAGGGCTGGATTAAAAGCCATGGATCCCATCTATGCCTCAATCTCAGGTCTCCCGTTGTCGGTGTTAGCCTATGTTTTTTTTTTTTTGGTGGTAGGATTGAGTTCTTTGTAGACTGTTGTTGAAGGGATTGTCGGGAGTGGTTAAGGCTGCGACGGCGTATATCGTGGTACAGTCTTGTAATTTCTTCAGGAGTACAAAATGTATAGGCTACCTTTGGCTATGCGACTCATTGTGATCAAAACTTGATTGGGTAAACCATAATAGCAGAGGTGCCCACCTCTCGTGTCCCTATGCATTGGCAAACTGAGTGGTCGGGAACCATAGAAGGGAGCTGTGTGGGTTTGGGCACAACAACTGGCGTAGGCAAATTGGCAGTTTTACACAAATGAGGAAGGATGCCCTGTTTAGCGCTCGGATGAAGGTTTTCACATTCACCCTGGATTGAGCTAAAACTAAGGAGAATGGTAAAAAATAAAGCATGAAGAACGAGAAAGATCAGGACAGTTGATTGTTAGCCGCTGTGGGTGGGCTGCTGGGAAGTTGGATCCAGAATACTCTGCAAGGCACAGTCACTGCCTCTCAACCAACTGAGCCATTTTTCAAACCCGGATGGTTTTTAGAAAATTAATTATTATTATTATATTTTTTTTTTTTTTTTTTTTGGTCTTTTTCGAAGAACGGTCTCCCTATAGCCCCCAGCAGTCCTGGAACTCAAAATGTATACCAGGCTGGCATTTAACTCACAAAGATCTGNAGTTAAAAAAATATGTATTCCTTTTTTTTCTTAGTAGTGTTCAGTTTTAAAATGTGTTCTGAAATTGAAGTTGTTCTGGTTTGGACCCAGTATGAAAAAGACTACTGTGAGCAGTTGTAGAAGCCTTTTTATATCTTTAAATTGTGTCTAAAAGTAGAAAAATTTTTATCTTAGCACGCCCTTTTTTAGTGCTTGGAGTTGAACCCCGGGCCCTCTGTAGCCAGGCAAAGTTCTCTACCCCTGAGCAACATCCCCAGTCCATTAACCATTTCTAAGTATACAGTACATTAGTGTTAATTATGCACATTGCTGTGCAACAGATTTCTAGAAGTTTCTCTGCTTGCAAGACTGAAACTTTGGACGTTAGGATAGATTCTGCCTGCCTTTGTTGCTTTGGGAAGCTATCATTTGTGCTGATTTTAAGAGTTTGACTCCTTTACATACTTCATATAATTTCTTAAATAAGCATTTGTGATTAAAATTCTTCTCTGTTGTATGTAGCACAGGACAGGATTTCCTTGTTTTGTGTGGTTCTGTGATATTCTATTGTGGGCTTGTACTGCATCTTTGTTACTCATTCATCGGTGACCGACACTGAGGTTGCTTCCAGCTCTCAGTTATTGTGAATAATGTTGCAAGGAACATGAATGTGACAAAATTCCTCTGAGATCTTGCTTTCAATTGTTTTGGAAAAATACCCAGAAGTTGGATGACTGGATTGAAGTTCTGGTTTTAACTGAGGAATTTCACACCAGTAACACCATTTTTTTTTCTTTTGATTTTTTTTTGAGACAGGTTCTCCCTTTGGTCCCAGCTGGCCTGGAGCTCGCTATGTAGATCAGGCTGGTGTTGAATTTACCGAGATCCACCTGCTCTGCCTCCCAGTGCTGGGATTAAAAGCATGCACCACCATGCCCTGCCTAGCAACACCTTTTTTTTTTTTTTTTTTTTTTGGTCTTTTCAAGACAGGGGTTTCCCTCTAGCCATTAAGCTGTCTGGAACTCACTCTGAGACAGGCTGGCCTTGAACTCACAAATGATCCACCTGCCTCTGCCTCCCAAGTGCTAGGATAAAGGCGTGCGCCACCAAACCCGGCTAACAACACCATTTTTTATCCCTACCATCAGTGCACCAGGATTCTGGTTTCTCAGTGTCTTCATAAGCATTTGTTATTTTCTGTGTGTTTTGATAGTGACTATGCTAATGGGCTTGATAGATACCATTATGGTTTCGTTTGAATCTCTTCTTTGAGGAAATGTCCAGATAAGGCCATTGTCTTTTTATCTTTTCTATCTATCTATCTATCATCGATCTATCTATCATCTATCTATTTTGAGACAATGTCTCCTTGTGGCCCCAGCTGGCCTGGAACTCTCTATGTAGCCTGGGCCGGCCTTGATTTCACAGAGCTCCACCTGCCTCTGCATCCTAAGGGCTGGGATTAAAGGCCATCATCCCCAGCCTCCATATCCAGCCCTGTTGCCTATTTTTTTTTTTTTTTAATTGAGTTCTTTGTAGCTGTTGAGCTGTGGAACTCACGTGTATATCAGTTTAATTATTCTGAGTACAAATGTATTGCTTGCATGTACATAGGTGCACCTGTGTCATGCAATGCACACAGAGGTCAGAGAGCGGGAGAGGTGTGGGTTCCTTGGAACTGGCGTTCGGACATTGTTACCGCCTGTGTGTGCTGGGAGTTGGGCCTTGAACTCACAAAGATCCACCTGCCTCTGCCTCCCAAGTGCTAGGATTAAAGGCGTGCGCCACCACGCCCGGCACTTAAAATTATTTTTATAATATATATCAGATATATGTAATGTATTTGTTTTCAAATTTTGAACTAACTTTATTAATGGACATTTTTACCATGTTTGTTAGGCGGTGTTTTGAGTAGTAGAATTTTGTTTTGTTTTGTTTTGTTTTGTTTTGTTTTGTTTTGTTTTTTTGGTCTTTTCGAGACAGGGTCTCCCTGTAGCCCCAGCTGGCCTGGAACTCACTCTGTAGACCAGGCTGGCCTTGAACTCACAAAGATCCGCCTGCCTCTGCCTCCCAAGTGCTAGGATTAAAGGTGTGTGCCACCATGCCCGGCGAGTAGTAGAATTTTTATATCCTTTTAAAATTTAAAAGATGCATCTGTATATTTATTTTGGTTTGTTTGCAGTAAGGCCTTATTCTCGCCCAGAATAGCCTAGTCCTGCTTCAGCCTCCTTAGTGCCATGATTATAGGCATGAGACATCACGAGCAACTTGAAGAATAAAATTTTACATTTTTATAGAGTTGGGGCTGGAGAGATGACTCAACAGTTAAGAGCGTATAATGCTCTTACGGATAACCCAAGTTGGATCCTAGCTCCCATGCCTGGTACCTTACAACCCCTGGAAAACTCCAGCTCTGGGGAATCTGAAGCCTCTAGCCTCTGCAGGCACCCATATTCCTGTACACACACACACACACACAGACACACACACACACAGACACACACACACACAGACACACACACACACACACACACACACACACATACTGTTATTTTTACCACCTTTTTCCTCCCTTTATGGTTAGTGTTTTTGTGTTCTTTCCAAAAAAATCTCCCAAGGTCCTAAAGATCCCCTCCTATAACTTCGGTGTATTAGATTTCATGATTCAGTATATAATTCAGTATGAGTATTTGTGTGTAATACACAGTATGGCTCAAGATCTTTCTTGCTGTTATGTACTTGAAGTTGCTCCAGAATTACTAATATTTTTATTTTTCCTGTTGAATTGATTTAGAGGCCAGGTTGGAAGTAATTTGACTATATATGAAATGTATTTTAGACTACTCCATTCATTTAACTGCTTCTTCCTCTTCATTCTAGGACTGCAGGCCTCTGACTATTGTCACAATTTGACGAGACTTGAAGTCAGAGTCATCCAACTCTTGTTCATTTTCCAGTTTATATTGTCTATTTTATTTTAGACCACATGCCTTGTTCTATTTATTTCAGAATTAGTTTCTTCAAAAGAGCCTGTTACAAGTTTAATACTATCAATAGACAATTTGGGAAGAATGATTTGATGATCTCTTAAATTTGGTATAATTTGCCCCCCCCTTTTTCCGATTTCATGTGGTTTCTAGATCAGGTTGTGGTGGGGGTTTTTTGTTGGTTTTTTGTTTTGTTTTGTTTTGTTTTGTTTTGTTTTGTTTTTCCATTAAGTATTTCTAGATATTTCTCTCTTCAGGTTACAATTACAATAGTATTGTAGAATCAACTGTTTAAAAAAATATTTTTATTGGGGCTGAGAGATAGTTCAGTGCTTAAGAGCACTAGTTACTCTTGCAGAAGACCACAGTTCAAATCCTAGCACCCACATGGAGGCTAACAACTGTCTGTAACTCCAGTTCCAGAGGATCCAGTGCCTTCTTCTGGCCTCTGTGGGCATTGCATGTCATAGGTGCACTTACCTACATGTAGACAATACACTCATATACATAAAATAAATATTAAAAACATAAAAAATAAAATATTTTATTATTTTTTTTATCTTATGTATATGAGTGTATGCCTCTATGTATGAGACTGACACGCTACCTACTGTGCTAATGAGGCACCTATATGCCTGTATGTAAGTAAGTGCACCCATGTTGTGCAGTGCCTGTAGAAGATGGAAGAGGGTGTTAGATCCCTTCAAATTGGAGTTAAGGACGGTTGTTAGCTACCATGTGGGTTCTGGGGTGGAAGCTAGGCCCTCTACAAGAGCAGCCATTGTTCTTAACTGCTGAGCCATCTCTCCAGCCCCATAGAATTAATTTATATGCAGATAACTTACATACAAAAATGTATACATGCTGACTCAAACAAGACAGAAGAGTTTTCAGTAAAGACAGAAGTTGTCAGTCATAGGAAGAATTCTCTTTTTTGCAGTCAGTATTTCTTCAACTTCATATGAACTGATCTTTGCCACTAAATATTAGTTTTGCCTTTTCTAGAAGTACATAGGACTATCAGTTTATATCCATTCATATTGTTGTGTGTGTACGTTGCTTGGCTTATCTTAGTCCCAAGTGGTATTTGGTTATATTGATATATCAGATATTGTTGATATTACACTAGCAGAAAGCCCCATAAAATTAACTGGTCAAGAAAGTTAGACTCTCTGGTTTGGGTGGAACTTAATTTTCCAGTTTTGTCAGGAATGAGACTACTACTAAGTCACAATAAGTCATGCTTAAAAGATAGGCAGAATAGCTAGTGTAGTGATGACATGCAGAACTTTTCCTGGGGGAATCCCAGGCCCTTAGCGCAGTGCTTCCAGACCAGGTCACAGACACATGGCTCCCCTTAACTCTTCAGAGAAGCCTACCTCTCTTTCCTTCTTTGTATCATATCTTTAATGGCCATGCTTTCTCTAGCACTTTAGCTGCTCAAACTTTTGAGTGTGTTTACTTTCCCTACTCCCATTTACTTCTCTTAGAGTCAAGAATTATGGAGAAACATGAGCTCCCGGATGCCCTCCCGTAATCGCCACCCTCCAACTGCCTTCCCCCTTAAGACAGGACCTCGGAAACAAGCCATTCGTCATCCCTGGGTCTGTAAGAGTCTCCCTTCCTCTGGACCCTGGGCCGTGAGGAGGTGCCCTCTCCTGTTGGTTCTCTGCACACTAAACCTTAGTCTGTTGAGGTCAGTTCCTTCCTCTCTTTTCCTGCTTCCTAATTTCTTACCATTTATTCACTATTTGATGAATGGGTTGTTTTTAGCTGCAAACTGTGAATGAAGATAATTGAGCTTCTTTCATCTAGGACCCTCATTCCCATTTGTGTGTGAATGTAATTTGTTCATGTTTTGTCCATGTTCTCCTTTATTCATCTGACTATTGGCTTGTAAGAATTCTTCATGTCTTCTGTATTAAAGGCTTAGGAAACCTGGGCTCTGTCTTCTCTTTACTTTTTTACAGCAGATTTGAAGAGCTGAAGATTTTAAAAGTCTAATTTTTAAAAATGTTCCTACTTTTGACTTCTAAGAAATCTTTTTCCCTTTGAAAAGTTGTAAAAATATTTTTTGACTTACAGATGTTTCTTGGACTGGACCTTTTATGGAATATGTTATTCATCTATGTCAAATTAATTTCTGACTTTGAGTTTGGTATGAAGTAAAACTGAGATTCTTTTTGTTTTCTAAACCGATATCCTGTTACTCCAGAACCACTTCTTTCCCTCCCCTCTTCCCTTTCCCCCTCCCCTGCTCTCCCCTCCCCTCCCCTCACTTCCCCCATCCCTTCTCCTCCCCTCCCTTCTCCTCCCCTCCCCTTCTTTTTTGTTCCTTCCTTTTTGTATGTGGAGGTGTTCGCATGTGTGGGTAGGTGTGTTCAGTGGTACCTGTGCACATAGAGGCCAGAGGCTGCTGTTAAGCATCACCCTCTGTTGTCCTCCACCTTTTTTTCAGGACAGACTCTCTCACTGAAACGAACTCATCAATTTGGTTGGTAGTAAGCCCCTGGAATCGCCCTGTCTGCCTCTTCCCAGAGCTGAGGATCTGAACTCAGGTCGTCAAGCTTGCATAACAAGCATTTTACCCACTGGTCCATTTCAGCCCCTCCAGAGCATTTCTTGTATGGATATTCTTTTCCTATCTTTGTGAACATATGTTGATGTGCATTTATTTCTGAATTTGATGTTCAGTTGTTCTGTGTTCATGCTAATACCACACTTATGAGTACTTATAGTTTCACAATAAGTCTTGAAATGAGGTAGTAAAAGTTCTTTAATTTGGTTCTTCCTAATTGGATTATTCTCTGCTAAAACTGATTTTTTTTTTTAAATCACAAATCTGCTGGGCGTGCTGGCACACACCTTTAATACTAGAACTTTAGAGGCACAGGCAGGTGTATCTCTGTGAGTTCAAGGCCAGCCTGGTCTACATACTGAGTTCCAGGACAGCTGGGGTACAGAGAGACCTAGTCTCAAAAAAAAAAAAAAATCATAATTCTGGGGCTGGACAGATGGCTCAGCAGTTAAGAGCACTGGCTACTGTTGCAAAAGATCAGGTTCAGTTCCCAGCACCCACATGATGGGTAACATAACTCCAGTTCCAGGGGATCAGACACTCTTTTCTGGCCTCCTCGGGCATTGCATGCACATGGTGCATTTACATACATACAGGCAAAAGACTTGTACACATAAAAATAAGTAAATTTTTTTTCATTAAAAATTATTTTTATAGAATTTTTGCTATTTATTTATGATGTAATTTGATTGTATTTAGATTCTCTCCCATACCCCAAACTCTCCCCTTATCACCCCCAACTAACTTAATGTAGTCTAGTGTGTGCTATACATATATATATGGCCTATAGAGTCTTAATTACTTGTGTCTCCAGTTACCCTTCAGTGTGGGTCATCACTGGAGCCTGGTTAACTTACTAAAGAGACCGTCTCTGTCCCTTCCAGCAGTCGTCATTCGCCACAGTTTCCTTAGGCTGGGTTGGGATTTCCTACCCTCTTCCTCATGTCTATGCTGAGATTTTGTCCTTGAGCTTCATGCTATCACCATTGCTGTGTGTGTATGTTAGTAACTGACCAGCCGCCTGGTCTCCTTGTGGTCCTCCACCACCTCCGGTCTTACAGTCTTTCCCTCCCCTCTTCTGCAATCATCCCTGAGCCTTGGGAGCAGAACTTTGGAGCAGGTGTCCTGCTTGTCCATGGACGATCACTCTACAGCTTCTTGCTCTCTGCACATCGGCTGGTTGTGGGTTTTTGTGTTAATCACCATCTAGTACATGGAGAAACTTCTATAGTGAGGGTCGAAAGATTCATTAATCATGGGCATATAAATAAGTGTTTCTGCCAGTGAATCAGCTTATCACTTTGTATTTTAAAACCTATGATCGAGTTGTAACTAGTTTGTTTACACTTGGCAACTTAGGGAAGAACTGACTCTTGTTGAGCCTTCCAAGGCAGGGTCCTGGGCCGTGTCTGGGTTGGAGCTCCCTGATCTGCCAGCTTTAGGCTCTCCATCCCCCTGCAGAGGCTTCAGCACCTTCTGCTGAGCTGACACCTACTGTTTTGTACTTTGGATGCTCTGCTATATAATATATGCTACAGCTTCATTTTATTAGCATATGACTTTTTCTATAGAAATTCTTACTCCTTCAAATAGGAACAGTTTCACCTTTTCCAATCTATCCTTCGTTTCTTCTCCCTGACTCTTCCCACTCTTTGTGTTAAATTTTTTGCATTATTATGGAAACTTCAGTAATAAGATATTGACAAGAATGAGAGAACTCTTACTCCTCTCAATCTTTGAGTACTCACAATGCCGGCCACCACTTCTGTTGTATCAGACTGGAGCATTCTTTAGTCCTGGTCCCCGAGAGTTGCACATGTGTTGCCTTCATTATGAACGAGTGCTGAATTGTAATCAGAATTTGTAATCAGACCTTTCAGTACTTCGTAGGTGACTGACTGATGATGCTTTTTAGTCTGCAGATTGTTAGGTTGGGTTGGTGGATGCAGAACCTGTGGATATGGAGGGCTGTGTATCCTTGGTATGAATTTCTCCATTTAATTTGGCAATATTTGGCTGAGACTTTTATGTCCATGTTCATAGGACTATCAATCTGGTATTTCCTCTCTAGTGGAAATTGTTTCTCTCTTTCTCTCTAATCCAGCTCCAGAAAATGATAAACCTTATGTATTAGGGTTCTATAAAGAAACAGAATCAATAAAACGAATATATATATTCATTCTATTGGTATATATACACACAGATTATATATATACAGATTTATTGATTTGCTCACGGGATAGAGTCCAACAGTAGCGCACTGCACCACACCAGAGAGGCTGAGAATCCAGGCAATTGCTCAGTCCACAAGGCTGGGTGTCTCAGTAGTCCCAATCCAGCGCTGAAGGCCCAGTGGATTCTGGGAGATCTGCCCATCTCAGTCCATGCTGGGATCCAAAGAGTTGATCACAGCAGCAAGACAACCTCACCAGTGAGAGAGAAGGCAGGCAGCAGGAACAAAGGGACGAGCGCCCTCTGCCGGGGCCTTCTTTTTCTTTTTCTTTTTCTTTTTCTTTTTCTTTTTCTTTTTCTTTTTTTTTTGTCTTTTTTTGAGACAGGGTCTCCCTGGAGCCCCAGCTGTCCTGGAACTCACATTGTAGACCAGGCTGGCCTTGAACTCACAAAGATCCGCCTGCCTCTGCCTCCCAAGTGCTAGGATTAAAGGCGTGCGCCACCACGCCCGGCTAGGCACCCCTTTTAATGGTTAATTTTCCTCTAAGTTTTTTAGGGCCAAAAATAAGCAATTTTCTAACTGCCATTAATGGAGGACAGTCAGGCAGGTAGCTTGCTACCTTCCCAGCATCTTGGCTGCTTTGAGTATTCCAGGACCGCCTTGAGGAAGGCAGGTGTAACCACAGCTGCTTGCTGCTGGAGCACAATTCTGCTTCCAGAGTTGTAGTAAGTTCACCCCTGAATGCTAGGAGCTCTCCAGCCATGGGTTCTTGGCCAGACTGACATATCAGGCATGCATTTCCTCCTGTGGAGCAGCATTCGAATCCAGTCAGAAAGAGGGTGGTAACCCCACCCCCACCCCCATAATGTGAATCCAGTCAGAAAGAGGGTGGTAACCCCCACCCCCCCCAATGTGAATCCAGTCAGAAAGAGGGTGGTAACCCCCGTAATGTGAATCCAGTCAGAAAGAGGATGGTAACCCCCATAATGTGAATCTGGTCAGAAAGAGGGTGGATATCCCCCATAATGTGAATGATCTTTTTTTCACTGAAGTGTCAGCACAGAGATACAGAAGTGGCAGCAGAGGCAGCAGTGTCTGTAGCAGCAGCAGCAGCAGCAGTAGTGGCGAGAGGGCGGCTGCAGAGGTCCAAAGAGCAACTGGTTTGGGGAACAAAAGTGGAGATGACGACAAAGTCTGTGTGGTAATTTGAATGAGAGTGTCCCCCATAGGCTTCAAGTATTCAGACATTTTGTCCCCAGTTGGTGGTGCTGTTTTGAGAGGTCTTAGAAGGTGGGCCATGCTGGAGGGAGTACTCACTGGGGGTGGGCTTAGAGAGTTTAACAAGCCTTGCTAGTCTCCAGTTGCTCTATCTCAGCTTCCTGTGCTCATTGGAAGATATGAACCTCGACTTTCTGCTCCAGCCCCTGCCACTATGGCTCCCCACTACAATGGACTCTGATTTCCAGGAACCATCAATTGTAAGCTCAAATAAACTCTTCCTTTTATAAGTTCCCTTGGTCATGGTGGTTGTGATGGTTAATCCTGGGTGTCAACTTGACTGGACTAAGGGACAAATAAGAGAAAAAGGATCTTCGGATTGGACTGCCTCAACCCGGATGGCCCACCCCAAATGTGGGCATTACCTTCTTCAGGCAGGCAGTATAAAGGGCCATGGCAGAGGGATCTGGTCCCTTTTTTTCCTGCGGCTTGCCTCGCTCTCACTGGTGAGTTTGTCTTGCTGCTGTGATCAACCCTTCAGATCCGAGTGTGTACTGAGACCAGCAGATCTCCTGGAATCCACTGGGCCTTCAGCACCAGACTGGGACTACTGAGACATCCAGCCTTGCGGACTGAGCAGCTCCCTGGATTCTCAGCCTCTCCAGTGTGGCACAGCTACTGTTGGACTACTTGAGCTCTGTCATGTGAGCAAATCAATAAATTGTATATAGCTATATATTCATCCTGTTGCGTCTGTTTCTTTAGAGAACCCTAACTAATACAGATTTTGGTACCAGGAGTGGTTCTAGAGAAACAGAATTGAAAGGATGAATTTCTTTAGTGGGCTTGGTAGTTTCTGGAGCCAGCTCTCCAACCCAATGAAGCCTAGAGTTAATGAAAACTCTCCTGGTGGCATGAAGAGGAATGATAATACTTGGTGCAAACTATTTGATTTAATTATGAAGATAGATCCATTTGACTCACCTAACTCTTGCGAGGAGCAAGGAATTTAGCGACTCTATATATAAAACATTTGAGAAATTGGGGAAAAATTGGGAAAATAATGATGTTGCCTGGTTGCTCCTAGCATCTCTGGATAAAGTGATAGAGGAAAATAAGGAGCTCAGTGATAAAAATGACCAGCTCCGGATTTGAAACAACAGTTTAAAGGTTTCCAAGTGTGCTCTGGAAGAGAATCTTCTCTCCAGCAGCCAAAGAGCTAAAGCGGCTGAAAATCAAGCTGGAGCACTTATTATACATTTGGCTGATTTACAATGCAAATTTAATTCCCAGCCACGAAGAGTGTCAGCAGTTAAAGTGAGAGCACTGGTGGGGAAAGGGTGGAACCCTAAAACTTGGGATGGAGATGTGTGGGAGAACCATGATGATGAGGATTTTGAACCCTCGGATTCTGAGGGATTTTCTTTATCTGAGGAATTAATCTCCCCACCCTCAGCAGAGATTCCACACCCTGCAGATCCCTCTTCCCCACCCTTGCCTGAGGAAATTAATCCCCCCCTCCCAGTGGGAGCTAATGTCCCTCAGGTCCCAACAATTGTTGCCTCTAGACCTATAACCAGATTGAAGTCTAAGCAAGACCCTCAAGGTGAGATAGAAAGTATGGTCCATGAGGAGGTGCGCTACACCACTAAAGAAATTAATGAGTTTGCCAATTCATTCCAGCAGAAGCCTAAGGAATATGTGTGGGAATGGATTTTAAGGGTGTGGGATAATGGTGGAAGGAATATAAAATTGGATCACACTGAGTTTACCGATATGAGCCCACTGAGTAGAGAGTCTAGGTTTAACATGGAAGCTCAAGCAGTTAAAAAAGGTGTTAAAAGTTTATTTGAATGGTTGGCTGATGTATTTATTAAAACATGGCCTACTAACAGCGAGTTAG
>VZQC01004091.1:3632030-3855901 GCA_009823505.1 Rhizomys pruinosus
CACTTATAACATGTTAGGTGGAATTATGACCTTGCCATTGTTTGCAATTGACATTTAAGCATAACATAAGGAGAGGCTATTTATTGGGTGTCAAGTTGACAAGGGGTGGACTTGTGATGGTTAATCCTGGGTGTCAACTTGACTGGACTAAGGGACAAATAAGAGAAAAAGGATCTTCAGATTGGACCGCCTCAACCCGGATGGTTGAGGCAACCCCAAATGTGGGCATTACCTTCTGCTGACAGGCAGTATAAAGGGCCACGGCAGAGAGATCTGGTCCGTTTTTTTCCTCGGCTTGCCTGTCTCTCACTGGTGAGTTTGTCTTGCTGCTGTGATCAACCTTTCGGATCCCAGTGTGTACTGAGACCAGCAGATCTCCTGGAATCCACCGGGTCTTCAGCACCAGACTGGGACTACTGAGACATCTAGCCTTGTGGACTGAGCAGTTCCCTGGATTCTCAGCCCCTCCAGTGCGGTGCAGCTACTGTTGGACTACTTGAGCTCTGTCACGTGAGCAAATCAATAAATTGTTGATTTTCCTACTGGGTCACTAGGGGTGATAGTGAGTGGAATCACTCCCACTTCCACCCTTGGTTCCTGGACCCATGAATTTGTCCTGTTGCTTCTGTTTCTTTAGAGAACCCTAACTAATACAGTGGTTTTATCAGAGCAACAGAGAAGTGACTAATACAAGCTGTCAACTGAAGATGAAAAACTGTAGGCCCTGGTCACTGAAAGAGTTCCAGGAAAGTATAAAGACTTAAGGACCAAGAATCTCAATACTCCAGGTCCAAACTGTGTAACCCTAGCCACTTTGGGAGCTGAAAGTCCAACAGCAGAGGCCTATTCAGTAGTATAATCCTTGCAGGTTTACTGGTTGTTACTCTCTGCTGCTGGAAGCCAAGATAGCTACCAAGTACCAGAGATACTGATGATTAAAACCAGGAACAGTAATCTTCCAAACACATACATAGTGCCATTAGTCTCTGGCTTTTGAAGCTTGGCATAGTCCACCCCCAGCTCTCAGGGTGTGGAAACTGCCTCTGGTTCTGCAGGTGTAGTGCCTAGGTCTTGAACATTCAAGGACCCAGGACTGCCAACACTAGAAGTGTGCTTCCTCTCTTAATTACAATTTCTGTCGTAAAGGATCCCAGTGGTTGACTGGTAACATGGTGGTAGTGCTGCCAACTTTTGAAAATGTGGCCATTTGGGGCATGTATTTGTCAAACCCAGAACTTCCTACTTTGCTTCTGCCTCGATGTCGTTTTGACGTGGGTTCCAAGGCCTTTCCTTTTGAACCTGTTAATTCTCCTTATGTAGACTGCTCCTTCTTTCTCTCCTCGTCTGTTTGGCTCATGGTCCACTCGACTGCTCCCAGTTTTGTCATTCCCAGAGATGTGACTTTCCTCTCTTCCCCAGACTGCCCCTCACTGATTGTCACGCTGTCTCCTTTGCACTTGCTCTGCCAGTGCCTCTCCTGTCTATACTGCAGCCTGACTGTCTTTTCATCAGAATTCTCTGTGATGATATACTGCTATTCTGTGTTGTCTTCAAACCCTAAGAAAAACAAACAGCCAACTGATTTTTGCCCTTTGAGGTTCTTATTTAACACACATACACATGTTGTTCCTGTGGATACTAAATAGAAAACAACTTAGAATCATCATTTCTTAAAATTATTTTATTTATGTGTATGTGCCTTCTTGTCTATATGTGCATTATGATACAGGTGCTCATGGAGACCAGAGCAGGCATTAGATCCTCTGACCTGGAGTTACAGGTGGTTGTCAGATACCCAACGTGGATGCTAGGAACTCAATCCTGGTCCTCTACAAGAGCAGCGAGCGCTCTTAACTGCAGGTCTCCAGGTGCATCTTGTCATTTTTAAAAATTTATTTATTTTACTTTATCTGTATAAGTGTTTTGTCTTCATGTATGTAAGCCCATCCATGTCATGAAGGCCCATGGAAGCCAGAAGAGGGCATCAGATCCCATAGAACTGGAGTTGTGGGCAGTTATTACCTGCCATGTGGTGTCGGGAACTGAACCCATGGCCCTGTCTTATTTCTTTTTTTTTTTTAATTTAATTTAATGTGTATGAGTGTTGTGTCTGCATTTATGAAAGTGCACCCGGGTGTCATGCAGTGCCCCCAGAGACCAGAAGAGGGCAGAAGATCCTCTGGAACTGGAGTTATGGATGGTTTGTTAGTTACCATATGGTGCTAGGATTTGAACCTGGGTTCTCTGCAAGAGCAACCAGTGCTCTTAACTGCTGAGCCATCTTTCCAACCCTTCCATCTTATTTCTTGAGGATACTTTTTCTCTGTAAAGTAACTCAGATTTGTGTCTTCGGTTTCTTTCCTTCTCCCAGTCTCCTACTTCAGACCATCATAGACTTATTCTGTTGTATCCTCTTGTTTTTACATATATTTCATGAAAGTAATAGGGCAAAAGAATAGAAAGAGGAGATAAATAAAAGGAAAATCAACTGTCATATGATGCTAATTTTCTAATCTTTCTTGCGCATACCCATGTGTAGAGTTTTAAATTAGATTATGCTTCCAAGTTCAATTACATGCAGTATTTTTATAGATTGCTCTCTTTATATAAAGTTTTCATCACAAAAGATTTCTGTAGTACTGTACCAACTCTTGGTAGTAGACCCTCACATTCCTGTCAGGTGATCTTCCTAAAATATGTGAGATCCTTTCATGCATCTGCTTTCTAACTCTTCTGAGACACAGTATTGCTTACAAAATGAGTTTCACATTTATTAACTTGTTAACAAAGAGACTGTGGAAGAGTGGCCATAGCACTGACAGACAAGGGAGAACAAGCTAAAGTGCAGCCGTGGCTGCGTAGGTAGGGAAAGTGCTTTCCGCTGATGCTCAGGATGGCTGGGCCTGGAGAAAGACAGCAGGTGGCAGAGTTCAGGAGATGAGAGATGAAAGGAAGAGGACCACAGGTAGAGACAGAGGCCTTGCCAAGCTAAAGAATGCAGGACTTAATGAAGGCAATTCATTAAGAATTAAGAAAAGAAATTCAGCCACTGGCCAATGGTGCATAATGGCTGGATGAGTACACAAGGCTGGGTCCTCTTGCCCGGGAAGTGTCAGTGTCATGTTTAATTACTGCCTCTTTTCTTTTGGGGGGGCGGGGTTGAGACAGGATCTCCCTAGAGCCCCAGCTGGCCTGGCCTGGAACTAGCCCTGTAGACCAGACTGGCCTTGAACTCACAGAAATCCGCCTGCCTCTGCCTACCGATTGCTGGGATTAAAGGCATGTGCCACCACACCCGGGTTAAAGATGGTTCTTAGCTGCCATGTGGGTGCTGGGAATCGAACCCAGGTCATCTGCAAGAGCAGTTGGTGTCTCAACCACTGAGCCATCTCTGCAGCCCCCTAATTACTGCCTCTTTTATGGCACCATACTTTTTCAATCAGAAGAAACTGTGTAGTCTCCAAATTGCTTTGGCAATTAATCATTCTCTCAGGACAACGATCTCATTCTAGGTATAATTTTTTTCCTTTAGACATAACGATTTCCTCTAACATCTTGTCTGTTGTTTCTAGTAGGTGGTTAATTATTATAAGTAGAAGTAATGAGCAATAAGTAAATTTTGCAGCAGCTTTATAAAGAGGAAGATAAGGAAAGTTGCTCATATGTATTTCATTCATTCTTCTGAGCACAGCAGGAAGAATAGAAATATGCATTGTAGACAGAAATAATATTCTCTGAAGAGTCTAATGTGTTATTCTCTATGATAAGCTCTTGTGTTCCCTATCTGTAAAGTTCCACATCTGTGAAACTGATAGGATGTGAATTCTCTTGAGATACATGGTGTTTTAACAGTGTGTAATGTATTGCTTCTTTAATATAGCAGACAACATGCAAATTGCATTACATTATGATATAGAGATCTCCCAAGGCCAGGAGGTCTTAATAAAAATATCATATTTGTATAATACACTTTCTTTGTGTGTTTACATTTAATAAATATTCTTTTCAAATCTATTCAGCAAATATAACAAATGGAGATGAAGCAGAATCCTGCTTTATGAAACCTTCTTCGAAGGTGCCTTTGGGAATCCTCTTTTGTAGTTCATATTTGAATTGTGCAGTATTTCAGAAATATAAATGTTTCCTGCCTATTCTCTTGTAGCAGTACTAAACCAGTCTACTGAGTGTTTCTAGTGACCTATCTGAAAAAAAATTATTGCACACAATTCCAGTAGTTTGCTCTCATCTTTATTGTTAATTGGATGCATTCATTTACGTATCAGTCAGTGTTGCAGCAGTGTTTTGTGGCCTTTAAGCTGTTGACAGATATTTAGATGAAAAAATATCAGTTCTCAAACATGGAAAGAAATAAGATTAGTTGAAACTTTCAAAGAAATTGAGAACTGAAAGATGCCTACCTATTATTTTGACTTGAAAACATTCAAGTTTTTATATAGTCTTTCAATTTATACTACCTCTGTGTTTGAGCCATTTATTGGTTACATGCCTCATGACAACAAATTACTAATGTTTGTTACCTTACAGTTCCTGTGGGCCATGAATCTAGGTAAGATTCAGCTGTCCTCTGGCTTTAGTCTCTTGCAAACCTGTAACGAGAAGGCCAGGGTCCAGCATCTCGGGCTGTGCTAAAGAAGGCTCTGCTTCCAGACCTGGGCTGTGATTTCTGGTAGGACTGCTTTTGGGCTGCTGGCCAAAGACTCCCCTCATCCCTCGCCAAGTGAGCCTCTCCACAGGGCAGCATCCACATCATAGCTGGTATCCTTGGGGGATGTGTAGAGTGGGAGGATGAGAGAGGGAGAGAAATAACATTATCTGCTTAGTCCCAGAAGTGTTGTCCCCTCACTAAGATGCTCTTAACAGTGGAAGCCAATAGATCTAGCCCTCACTCACGGGACACAAAGATTGGGGACCATCTACAGCTAATGAAAACTTTAAAACAGTAAATTTCTTTTTGTAATATGATGGATTCTGTGCTTTGAGTCAGTATTCATGGTTATTAGAAATTGATTTAAGTACTAAATATTTGAATATCAGAGATCCATGTTGTAATGAATCTATAAAATGAGAACTTTAGGCTCCTACTGATGATCTCTTCCTGCCTCCCATATTCCTCAGACAGTTGCCCCATGATGTTATGTCCTTGAAGATTCTTGTCTGGAGAGTCTGCCCATTCAGGACATCTTATCTCGAGAGTGGCCCTAGCATATGTTTTCCTCAATTACACGAGAGGTGTATGTTTTGGATATTTATGCACTTACACCTTTAGAATTAAAATTAAAAATTCTGATTTTACAGACAGGGATAGTGGTGTACACTTTTTATCCTTGCATTCAAGAGGCAGAGGCAGGCAGATCTCTGTAATCTCAAGGCCAGCCTGATCTAAATAGCAAGTTCCAGGTCAGTTGGAGCTATAGGGAGAATCTTCAAAAAACAAAGCAAAACAAAGCAAGACAAAACCCCCTACAAAATTCTGCTTCAGAAAAATCTCAGCAAGAGCAGTACAGTAGGTGTGAGGAACTGGTTACAATATATCCTCCTGATCTAGACCAGCTTGTCAGTCACCCAGGGCCTCTCTTGGCTCTGTTGCTAGAACAGTCCGGCCTCTGAAAAGTCTCACGGGCCACTTCAGACCTTCATCCCTGGGCCTGGGCTGTGTGCTCCATGTCCCTCCTATCTGCCGTTTTGCAAGTCCACTTGGGCTGACTAATGTATGCTTGATCTCCCTGGAGAAAGTGACTCAGACCAGGCCGTGGTGTTTCAGGTGTGCTTTGACACCAAGTGTGTAAAAGCTTCAAGTGCTCTTATAAAGAGAGCAGAGAAGTGCTTTTACTGAAGTGGCAAGGCTGTATCCTCATCACACTGATGTGTTTTATAATAACCAGGGCAGCTTACTTGCTCAGTTCTCCAGTACAGTCCTAGAAAATGACTGACAAGGCTTACAGTTAGTAACAGACATATTTTCTTTTTCATATTTTCAAGAGTTATTCTTCCTCTTTTGCCCTTCTCCAAGTTACTAAGACAGTCAGATGATACAAGAAGTACCAGCCATGATCACACTTAAGCAGTTTCCATTAATTATAGAGGACCGTATTGGGTTGAATGCTTCTAGAAACAGACTGTAGTCAAGAACTTACTAAATAAGCATGACTTAGGAAGGAAATCATAGGATAAACAAAGAAGGAAATGAAGATACTGAGAAGGAAAACAGATTTTTATGTCCACCTAGCTGTAGGTGGCTCTGAAGAGTAATTCGCATCCCATTTTGCTCCACATGGAGGTTTTCCGACTCTTCCTGGGCAGTGCTTGGCTGCAGGTGCTGTAATCTTCTGGAGTCCTTCAGAAATAGGCCATGTATTCACAGTGAGGAACAGTTAAGTCCCGGGAGACTGGTGCACAGACTGAAGAAAAGAGATATGAGTGTGGACAGGGAGCTAGCAGTGTCCAGATGCAGAGCTTAAATCAGAAAACCAAAGTATCCATCAAGTTTGCCCCTTCCTCCACATTTGAGATAGCTGAGACTTGGACAGATAAAGTCTTCTGCCCAGAGTCCTGACTGAAACAAGAAGCAGATTCATCCCATGTGACCTTCCCCTGAACCAGTGTTTCTCCACAGCAGCTGATGGTGGCAAAGGCTCTTACAGCCGCTCCAGTCACACCCCAGTTCTTTTTAAATATTTTATTTATTTTACATGTATGAATGTATTGATTGCATTTAGGTAAGTGTACCCATGTTGTGCAGTGCCCACAGAGGCCAAAAGGCATCAGATCCCCTGGAACTGGAGTTACGGACAGTTGTTAGCCACCATGTGGGTGCTGGGAACCAAACCTGGGTCCACTGCAAGAGCAGCCCATGCTCTTAACCGCTGAGCCGGCTCCAGCCCACCTCAGTTCTTTTTAATGTGGTAGCCATTTATTTGAGCTTTTTAAAGCATAGTAGTCAACTTCAAACTTTTTTCTTTATTGACTTTTGAGTATTCCATATGGTATATTTTGATCATATTTAGATCCCCTATCCATCTGCATGCACCCTTTACTACCTCCTCACCTAATTTCATGTATTTTATCAAATGTATCTTGAAGGCTATAATCAAATTTGTGGCCCCAAATGTCTTTTCATGTGGATCGATCTACTGGAGCCTGGATAACCTACCAAGAATCACGAGACTGACTCTCCCCTTCCCAGCAGTCATTGGAATAAGAGAGTAGGAAGGGTTGATCGGGCTGGGAAATAGGAGGAGGATGGGGAGGGATAAGTAATAGTAAAGGCTTTTAGACAAAGCCATATGGAAACTCACCACTACTGAAGCTTCTTAAAGTGTAATCATTTACATTATGAGAGATTAAAAGTTACATTAGGACATCAGGAAGACATTGTCCCTACTAGACAGCACAGGCTTGAAAAGGAAAAGCCCAGTTCCAGGAATGGGCTCCCCCGTTTGAAGCTGTTGATCGGGTCCCGTAGTCCCTCAAACAGTACTGGCCGTTGCCTCTGCTCTTGGCTACCTACCAGAACTCCACAGTAAGATCCTGTTGCTGAAGACACTACATACGTGAACTTTAAATTTTTTTTATTGAAAACAACTTCCTTTGGCCATGCTGGAGACCTCGTGCGTATTAGGCAGGTTGACTGACAGTGAGCTCCATCCCTAGGCCCTTAAGTCAGCTTTGTTAGGTACAACAAATAAGTTTTTTCAGCTCATGAGTGTTGAAAGGTAATCTTTGTAATAACCAAGACATAGAGAAGTTCTGTCTCCTCAAAAAGTGCATTCGCACTTCACTACAGTGACTATCATTGGGTTTAGTTTGTCTTTGTCTAAGATTTCATAGAAATACATTAAAAGCAAGTACTAAAGTTTAGGTCTGAAATCTTTTCCTCCACTTGTATGTGTGGTTCATCCATATTGTTAGTATTTTGTTTCTTTTTATTGTGGAGTAGTATTTCATTGTACGAATCTACCAAAATGTATCTATGATGGACAAATTTGTCTATTGTAAATGAAGCTGCTCATGAATAATTGTATGCAGGCATTTCCATGAATACATACCTTCATATTGCCTGAGAACATAAGTTGCTGAATTACTGGGCCGCCTCTACTGGTGCCAGGAATGACTCCCTCTTCTGAAGCTGTTGACCAGGAGTCCCACAGACCCTCAAACAATACTGGTCAATATTCACCTGGAACTGGAGTTACAGATGTTGTTAGTTAGCAGTCATGTGGGTGCTGGGAACCAAGCCCAGGCCCTCTGCAAGAGGGGTACTCTTAACCGCTGAGACATCCCTCCAGCCCAGACCTGTGAACTTAAGATGACTCTTGTATACTATTGTGGTAATGAGCAAAATTGTTTTATGAAATAATTACACCATTTGACACTCCTAGTCACTATGAATGAGAGTTCAGTTGCACCGTATCCCCTCCAACACTTGGCCTTGGCAGTTTTAAATTGGGGCCATTTTAATAATGTGTGCTGTATTACTTGGTAGCTTTAACATGCACAGCCCTGATGATATGAGCCTCTTTGCACCTGATACCTGGTCAAATGTATATATTCTCTGCGAATTGTCTGTTCAAACATTTGACACACAGACGCTAGAGAGATGGCTCTGGATAGAGAGCTTGCTGAAGAAGCCAGCATAAGGACCTGAGTTTGGATCCTCAGCACCCACGCATAAAACCAGATGCGGTTGTGTGCGCTTGTCACCCCAGTGCCGTGGGCGGGCTGCGACACAGGAAGTTCACACTCAGTACTGATCTGTGTGCGCTTGTCACCCCAGTGCCGTGGGCGGGCTGCGACACAGGATGTTCACACTCAGTACTGATCTGTGTGCGCTTGTCACCCCAGTGCCGTGGGCGGGCTGCGACAGGAAGATTGGTATGCTTCCTGCTGCCATCCCAGTTCCACGTTCAGTGAGAGACCCTGTCTCAGGGGAATAAGGTGGAAAGTGATGGAACAGGACACCTGCTCCCCTCCGCTGGCCTCTCCATGCATGCTCATGGCATGTCCACCCACACAAACATGTGTATGTATACCACACGCTTAGAACATACACAAAACATTTGGCACAACATATATATGTATTTGTTTATGGACTGTATTTTGTTCTAGAAGAGCTGTTTCATCAGATTATACTTATTCCATGTCTGTACTTTGCCAGGTCTATATATATAATTTTATTCATAAGACCAGTAAGTACACATAGGCAATAAACATAAGGACTGTCCATATAAACCTGATTAGTTAACATCTGAGTTCAGATTTTGAACAACCCAGGGTCCCCCAGTCCAGTTGAGGAGGTTTGCTTACACAAACATGTTGATCAAATAAAAGGAAAGAGGGAAAAAAATTCAGTCCGTTTTTGCTGTAATCTCACACCTCATCCCCCCCTCCTTGGCCCTTACAATCTTACATGCCAACATCTTTCACAAGAGTCCCTGGGCTTTGGAGGGGAGGGTGAAAGAGAGTGAGAGATAGAAGATTCAGTGTTGTTTTGTGGTTGTTGTTTGTTTGTTTTTCTGAGGTGACACATCAAACTCTTGAAACTGTTTCAAGAAAAAGTTGTTTGCAATGGGCTGATGGGTCGTTTAGCAGTCTCCTTTTAATTCTAGTAACAAAACACAAATATTAACAAATATTAAAGGTTATAACAAGTTACTCTATGGGTACAGACATATGCTTGGATAATATTTTGGTTGGGGCATTATAACTCTTTGATAAAGGGATGCGGATGTCAATAGCTTTCTAGTGTGGTCAGTAGAGCCTCCTGACATTAGGAGGCACCAAGGCCACAGTGTCAGTCGTGCATCATGCTCTACCAGGGAGGGGGCCATATATCAAATTGGAATTTTTTTTTCTTTCTGGGTGTACATTTATCAGGCTGCCACTATTGCATATATATCTTCCTTGGCATGTAAAGTGTAGTTCAAAAAGTCTGTAGGAAAACTTCGGAGACCATTTCTTTCCAGAGATTTGTATAGTGCTCTCTGACACATGAAGATTGGCTGTTAATTTGCAGTGCACGGTTTCAGCATAATTTCTTTTCATGCTCTTATCATGCCATATCTTCAGCAATAGGGTCTAACTGTCCATTTCTTATGTGCATCCAAAGTTATAGACAAATGGCCTTTGTTTTAGGGGCTTTTAAAGCCGCCCTGGCAACAACTCTTGGTAGGGCCGCCCAGAGCTGGAACCGAAGCCTTTATCTACCAATGCTTTTTATTTAACTGTAGGGCAAAATTGCATCCTAGAAGGAGGAGGTATATTCCTTCCCCTTCTGTTTTTGTAACTGTCACTACAATCCAAGTAGCCTCTCTTATTTTCCAGATCCCTAAATCCCAATTTATCATTTTCCCAAAGGCAGGAGTTGTATCACATACCAATAAACAGGAACCCAGCGGAAAGGGTTTACCACCCACTTTAAAACTGTCTCCTGGACTGCATACTGCTGGCTCAAGGGGGGTTAGAACCCAGCTTTTCTTGTTCTGTGGGGAAAAAAATGTTAGAATTATCACTTGCATAATACAGGGAAACATGGAGAACATTTGTGTCCATTTAATCTAATAGCTGTAACTGGGACTTCAGTACAAGTCAGGAGTGGATTGAAAATTAACAACTTTGTATCTTTAATTAGCGTAAGCATGTTACTATTTTTTTTTTTTTTTTTTTTGGTCTTTTTGGGACAGGGTCTCTATTCTGATCTTTAGCCCATCTATTAATTGGATCATTTGTTTTCTTGGACCTTTGTGAGTAGTTTATATATTCTGGGTGTTAAACTTTTGTCAGATGTATCAATGGTGAAGATTTTCTCCTAATCTGTGGGTTTCCTCCTCAGTTGTTTCTTTTGCTAAAAAAAAAAGCTTTTTTAGTTTAATTAGGTCCCACTTGTTGATTGTGGTCCTTAGTTCCTGCGAAACTGCTGTCTGATTTAGAAAGTCTTTCCCTGTACCTGTGTGTTGTAGGTTACTGCCTCTATTACCTTTTAGCATAGTCAGAGTTTCAGTTTTCACATTGAGGTCTTTAATCCATTTAGAATTGACTTTTGTGCAAGATGAAAGTTAGGGGTTTACTTTCATTCTTCTACAAGTGGTGATCCAATTTTGCCAGCACCACTTGTTGAAGATTTCCTCCGTTGAGTGTTTTTGGCTTCTTTGTCAAATATAAGGTGGCTGAAATTATATGTTCTCAAGTTTGGGTCTTTGATTTTATTCCATGGATCTATGGGTCTATTTTTATGCCAGTACCATGCTGTGTGTGTGTGTGTGTGTTTAACTATAGCTCTGTAGTAGAGGTGAAAATCTGGTCTAGTAATTCCCCCTGCATTACTCTTTTTGCTCAGGGTTACTTTGGCTATCTGAGGTCTTTTGTTTTTCCATATGAATTTTAGAATTTTTTTTCTAGTTCTATTAAAAAAAGTCATGGGGATTTTGATTGGGATTGCACTGAATATGTATATTAATTTGGGAAGGATGGTCATTTTTACTATATTAATTCTTCCAATCCATGAACATGGGGAATCCGTCCATCTTCTGATGTCTTCCTCAATCTCCTTCAAAGATTTAAAGTTTTCATTCTAATGATCTTTAATACCTTTGGTCAAGTTTATTCCAAGACATTTTAGGGGTTTTTTTTGAGGCTACTATAAATGGAAGGGTTTCCATGTACTCTTTCTCCAATTGCTTGTTGTTGGCATATAAGGCTATTAATTTTTGTAGATTAATTTTGTAACCTGCAACTTTATTGAAACTATTAATCGTTTCTAGGAGTTTTCTAGTGGAATTTTTGCGATCTCTTAGGTATAATATCATGTAATCTGCAAAAAGGGATAGTTTGACCTCTTTTTCCAATTAGTATTCCTATAATCTTCTTTTGTCTTATTGCTCTAGCAAGAGTTTCAAGCACTATATTAAAGAGGAGGGGGATAGTGGGCAACCTTGTCTGGTTCCTGACTTGAAGGGGAATGCTTCTCGTTTTTCTCCATTTAAGTCATGATGTTGGCTGTGGTTTATTGTATATAACTTTAATTATGTTGACGAATGTTCCCTCCAGTCCAATTCCCTCTAGGACTTTAAACATAAAGACATGTTGTATTCTATCAAAAGCCTTTTCTGCATCAACTGATATGATCATGTGGTTTTTGACTTTGAGTCCATTTATATAATTTATGATATTAATTGATATACATATGTTGAACCATCCCTGCATCTCTGGAATAAAATATACTTGATCATGATGAATAACCTTTTTGATGTGTACCTGTACGTGATTTGCAAGGATTTTGCTGAGAATTTCTGCATCTATATTCATTAAGGATATGGGTCTATAGTTTTCTTTTTTACTTGTATCTTTTCCTGGTTTTGGTATTAAAGTGATGCTGGCTTCATAGAAGGAATTTGGGAGACTACCCTCTGCTTCTATCCTTTTAAATGACTTTAAGTAATATTGGTTGTAAGTCCTCTTTAAATATCTGATAAAATTCTGCTGTAAATCCACCATGGCCTGGGATTTTTTTAGTTGGGAGGTTTTGTATTACTGATTCAGTTTCTTCATATGTTATGGGTCTGTTTAAACAGTTAACCTCTTCTTAGTTGAACTTTGGTGAGTCCCATGATTTCAGGTATTTGTCCATTTCATTTAGGTTAACAAATTTAGCAGAGTATAAATTTTAAAAAATATTCCTGCATAATGTTCTGGATCTTTTTATTGTCTGTTGTAATGTTTCACCTTCATCTCTAATTTTATTAATTTGGAGTTGTTCTTTTATTTAGCTGAGCTGGGGGGGGGTCTGTCTTTTGTTTATCTTTTCAAAGAACCAGCTCTTAGATTCATTGATTCTTCGTAATTTTTTTGTTTCTATTTCATTAATTTCTGCTCTGATTTTTGTTATTTCTTCTTGTCTTTTAGGTTTGGGAGTAATTTCTTGTCTTTCAAGTGTTTTTTTTTTTTTTTTTTTGATGCTTTGTGCATTTCATACATCATTTTCCAATTCAGTTCAGGCATATTTCCCTTTCCCTTCCCACCTACCCCCACCCCATCCCAGATCATGCATTTTGCCATAACTGTCCTGCATCTTTCTCTCAGTTTTTTTTTTTTTTCATTTTTTAGCTATAAGTGATGATCATGAATACAAGCATCCTTCCTATGAACCAATTGCAGTCGATGTGCCCAAACCCACAGCCCCACCATTCCAGCGGGGGGGTGAGGAGTTGTATGTTCAATCAAGTGTTGATCTAAATGAGTGTCCAGACTATTGCTGTAGTTTCCCATTCACCCCAATCGTATAGCCCTTACATTCTACCATGCCCCCTCTTCCACAGATTGTTCCCTCGGCTTAGAAAAGGGCCCACGGGTGGATGAGAGCAAAGCAGTCCATTTTCTCTGGAGCTGTTGGTCTTTCAAGTGTTTTGAGTTGCAAGATTAAGTCATTTATTTGTGCTCTTTCTGTTTTTTTTTTTTTTTTTTTTTTGCTCTTTTTGAGACAGGGTCTCCCTGTAGCCTCAGCTGTCCTGGAACTCACTCTGTAGATCAGGCTGGCCTTGAACTCACAGAGATCCGCCTGCCTCTGCCTCCCAAGTGCTAGGATTAAAGGTGTGCGCCACCACGCCCTGCTGTTTTGTTTTTTCTTTAATGTAGGCACTTAGAGCTCTAAATTTCCCTCAGGACTGCTTTTAAAGTGTCCCAGAGGTTTTTGTTGTGTTGTATTGTCATTTTTTTGTTTAATTCTAAGAATACTTTTTTTTTTTTGTAGTTTTGAGACAGGGTCTCCCTTTAGTTCCAGTTGGCTCTGTAGATCAGGCTGGCCTTGAACTCACAGATATCTGCCTGCTTCTTCCTCCGAGTGCTGGGATTAAAGGCGTGTGCCACCACACCCTGCTCATTCCAGGAATACTTTATTTCTTTCTTACTTTCTCCCTTGACCCATTCATTGTTGAGGAGTGTGTTGTTTAGTCTCCGTGAGTTCCTGTATTTAGTAGGGCTTCCTTCAGTGTTGATATTAAGCTTTATTACAATATGGTATGATAAAATACATGGAATTATTTCAATTTTTTTGTATTTGTTGAGATTTTGTTCTGTGTCCCAGTATGTGGTCGATTTTGGAGAAGGTTCCATGGGGTGCTGAATAGAAAGTATATTCTTTGGTGTTTGGGTGGAATACTTGGTAGATGTCTGTTAAGTCCATTTGGTGTATTATATTGTTCAGTTCAGATGTCTCTCCATTTATTCTTTGCCCAGTTGTCCTGTCTAATGGACACAGTGATGTATTTTTTAAAAAATAAATGGTAGCTTAATTGTAGAACCTGTTAAGGTATTCATAATATAAGAGCATAGTTGTTTTCAGATCACAAGGAACATGACATTAACGTTGCTTAGTTTGCCTTACAACTAGGTACTTGGTGCTAGCATCCACAGATGAGGGATATCATTTGTCATTTGTTTTTCTGGGATTGTGATACTTCACACAGCATAACAGTGATGTATTGAAGTCCCCTACTACTAGTGTGCTAGAATCAATATGTGCCTTAAAATCCTGTTCAGTTGTGTTTATTGAAGTTCCATGCACCTGAGTTTGGTGCATATAAATTAATGATTGTGATATCTTCTTGCATAACTGTTCCTTTGATCAGAATGAGATGACCTCTCCGTCTCTTCTGATTAGTTTTCATTGAAGTCTTTTATTTTATTAGAATAGCAACTCCTGCTTGTTTCTTAGTGCCATTTGCTTGTAATTTTTTTTCCATTCTTTCACCTTGAAATGGTGCCCATCTTTAAAAGTGAGAAGAGTTTCTTGTAGACAACACAAAATGGGTTTTGTTTCATAATTCATTCTGCCAGTCTCTGTCTCTTAATTGGAGAATTCAGTCCATTGATATTTAATACATTATTGAGATTTATATTACCTCTGATCATTTTGGTGTACAGGTGTGGATAGTTTAAGCTCCAGAGTCTCACCTCTGTCCTAGCACTGGACAAACCAGCAGCCCCCCTCACCCAACCTGCAAACAGCTCGCCCAGTGGCTAAGCGCTGTTCAACACCCATGCCAACCCGATCTCCTCAGGCCTTGGAAGCCCACACCGGAGGGCCCCAGGTGCTCCCCTCCTATGGGCTAGGTGGTCACACACCTCTGCTGCTGTGCAGCCGGAGTCCCCCACATTAGAATGGGGCGAGCCCCAGTCACCCACTCGGTGAGATGTACTCTCAGAACCGCCATACGCCACCTGTGGTCTGCCCGCAGGTCTCCCAGGGCCAGCCTTCAAGGTCTGTACCTGCCACCTGTGGTCTGCCTGCAGGTCTCCCAGGGCCAGCCTTCAAGGTCTGTCCCTGGGTCCAGTGAGAGGGAGGCTCAGCCGAGTGCTGTGATCCCTGCGATCCCTGCGTCTCCAGATGGCCTTGGGCTATGTCTGTAGCACTGAACTGCAGTCAGGAAGGAGCCAGGTGCCCTCATATCACCTCCAGGGCCTCTCAGCGCTCTTGGGGGCTTCTAAGTTCCCCTCCCCAACTTTGCCTTAGCTGCTCAGAATGCACCTGCTGCCCCAGGAGCCTCCATCTTTTTCTGTCGCCAGGTCAGTTTTTTATTGATGATTTTTTTCTCATGACCATAGATAATATTTTTGTGTTTCTTTGGGTCACATCTTGTAATTTTGTAGTTGGAGTGCCAGACATTATAAATTTTCTTGTGATTCCTGAGGGGTTTTCTTCACTGTTTTTCTCCATTTTAAAAAGTTTTATTATTTCCCCTCCCTAAGCAGTTAACTTATTCAACCATCGTGACGCTTGCTTTAAAAGCTTTAGTAAGTCAAGTTCAGAGAACCTTTTAGTCCGTGTCTTGTTTAGCACCTTTACTGAGATGTGACCCTGCAATATCTCCCAAACTCTGCAGATGTTCCACGTGACTCCAATGGTCTGTGCATAATTGGAACCCAGCACAGACCTGTGTTGAATTTGAGGAATCTCTGCTTATAAAGTCCTAGTTGTTCTGCGCCTGGCCTTTTCTATTGTACTCCCCACCCTTGTTTATTTTACTATTCACCCACAGATTTAATACCCCTCCATAGAAATTGCTGAGATTTCTTCACTCTGGAATTCCTCAGCTTTTCTCTATCACGTGTGCCTGTCATCCATTCCTGGATTCTGTCTCCATCCCTTTTCCTCCCTTTCTCTGCTTGGACCATTCCTTTCTGCACTGCTGTCCAAAAAGTACTTTACTGAAGAAATGCGGGCATTATGCATGTTCCTTCTTCCAGAGACCAGTCTTGTACCACCTCGTATGTGAAAACCAGCATGTGAAAACAGCCTGTGTTAAAGTTCTGGAGAAGTCACTCCATAAAAGTTTCAGGAGACTCTTTTGAAGATATAAAAATTTAAACTAGCTAATTAATACTCCAAACATAATTAAATTCTAACACAAACTCCACCTGCTGTACTCTCAGAAACCACACAGATTGAGGATCCCAGAAAGCAATGGCGAGGCGAGCAGGAGAAGATGCTCAAGGACTATCTGTCCGTGGCTCGGGATGCACTCAGGACGCAGAAGGAACTGTACCATGTGAAAGAGCAAAGGCTGGCTTTGGCCCTAGACGAGTATGTGCGCTTAAATGATGCCTATAAGGAAAAGTCAAGTTCTCGCACAAGCCGTAAGTACAGTGTGGCTGTTCAGAGTCCAGCAGTGAAATGTGATTGTCTGTAAGGGACTTGGACTTTTGTGCAGTTTAATTTGGAGTGCTTTTCCTTCCTAGGCAAGAATTCCTCTAAGCCATGAGTAGTGAAGGGGTCCGATAGATTTCTCAAGGAAACACCTCACCCCATTCCATTTGACATTAGACACCCCTTCCATTTTTGCTATTGCCTCTGTTTGATTGCCTTCTATTTGTTTATGAGTAAATTTCTATTAAAGGAGGTAAGATTTGTGACCCTTTAAATTTTTTAAAATTTATTTACTTTTATTTATTTTTACTTTATGCATGTATGTTCATGCACCCATGTTGTGCAATGTCCACAGAGGGCAGAGGATGGTTGTCAATCCCCCCGGAACTGGAATTACAGATGGTTGGTCATGTGGGTGCAGGGAACCAAGCCCGGGTCCTCTGAGAGAGCAGTACTCTTAACCAGCCTGTGGTCTTTTTTTTTTTTTTTTTTTTTTTTTTTTTTTTTTTTTTTTTTTTTTTTAATTATTTATTTCTGTATGTGATCTTAAGATGACTCTTGTACACTGTTGTTAGGAGGAAAGTGCTGGAGGTATTAGAACAGTTTTTTCATGGCTGTCCCCTCCTCCCCAGACCTCTCCCCGACCCACCTCCTGAGTTTATCATCTCAAGCTGGCCTTGTTTAAAGAAGCAGCCATGGAGAGTTCAGCTCCTAGCACCCACAGGGTGGCTAACAACCGCTTGTAACTCAGGGGACCCAACACCCTCCTCTGGCTTCCATGGGAACCTGTGCTCATGTACTATGCACATGTATAGACGAGCCACGCATATAATTAAGATAAAAATAATAAAATTAAAAATAAGAAGCAGCTTGATAGGCCCAGAAGTTCTCTTTAAGCTGTAGCTTCTCAACGAGCTGAGAACAGTGTAATTCCATAAGGACAAACTAGATTGAGTCAGTCCTGTATCCCTAAAGGTTTGAAGAGCCAGGCCTGGTGGCCCATGCCTATAATAATTGTATTTAGGAGGCTGAGACCAGAGGATAACTGCAAATTTGAGACCTCAAAAACTAAAATGGATTTGAAGATTGCTTTTATACTTAAGTGCCTTAAGGGGAATAAAAGAATTAGGAAAAA
The DNA here is from genome assembly GCA_009823505.1 of Rhizomys pruinosus. Taxonomy (NCBI): domain Eukaryota; kingdom Metazoa; phylum Chordata; class Mammalia; order Rodentia; family Spalacidae; genus Rhizomys; species Rhizomys pruinosus. The sequence continues at coordinate 3,649,823 of VZQC01004091.1, forward strand.
ATGTGAGAAACTGTTTTTGGGGAAAAAAAAAAAAAAAGCTAGCCTTTAATCCCAGCACCTGGGAGGCAGAGGGAGGTGGATCTCTGTGAGTTCAAGGCCAGCCTGGTCTACATAATGAGTTCCAGCTAGGACTACAGGGAGACCATGTCTCAAAAAAGAAGAAGGAGGAGGTAAATCTTGGCCTCGTGGCTCTTTATGTGGTTCTATGTTTACGTATGTTACTGGGAATTGGACCCAGCACCTTATGCATGCTAGGCAAGTGCTGGACCATTGAGCTCTATCCCAAGGCCTCCTTTACTTTTCATTTTGAGGCAGAGCCTCACTGAATTGCTCAGGCCATTGTCCTTGCACTTATCCTGTAACCCAACAACAGCTTAAAGTTTCAGTCTTTCTGCCTCAGCCTCTAATGTAACTGGGATTACAGGCCCCCGACCCAGCCCATAGGCCTTAGTTAAAAAAAAAAAAAAAAAAAAAATCAATAAACTCTAAACCAAGAATTATTGGTGCAATTTATAAGTAATCTCTCTCTCTCTCTCTTTCAAAAGTCTTTTCAGGATCTTCATCTAGTACTAAATACGATCCTGATATTTTAAAAGCTGAGATTTCGACTACACGATTAAGGGTAAGATGATTTTTGCTATGGTTCTTGATTGAACATGCATAGAGGCTGCAGCCCTGTGGAAGGCCTTAGTAGCCATCCTCACACCTTCTGGGAAGGAAACTGCCAGTCCCCCTGCTGGGCCATCTTTTTCCTTTGAAGTTCAATGTTTGGGACTCCCTTTGTTACCATTGTTGGCCTTTATTGATCATTACAGTTATATCTTCATGTATAGATCATACATATTTTGGGGTGCACAAATGTATACATTTTTGATGCAGGAATAGAATTGCTTCATCAAAAAATAACATCTTTTTCTAGGGTTGTAGATCAATTGGTAGAATGCTTACATGTACTTCAAACAAAAAAATCAAAGCCCTCCACATTTCAGTGAATATTGCCAAATAGTTTCAAACTTTCTTGCTATATTTGCATTAAGGCTCTAAATTACTTAATACGTATAGCTTTTGCCTACATTTCACAGGTTTTGAATTTTGAGTGTTTACTGTAATGTACTTCCAAATGTTTTGTTCCTACATGAGAAATCGTTGAATATGTTGCTCAAGTCTCAAAGAATTGGAGATTTTTCTCTTTATTACTGATTTTAGCTGAAGTCCACTTATATTTTTTCTCCCAAGTGTTTCTCTTTGTTTGTTTCTGGTTTCTAATTATTGTCCCGACTCTGCACGCTCATCTTTTTTTTAATCTAAATACAGTATACTAAATTTCCATGTGTTCATTAATATGATGTCTGGATTCCCTGTCTGTTGGATTCTTAGGTCTCATCTGCTTTTTCTCTTGACTTTTGGTCAATTCTTTAGTCTCTCTTACAGATGCTTTCTTTTTAAGAGCCTTACAGGATATATGGAAAAGTGTAAAGATACTTTGAAGCTTTAAATGCTCACCTTTCAGAGAGCATTTAGCTTTGCTTCTTGTAGACATTTGGAACAGGAACAGATCATTTGAATTAAATTACAGTTGGAACTGACTGGAATCCAATGTTCAGTCCCCTGTCTAAGGGTAAATCCACCCTCAGCTCACTCTTTCTTGTAGGGCAAAGCGCTCAAAATCAACCACGCTCATAGATAGCTTTTCCTGGCAACCCCTTCTGCTTGACTGGGGCTGAACTCCAAACCTGTCTTCTGAGCTGTGCCGGCTTGACTGCTAGTTGTTCCCTGCATCCCAGCTCCTCTGTTACCTGTGTTCTCCCAGCCTCTCCACTTACTGCATAGCAGGGCCCTCAGAAGGAGTCAGGAAATACCACATGTGGAGAAAGCTACAGATTCTGCACCCTGTGGACCTTCAACATAAGTTGTTGGACCTTAGTGGTTTTGGTGTCTTCAGCCAGATGCTCTTGCTTTGTTTTCCTTACAACTTCTGTAGCTGTTCTCAGAAAAAGAGCATTAATAATATTTGTGTTGGGGCTGAGGGATCAGTAGTAGAGCAAACACTGGGCATGGATAGGACCCAAGACCAAAATATGTATACTGGAAATTTAGGGTTTTCATCTAATTTATAGCCGTTTACTAGAAGTGGTCTGTCTTACAATGAATGGCCTTCAGGGTGCCAGGACCCTCTAGTCTGTCAGTGCATCTGAATTTCTCTGTGCATTTCTCAAGCTAGCGTGTAGTGGTCTCACATGTGTTGACACTGTGTCTCTGTGCCGTGCCTGTGCATTTCTGTGGTCTATTTAGGCTAGATACCTTATTTTTAAAGCAAGGAAACGAGGGCTGGAGAGATGGCTCAGTAGTTAGAGCACTGAGTGCTCTTGCAGAGGACCCAGGTTCAATGCCCAGCACCTACACGGTGGCTAACAACTGCCCCTAACTCGAGTGTTTTAGCTCAAGGCTGTACATTGAATAGTATGGTATTGCAGTTTTTTTCTTTTCAGTATATTTTTGATAAAATTTGAAGCTATATAATTTGGAGATCTAGAAATTAAATAATAATCGGTTGAAGAAACACTAATGCTCTTTGCTGAAATTATTAAGTAAATACAAAATCTTTGGTATATTATTAAACTGGTTTTAGCATCCCCGCCAATTTTTCTGATGGCTTTTTTCATGTATGAGCTGTACTCATTGATTATTTTTGGATGAAAAGATTTTAAAAAGGGAAAAACAGTAAACTACAGAGAAGAAGCCTGGTAACTCCTAAGTATAACCAGTTGGTTGAGGCTCTAATCACCAAGGATGATAAACACTTTTGACAGTGTGCATTTTGGTGAGAAGGGCACACAACTTCTGTGTGCTTCTTCCTGAAATCCATAACTTCAACTGAATTATGACAATAAAGCAAGCAAACTTGAACTGAGGTGTTCTTCACGAACATCCAACCACATTCTTCAAAAACTAAGTCAATTAAGGATAAGGGGGGAGCCAGGAACAGTCCCAGATGGGAGGAATCCTAGGAGAACAGACAGCTGGTAGGATACGGTACCCTACAGGGTTGGATGCTGCACCGAAAAAAAGACAATAGTAGACAGCTGGGACATCCAAAGAGGCTGTGGTTATTTATGCTGATAGTGTAGAGCATTAGAAGGAAGCAAAAAGTGCCATATGAATATACTAGAACATAAGAACATCTGAAAAATGGAGCTGAAGAGACAGGTCAGTGGTCAGGAGCACTAGCTGCTCTTTCAGGGGACTGGGGTTAATTCCCAGCACCCACATGGTACCTAACAACCATCTCTAATTCCAGTTCCATGGAATCCTATACCCTCTTCTGACTTCTGCGGGCATTGCATGACATAAGTGTATTCACCTACATCCAGGCATTACAATCATACAATAAAAATAATAAAATAAAAAAGAACACCTGAAAATTAAACAGCAGTGCATTTTCACAAGAACAAAATAAAGAGAAGAAAAATGACAGGAGGAGTAGAAATTATCAAGATGTAGAGCATGCCTGGAGCAGAGCAACATGCGCAAATTGTGGTTTGTTATAAAAATAATAAAACTGACAGATGTCTATCAGAATTGACTCAAAGTAAGAAAAAAATCAAAAAGAAAAAAGCACCAGGGATAAAAGAGATAACACTGTAGATACCGAGAAATAACAAATACCAGGAGAAATTTAAATTACCACACTTGAAATTTGAGGTGAAGTTGAAAGCTCACGACGGGTGTGGTAGTGTACACCTTTAATCCCAGCACTGGGGAAGCACAGGCAGGTGGATCTCTGTGAGTTCAAGGCCAGCCTAGTCTACGTAGCAAGTTCCAGGATAGCTGGGGCTACAGGGAGACCTTGTCTCAAAAGAATTTTTTAATTAAAAAATAAAATAAAATAAAAACTCATTGGTCAAAACTGACTCAAGATGAAGGGGAGAAAATTTGCATTGTCCAAGTTAGTGAAATTCTAGAGAAACAAGATTAAAGTGGTTTAACTTTGACACCAGATTGTGAGAAGATTGTATGAGGATTGCGTGAGGAGGAAAAAAAATACATGTCAGGAATATTATCATAGGTACAAGAATAGCAAAGTAACTAACAGAAACATTTAGATATAATAACACAGGATGAAGGTAGGCCCACTTTAAGAATGCACAGCGTAGTATTTGGAAATTAATTACTTACAATACATAATAATGGGAAATTTAATCATTCTAGTAGATGCACTGAACTTGGGCTCATGTCTTTCTTAAAATTTTTATTTTATACATTATTATTGTGTGCGTGAGGTGTACGATGTACTTGTGGACATACTCATGCCTGGTGTGTGTGTGTGGAAGTCAGAGGACACTTTGCAGAGTCACTTCTCTCCTCCCTTTACAAGGTTTCAGGAATCAAACTCAGGTTGTCACACTTACACAGCAAACACTTTTACCTGCTGAGCCATCTTTCTGGTGTCCTTCGATGCATGTTTTTTAAACCATCTATCCAGAAAGAAATAACTGCTCCTGAATAGGGGCTAGGGAACAAAGAAGACCCAGTCTCAGTTTTAAATCTGGTTGGTGTTCAGGGTGTCATTAAGATGGTGACATTGATCAAAGAATGACAGAGATGGTGAAGAAGTTCGGCAAGCAGGGAAGAGTCACTGTGCAGTTTGGATGTAGGTGAAAGCATGAGTCTCCAAGGAGCACGTGAATCACACGTGGCCACGATAGAGCTGCAGCCTAGGGGAGTAGTGAGAGTGAAGAGAAGAGCTGGGCTGGCAGTGGGGAGCTGGGGTTAGCAATGGAATGAAGATGGCAGTCAGGCCTCGCAGACAGAACCACCGTGAAGACAGACCTCGGATGCTAATCTGAAATGGACCGTTTGGCCAAGTTTTTATCACTTGAATTTAATTTGTATCACCTTAATTAGTATATAATGATACTGTGGTTTTCAGTTTTCTCTGTGTTGGGAGGTGGTTAATTTATCTACTTACTGTTATGTTCTACCTTTTTCTTTTTATTTCCCTGTCAATTTAGTTTTTAATTTAGCAACTTTATTGAATAACATTTCATATACTATACATTTCTGCCATTCAATATACATATTATGCATACAAGTTATACATAGTGGGTTTCAGTGTCTGCACAGTTAGACCTTCATCATCCCAATCTAATTTAAGGACATTTTGCACTACCCCTCATTCTACAGACCTCTTTTCTCAGCTCAAACCCCAGACTTCACTATTATCTGCCTCCCCAGACTCGTGTTTTGTGGAAGACTCACATGCATGCCCTCTGTGATGTGTTACCTCTTTAGCTGGCTTCTCTCATTTACTACAATGTTTGCAAGGTTCTTTCGTGTTTTAGCATATCTCAAAACAACCCCCTTTTTAGTGCTGAGACACACAGTGTGTTTACCTTTGACCAGTGTGTAGACATTGGGTCATTTCCTCTTTTGTGCTGCTTTAAATGTACATGCATACATGTTTGTGAGGATGCATTGTCATTTCTCTGGATATTTGCCTAGGAGTGGAATATGTGGGTCATTTAACTTGCTGTGGTTTTCTGTATTTGCAGAGATCTAGGACTGATCTTTCCATTGTAATTCTAGCTTCAGATAGTACATTTTGCAGGTGGTTCATATAATTCTCTAATTGGCTTTTGTTTCATTTTTATTAAATTATTCAGAAGTGCTTTATCAACCAGCATGTTTCTAATGACGAAAGTCGTCAACAGAGGGTCTAGTGGCAGCTCAGGCCTTATTTTCCTCCACTTTAAAAGATAAAATATACTTTTTTTTCCTTTCCTTTAAGGTAGCTTGAGACATGAAGCAGAGTGGTGAGGATTTTTAGCAGGGTGGGAGTGGTAGTCAAGAGAGATTTCCAGAGGGAACAGGTTGACAGTCGCCCTTTACCGGCCCGTCTGGGAGCTCCCTGTGAGAAAATGGAGTTAAGGTGAGAGGGAAGCTGGTCATTAGTAAAATACCATTTTGCTCATTATAGCTTTAATGTTGTAAGATTCAGTTCAAGAGCAAGCCTGTGAAACCTGCCTGTCTTGTGATCTTGCTAAGGTCCACAGGTTTCTGAATTCACTTTTCTTCATTGTTATACTCTTCATTTTCCTTTTGGAATAAAACTTAAGTGCACTAGAACTGTATCATGTAAGAAGTGCTGTGGTTCCCAGTTACACTTACCACAGCTGACTATAGCATCGTCCTAGCTTTGGACGATGAAATAACTTTGGAATCAATTTTAAATGTCAGATACTTTAGCTTAGTCAGTATAGAAAGCAGGACATGTGCAAAAGTCTTTGGTCTCCTGCCTCCAGCTTAGCACTCTGGGTAGTGAGATTTGATTAATGGAAATTGATCTATAAAGTTAGATGGTAGTTACAACTGCACAAAGTTCAGTGCAGAAGGGAAAGCACTGGCCCTGGGCTTGTGTGGCTGTTCATATCTGGTTCAGTTGGGCCACAGGAATAATGAAGCTTCTAAGGTAGAATAAAAGGGCATTAGGTTTGCTGTAATTGTAGTTTCTTGTGACACTGAAACATAACTGTAGCTTTAAAACCTTCCACCTGAACTCTACAGTGGTCTCTGCTGCCCGGTAGCAGTGTGGCCCTCGCTGGGTTTCTCTGCTGGACTCTACAGTGGTCTCTGCTGCCCAGTAGCAGTGTGGCCCTCGCTGGGTTTCCCCGCTGGACTCTACAGTGGTCTCTGCTGCTCGGCAGCAGTGTGGCCCTCGCTGGGTTTCCTTGCTGGACTGTTTGAGTTGTTATTGACTTTTTAATAAACTTTTGTTTTAAATAGAAAGATTATTATATTTTTAACAAAGCTGTCAGATACACAAGTACACATACAATGAGCTATTGATTACTTCTGGCTCATTTGGCATAGAGATGTCTAGTGTTATAACTGCAACGTCTTTACAATGCACTGTGTATCCTCAGTGCTTTTCCCTGCCACTGTGGTGTCTTCAAATGCCAGCACAGCTACCTCCGCCTCAGTCAGGTAGCCCTTGTCCCCAAGTCATCCCTTCTACTTTGGATTCTGATTCCATTTTTTAATTTCTCAGTCTAGTTGTAAACTGAACCCCAAAACAGAATTATTCGTCTTCATTTTCCCTAATAAAATGTTAATGGGGACAGAATTAAACATTCAGATTAAACTCAACAGATAAAATATCAAAAATCGACTTTATCCAAAGTCTGTGCTTTAAGACCCACAGACATGATCCCAGCTCACACCCCTGTGATGGCATCCCTCACGGCCCCTCCCTGTGGCTGTCTCCTGCACGCACCATGCTCTTTTGGCCCTCCTACTGTACCTGCCACTCTCTTACAGTTTATTTTGTCCTTTCTGTGGGATTTCTAAATATTGAAGCTATTTCGAGTCTTGTTCCTGGACTCCCTTCTCTCCCAGTACACGTTCCGTCTAGGTAAATCTCATTTATTCTCATGCTTCTAAGTATCGCCTGTGTGTCACTGAGTCTTAATTTTCTATCTCCAGTCCAGACACTTTTCTGAACATCAAGTCCATGTGTCCCATTTGCCTATGAAGTCTCCCCAAATTTGGTGCTGCTTTCTGGGAAAGCAGTCCATCCATCTGCTGCCCAGCCCGGTGCCTAGAGGGATGGCCGACACCCCTTCTCCCTCACCCAGCACACTGAGTCTCTCACCATGTCCTGTGGATTTCTGTCTCCCCTGTGCTCTGGGCTCTCTCCCTGGAGCACCTACTCATACCCCAGCCCACAGGGCAGATATCACAGCTTCTGCTGGCCCAACAGTCTAGTCACAGGAGTCACCACAGCAGACCATGCCCTAAAATCTTCTTTGATTCCCATTGCTGTTAGCATAAAGTAGAAAGCTTCAAAATGACTTCAAGATTCTGCGTATCAGGCCTGCTTTTGCAACTCAAGCTACTCTTCCCTCTGTAACCTAGCAACAGGAACATTCTTTGAGGTACCCCCCCCCCTTAGGATTTTGGCATTTGCCCTGTTCTTTGAGACCCACCTTACCACGTAAGTGCTCATTAACCTCCCTCTGCACCTCAGCCACTTCCTCGGGAGTGATGGGCCATCCCTCACACTGCCTGTAACTCAGCATGTTCTAAGTGTTTCCTTCACAGAACCTCTGGGGGCTGGAAAGTCTCCCTTCATTGGGTGGTTGTGATTGTGCAATCTCTCGGTCTTCCATGGTTCTGTAAGATCCATGGTTCTGCAAGATGAGAGATGAGGATCCATGGTTCTGCAAGATGAGAGATGAGGATCCATGGTTCTGCAAGATGAGAGATGAGGATCCATGGTTCTGCAAGATGAGAGATGAGGATCCATGGTTCTGCAAGATGAGAGATGAGGATCCATGGTTCTGCAAGATGAGAGATGAGAGATCCATGGTTCTGCAAAATGAGAGATGAGGATCCATGGTTCTGCAAGATGAGAGACCAGGCCTGTTGTTCCACTTGAGGCTGTTCACAGTTGAAGCCATGGTGAAGAGTCCATAAACACTTAGGGAACAAGTAAAATATAGAGAGAATAAAAGTTCAGAAGCACAGTAAAATAGTGTCCAACAGAGTTTAACACTTAAAGCTATAATTCCATGTATGGAAATGTTTTTGCTGCTCATGGGAAGACCTTCAGTAGATTGAGACCAAACCAGATGTGTTATTTTCTTTGTCATTAGTAAAGAATATATTAGACATCAGGAAAATTCTTTCTATCAGCTTGCTAACAAGTGGTTATCAGTCACCTGATTTGCTTGGCACTCTTGCAGATATTTGGGGTGCCCATTGTACGGTGCAGCTTGCTTTCCCCGTGACATATAGTCACTAAACCTGTGCGCAGAAAGTTGCAGCTCCTGAAAAATACTCTGAAGTAAATTAAAAGGAGTAGAAACATGGGGAGGTGACGTGAGAAGTCCTTGTGAAACGGTGACATTGAACTGACTGTCAGAGTTACATGGGAGGAGTCAAGAGGACTGGGCAGAGCTTCAAGCAGCAGGGCTGCACGTGCAGAGCCAGAGGCTGGTGTCCCTGGGCATGTCAGAGAAGCCAGGGGCTGGCCAGCAGCCCTAGAGTCCCGTGAATGAGGGAGGAGCTCAGGCTAGAGTCAGAGACTCCACGGCTGCAAGTTCTGGCTCTGCCTGGGACTCTACCACAAAAGTAAGACCAGAACGATGTCCAGCTCATTACGGAGTAGTAATTATGTGCATCACTGTAACTTAGCTAACTTGTAAACTTCGCATGACAGAGAAGCTGACAAGCTGTGTGCTACTTAAAATAGTGGCTGTGTGTCCACTAGCTTCCTAGTTTATTATATCTTAAAGTAATGTGAAGTGTTATTATTTATATTGATTATATTTTTATGTTTATTGACTTATACATATTAATATTTATATTAATTTCTCATGAAAGGTTAAAAAGCTGAAGAGAGAACTCTCACAGATGAAGCAGGAACTTCTCTATAAAGAACAAGGTTTTGAAACATTGCAACAGTGAGTATAAAAACACTGGAATTGACTTTACAGTAATTCAAAGCTCTCTAACTAATAAAAAAAAAAGATGTGCCAGTTACATAAGAGAGTACTCAAAGAAACATATTAAGTGAAAATCTTAAAGCTCTGTACCAGAAATCCAAAAAGCAATCATCTAAAACACACTTGGGAAAAGTCTATACACTTTGAAAAGGTTTGAGCTTTTTCTTAATCATTGAAGAAGAACCAGAGAAACCAAAGTGAAAATTTGAACTTTGTGTCCTGGGCCGCTGCCAGCCTCTCAGACTATGCTATACTTTTGCCTTGTTAGCTGCTTGGGTAGGCTGACCCAGAGAGGCTCTGAGCCCTCACCAGGCTTCTGTCTGCCTTTCTCTCAGGCCCTGAGACCACCTGGAGTCCAGCCTGACCCATCTCAAGGGAACAAGAGCAAGTCAGGTCTCTAGAGGAGCCTGCCATTCTTCATTTGCTATGTTCCTTCTGTCTTTGCATTTCAGTTCCAAAGTCCGATGGGCTAATGGGGTAGCTTTATGATGGAACGGATCGAGGGAAAATAGAGATAAGAAAAGGAGCCAGTGCTGGAAGGGTCCGTGTCATGCGCTGCTTTCTCTACTAATGGAGCCTACACTAACCAAACTGTGCTAGCCACTCCAAAGAGGTTATCTCTCACAGTCCCCCATCCACAGGTCTCCCTGGAAAGGAAGAAGCCTGTGCTTTCACAGCTATGTAACCACAGAGAGCATCAAGGGTGGTGTCTTCTAAAGGCCTTCAGCTGTGTTTTATGTCCCTCCCGCATAGTGCAGGGCTGGGTGCCATCAGCTGTGGGGGAGTATTTCTGGGGATTTCCCTGGTGGGTTTCATACAGGTTTTGTGTTCTTCCTGGCATCTCCCTCAGCAGTGTGTTAAGAATACCAGTCTGCTCTCAGGAGCCATCTCTCTATAGAAACCACCCAGCTACATTCCCTTTGCCTGTGAAATCCTTTATTCTGCCTTCTGCTCTTAGGAAATCTGGGACCATCCATGGCAGTGAGACATTACCCTGTTAACATCGTGTGTGTCACTGGCCATACACACACTGATTGTTCCGTGTATCTGAATAAGGACTGTGTCTCAGGATACCCACTCACTGTTCTTGACCAGCAGTCAGGCACATGACAGTAGTCTGAGACATTTGTTGTTATGGTTCAGCCTTCTTGCCTTACAGAATCACTGCTATTCTTCCAGATACTTCTATCCTAGTGCTTCTCAAGGATACTTCTTTTATTAGAATAACTGAGGAACTCTTAAGAAATGCCTGCTTCAGGTCTTCAAGCCAGGCATGTTTTATGGACTCTTAGGTGGGTCTCAAGTATAGACTTGTGGAGATGCCAGCCGATTGCAGACCTAGAACTTCCTAGATGTGTTATTATAGTAAACTGTGTATCAGCAGACAACAGGGCTTTGTGGTAGGTACAAGGAGAGAAAACGAGCTTTGAAGAATACCACAAAATATTCAGCTGTACATTAGACATTTTAAAGCACATGAAATTATAACTCATGTCACCACCCAGGATTAAAGGTCAGCCAAACTTGCTGTTTTTGTCCTGTTGATGTGACAATGCTCTACTGTTTCAAATCTTTGCTTGCGAGCAATTTTTATAAGAATCTGAGGCATGTTTAAGAATCTGTCAATAACATTCCACAAGAAAACAATGGACATTTGTGTAGAAATTCAGACATTCTCTTGGAATTAACCAAGATAGAGCTAGCATCTGAGACCACCCTATTGATCTTCGATATAGACAAAATAAAGGTGTTTTCCCTCAAATGATGCCACCTTGCTGTTAAAACATTAAATGGTAACTTGTGGAACTCAGAGACCAGGGTTTTTAAAAAAACCACACTGCCAATTCTATCAAAGGTTTTTATTCTTGGCTATATTCCAGAAAGATTTAACTATTTAATCCCATTTCAGACTTTTGTAACTTCTCAGTCCTTTGTAGTAGAATGGAATATTTTGTTAAATCCGGAGTCATGGTGTAATTAAACCTTGAGCTCTCACACTCGCTACAGTAGTTTTATGCTGGCTGAGCAAACGTCCTTTTCTCTGCCCCAGTCCTTTCAGTTTGTGCCCTCAGATTTGGCTTTGGTCTAACTAGTGCTGTATCTCGTGTACAGATGCATGCCAATACCCAGAGCACCCGTGTGCTGCCTCCCCAGACAGGAAATGATAACAGCTCTTAGCAAACCAAAAGCAGATATGGATCCCATGAACATCTGGTTCCAGAGTGCATTTTCCAGAGAGCATTCAAGTGAAATTCTATTATAGAGAAAAAAAATTAAGTTAAAGAAAAATTAGGGAGAAATATATTTTATTTTATACTTAGGTCAAAATAGGGAGAAAGGGGAGAAGTGAAAAAAAGGAGAAACATGGAACTAAAAAGTAAAAAGCCACATCTGAAGTAGAGAGGTTCGAGGGAGGCAAGAGGAGGGAAGGGGACGCGAGGGTCCCTGGGGATTGCCGCCGGAGCCTGAGAGGGAGGGCCAAGGAATTGTCGTCAAAATTTAGAGCTCTCAGAAATTTTAATTGATAGTCTGATCTAGTTCTGCTTTTATTTTCAAATGACAAAGTAGGTTTCTGAGTTAAGGACTATATGTGTATGAATGTATTTGCCTGCATGTATGTTAAGTGCAACTGTGTTGTGCAATGCTTGCAGAGGCCAGAAAGGGGCCTCAGATCCCGTGGAACTGGAGTTACAGATGGTTGTTAGCTGCAGTGTGGGTGGTGGGATTCGAACCTGGGTCTTCTGCAAGAGCAGCCAGTGCTGTTAACTGCTTAACCATCTTTCCAGCCCCTGAATTGAGGATGTTTTATCATTACATTCTGAGGGCTTTACATAGGTTGAAAGAAATTATTTTGACTTTGGAAATTCATTTTGACACACTTTCAGATACCTTTACTGCCAGCTTTTCCATGAAACTTCACAGTTTGTTTCTGGCTTTTGTTTTCCTTGTTCTTGGTGTAAAAAGTGCTGTGCTTGAGAATGCCAAAGCATAGTATTTGAAAGCAGCATTTCTTTTAGTTGGTAAGCCTTTGCCTATATTACTTGCCTGGCAATACTACTTAAAGGAGCTGAAAATGTTGTTGGTAAATCCTGTCCCAAATAAGTGGAATTAAGCAATATTCACAATATGTTCCTGTTTATATCAGGTATTCTAGATGCATGTAGTATAGGAGCCCTGAGCCAGAGTCTGACATTTAGAATAGGCACAATTTAAGGGTTAAATCTACGTAAGCTTGCTGGCCTCACTTCTTCATTTAGAAAGGATGACTGGGGTTTCAAGGCCCCCCTTTCTACCCTGAACACTCTTAGAGACATAAAGGTGAGGGGAGAAGGGGGGCTTGATTCTGTGACTTTATTGGCTGTACTTCATTATCAAATGACCTTATAATCAAGTTTAGTTCATTTTATTAGGCTTTTAAAGGTTTAATTGCTTGTTCAGTAGCATAAAATATTTACTAAAATAGTACTTGGGGAATATATTATCTACTTTCTGTACTTGTTTGAATTAACTTTGTTTGGCAAAGTGATTACGATGGCATCGTATTTTTATTCAGATTATACCTTTCACATTGACAGTACATATTAATTATGTGGTTTAAGGTAGATCTCAGAGTCTTATTGTCTCTGATTTAGTGTCTGCCATTTCACTGGTGGGTCTGGTGATAAGTCCTAACACATGTCTGAGAATCTGTGCAGGGCTAAAGGCTGATGGGACAGAGGCATACTTGACAAGCGAAACCCAGTTCCATCCATAAGGAGTCCTGGGCCGCACCACAGCTGGGGAGAAAGAGGGTGACATGAACAGAAAGTTCTACAATTTCGAAAGAGGAGGAGGAGTAGGAGGAGAAGGAGGAGGAGGAGGAGAGGAAGAGGAAATAAAGAAATAGAAAAAATGGTTGAGTTTTACAATCAGTGAATCAGGTCACACAAAATTTATCTAGTCTGAAAGATGATGTTAAACTTAAGGACAGTCAATAAGCACACCTGATGAAATAACAGATAAATTAACTTATTGAGGAGCTATTTGTTCGATACACATTGACAAAGGAAAACATCTGCTCATTTGTCTTCTTCCTAAATTTGAATTTCTTCTGCAAGGCAAGATAAATACTTCTGTATATTTGAAAGAAATAAGAAACCACATAATCCAAATATTATAAGAGAAACATTAATAAAGGCTCCCCAAGCTGCCAGCAGGTGCTAGGTGGTACTCAACACGATCGCTGTAACCCTACGTGATGCTTGCTGGTATCTGCGTTGCTGCGGCGCCCCCTCCTCCTTGTTTCTCGGCGTGGAGATGAACCAGCATGGACTGACTATGGTCAAGATTGGGTCCGGCCAGCAGCAGTGTTTTCCAAGATGTGTTTGAGCTTGAAAGTGACTGGGAAGGGTCAAGCTATGAGGCATGGGATAAGAGATATCTTAACCCATGGCAACTAAAGGAGAGGAGGAGAAACAGCCAGTCCGAAATGATTGTTGTTCTATCAGAGAAATGATCAGAGTAATGACGTTGAATCATCTGCCAAAAAACAGCCCCAAACAGCTGGGCCCAGTTCATTTACTTCACTGTCACTCTTATATTTTCCCCCTGTTTTTCTCTCCTGTCAATAGAATTGATAAAAAGATGTCTGGAGGCCAGAGTGGGTATGAACTTAGCGAAGCCAAAGCCATCCTAATGGAGCTGAAATCTATCAGAAAAGCAATTAGCTCAGGAGAAAAAGAAAAACAAGATCTGATGCAGGTATGTTACAGTGTCCTGTCTGTCTGCTGAGACTTCAGAAACTCTGGAAGCAGTTCTCCATTCTGTTCATGATAATTGGTCCCATAGGAGGGTTCCAGGCTCTGATGGAGAGCTGGTTGGTTTTCAGCTTCTAGGGCTCTTTATGAAGGCAGGGCTCAGATGCCTTTGAGACTGTAGGGGGTGGAACGTGGAACCCACATGAGGAAATTAGCCTGTTGGCATACCCCAAAACTCACTGGAAATTTCATTTGTAATCCAGATTATCAGGGTTCTCCACATCAGTGACTCTCAGCCCAAGGTACATGAGGGTGTGTGACTGTCATCATTAGGTAGTAGGCATGCCTGCTGGGGTAGGGGATACTGACCCAGTGAGGGCACAGCCACAGTAACCTAGGAAAGAAAGCTGCTACTGGCAGCAGATCCCTTTGTAATTGCTGTTCCAGGATCCAGCCTCACACAGAAGAATAGCTGTTGAGTGATCAGTAGAATGAATATGGACTTGTCAGAGTTACATTTTTGTTTTGTTTTCATGGGTTTGTTTGTTCATTTGTTCATTTGTTTGTTAGTTTGTGTTTGATACAGGGTCTTCCTGGAACTCACTATGTAGACCGGGCTGGCCTTCATCTCACAGTGATTTCTCCTGCCTCTGCCTCTTGAGTGCTGGGATTAAATGCATGGGTCACCATGCCTGGCACATTTTTGTTTTTAAGGGTATCTCTCTTTGGTTACCCTTCTCGCTACCCTGTGATTATCATGTACGTGAAGAATTTGGGAGCTGTTCAACAAACTGAATAAGAGTTAGTCTGTATCTTTGCAAATGTTAGTGGTAACAATAATACTTGTATCTTTAATAAAACCTCTATGTTTAGATAAGATATTCAACTTCTGCATGTTAATTTCCCAAATATCAGTTGAACATGGTAAATATTCTTTTATCCATATAAATCTGAATTTTGGAAAATTTTGATATCACTTGTAAGAAGTGATCTGATGAAAAAGACAATAGTAATAAGAGCAAATACATATAAGTATGGCTTGAGTCAGATACTCTTCTAAGTGCTTAGTCCTTACTAAAGTAGTATTACTCCCAGCTTACAGCCAATGGAATTTTAGCACAGAAAATCAAATCTTATACTTGAAATCATAAGACTGGTAAGTAGGACAGGGGTTCAGGCCCAAATGGTCTTGTTATGCAGGTCAGTCCTAAAAAATGTATAACCACATACAAGACTTTACTAATACATACTCCATTTCTGTTCCACAATTATCCTGCTGATTAAATTAGTAATTTCTGAAAGGCATACAATAGTTCTGTTACTGAAGCTCGGAGCAAATTTACACCGGAGCCTTTAACTGATCAAGATATGATCACCTTTGATTCTTCTGTAAACTGTGCTCTTATGTATAGGTCAGATTAAATTTCTTTCACTTACTAAAGTACATGGAATAATTAACTAGTAGATCCTGAGAACAACAATAGTGCTAGAAGAAATTAGATGTCATCTATGAAAACTCACTTTTGATAGCTCACTTTAGCAAATCAGCCATTACTACTATAGGCAGTGCCATGCAGTCCACATATAGATGGGCTCAAGTGAGGCCTGGAACCCCCTTTAACAACTTTTAGGCCTCAGTTCTCCAGTCTGTAACATTAAAGTCAAATGAATAACCCCTTATGTCCTATATAGATATAAAGTTCTCTAATTGTAGGTGTTTCCATGTAGGAAGATGTCTTACCACATCTAAAATGATAATTACATTGTAAAGGTTCCATAATTTCTATTATATGAACTAAGTAGTTCTATATTGTGCCTTTCTCTGTTGAATTAACAACAACAACAAAAAAAACTGAAACTACTTACTTTATAAGGAAAAGGAGCTTTTTAGTTTGTTTATTTGTTTGTTTTTGTTTTTTGTCTTTTCCAGATAGGATCTCTCTGTAGTCCCAGCTGGCCTGAACGCCAGGCTGGCCTTGAATCCACAGAGATCCACCTGACTCTGCCTCCCGAGTGCTAGGATTAAAGGCGTGTACCACCACGCCACCGCGCCCGCTTGGAAAAGAAGCTTCTTTAGCTTAAACTTCAGGAGGCTGAAAGTCTAATCTTGTGTGCTCCCATTTTTCAGCCTCTAGTAAAGCCCTTTTGCGGATAGTGTCACAATGTCACAATTGTACCTGAAAGAGATTCCATGACAGAACAGGAAACCAAAGCAAGTCAAGGACCAAACCTGTGTTTTTTATAAAAACCCACTCTCTTTGGGAACTACCCAGGTCTTCTCAAAACTTCATTAATCTCTGCTAAGGGTGATCCCTGAATTTACCTAAATAGCTTGTACTGACCCACCTCTTAAAGGGTCTATAACCTCTAAGCATCATCTCACACTGAAAGTCTCCTTTACTGAACCAGCTTAATGTAGTTTCTAAAAATAAGAATTGCATGTATTAAATACAAGTATAAGGACTGGGGAAATGGCTCAGAGGTTAAGAGGACTTGATACACATCCGGAGGACCTGAGTTTGGTTCTCAGCACCTACATCTGACAACTTATAACCACACATAACTCCAGCTCCAAGGGATCCAGTGCCTTTTTTGGGGGGGTCTTCGAGACAGGGTCTCCCTGTAGCCCCAGCTGTCCTGGAACTCACTCTGTAGACCAGGCTGGCCTTGAACTCACAAAGATCCAACTGCCTCTGCCTCCCAAGTGCTAGGATTAAAGCCTTTACAGGTACTGCACATATCTTATGTACATACATACACATAAAATAAATATGATAAATTTTCATTTATCATATTTATTTTATGTGTATGTGCTATCTTAGAAAAGGTAGAGTGCTATCTTAGAAAAGGTAAGGCAACCTGCTTAATATAATCTCAAATACTTCCAAAGTCACGTGTGCATATACAAAATTACATTCTGCTCTTATTTTTCCGAACAGTACAAATAAAGTAATTGTTTGTTTTCATTGAGATAGCTCTTTCCATTTAACATTTCCCAACAGGAAGGGGCCATCCTTTTACAGGTTAAGCTTTATGAAATACTGTGTATATCTTCACAGAGTCTTGCCAAGCTACAGGAGCGATTTCATTTGGATCAGAACATGGGCAGCTCCGAGCCAGATTTGAGATCCAGTCCTGTGACTTCTCATCTCTCACTGTCCAGACAGACCCTTGATGCTGGGTCACAGACAAACATTTCTGGAGATGTAAGTCATCTGCATGGTCTGTCAGCCCAGTGCTGTCCTTGGTGGGTCTTGATGACTGTGGAGATTCAGCAGGAACAGGAACTAAAGTGCGCATTCAGAACTTTGTCAGATTATCTTCAAAAGTCACAACCTTCTTTTCTGCCAAAGTGCCAAGTATAGCAAGATTTAGTCATGTGAGTGACTTTGTTCCAAGTTTCTCAGGCTGCATTTCTTTTTTGTTTTTTTAATTTTTATTTATTTCTGCATGTGTATCAATGTACTGTCTGCATGCAGGTCTGTGCACCCGTGTCGTGCAATGCCGTGGAGGTCAGAAGAGGGTGTTGAATTCCCCTGGAACTGGAGTTCTCCTGGAATTGGAGTTTCAGACGGTTCTCAGCCGCCATGTGGGTGCTGGGGATCAAACCCAGGTCCTCTGTAAGAGCAGTCGGTGCTCTTACACCGACTGCTAGGCCATCTCTCCAGCCCCCTCAGGCTGCATTTCTTTACAAATACTATGAAAAGCTAGGAATATGTAAAAGTTTAACTTTTCCTCATTAAATGTAGACCCTTGTAAATTGGGGTCATTTCAAATGAACATTAAGGCTAATAATAATAAGAAATATGGGGCTGGAGAAATGGCTCAGTGGTTAAGGGCACTGGCTTCTCTTGCAGAACACCTGGATTCAAATCCCAGTATTCACATGGTGACTAACAACTGTCTGTAACTCCAGTTCCAGGGGATCTGACACCCTCTTCTGACCTCTGAGGACACTGCATGACACAGCTGCACTTACATACATGCAGGCAATATCCTCATACACTAAAAATAATAAAGAAAATATTAAAAAGAGATACGTACCTTTAAAAACTAATACAATTTTATTTCTATAAATTTGAGGTCGATTAGTGATTTATAGCTGATATTCAAGGTATTTAATGTGGTTTAGATATTATAATGTGCATTCTTTTTTTTGGAATGATATTTGCATGTATTTACCTATTAATAAGTTCCTAGCTATTTTTGTGTTCGTAGGCTTCTTAGAAATATGTGCCATGAAAATAAAACAAGTAGATACTGACAGTAGGACTTACTGTTTGAAAATTAATTTCTGAGGTTATTTGGTTTTATTTTGTTTAGTTATAAGTTAAATGATGGAAATTTTGGCTCATAGAGGCAAGGAAGTCAGTTCCAGTTCATAAATTTTATTGACCTGTACACCCTTCATAAACTTTTGGATACCAGACACATTTACCTGATATTTCAGTCTTGAATTTAATTTGTGGGGAATGTGGTGCTAAAGTCTTTGCAAAATAGCTGAGCCTGGGTTGAAAGAAACGTTGGCCCCTACTGAGACCGAGGAATAAGTGCCTGCTTAGCCAATGCTTTTCCATTTCAGAATCGCTTCTTGAGCTTTTCAATTACTTGCACTTCCTAGAAACAAAAGCAGTTTACTTCATTCATTAACAGAGTTAATTGACTTTTTTCCTTCTGTTTTTACTAGATTGGGGTGCGAAGCAGATCAAATTTAGCTGAAAAGGTCAGGCTGAGCCTCCAGTATGAAGAAGCCAAAAGAAGGTAAGGGTAGCTTCCGTATCATGGCTGATAGGCTCCTATACTGCTTTCTTGTCCAGAATTCATCTTTGCCACTGTGGTAACATCTATGGGTCGCTCTCTCACATTCTTACCAAGGCCACCCTTGGTATTTTAGCACGGAAGAGCGGCTTCCGTCTCTCCTGTCTAACTCCACCCCCGAAGGACTAAGAATAATGAAAATTTAATGAGAGCTGTGAAGTAAAATGTACCCCTTCTTTTAAAAATTTACTTACTCATTATTTTTACTTTATGTATATGAGTGTATTGCCTGCATGTATGTAAATATACCTGTGTGTGCAGTGCTTGTGGAGGCCGGAAGAGGGCATCAGATTCCCCTGGCACTGGAGGTACAAAGGTTGTTAGCCGCCATGTGGGTGCTGGGAATGGAACCTGGGTCCTCTGCAAGAGCAACCAGTGCTCTTAACTGCTGAGCTGTCTCTCTAGCCCCAAATTTTCTTTGTTTTCTGGAAAAACAGTTTTGAGTTTATATAATACTCCAATTAAAAGTTAGATGTTTGGCTCCTCAGATCTAAAACACGGTACAGTGTCCCAGGGCCAGATCTGGATAGCTGGTAAGGAATTACAGGGTGAATAAGTGATAGCTCCTTTGCCTTGAAGGGAAGTCTTACTACTGTTGTACTTGAAGGTGTGAAGGTTCCAACTGGCTTAGGTCAGAAAAGGAGGAAGTATTTTTTTCTCTCCTTTACCCCATAAACTCTCACTAACCCCTGCACTTGTGTCTTTTAACTTTCTTGACTCTGATGGGGTGAGGCACAAGAGACAGCATGGTAGATAGATTGTTTCCATAGGACAGCACACCCACCTGTCCAAGGAGAAGGTCATTCAGATACAGTTGGTTTCATTATTTTTCTTAGAGGTTATCTGGCTTTAACAAAGTGAAATGAATATTAATATAATATTTGCCTCTGTGTTAGCCAGAGTTTCAGATATTACTTGGTTCTTCAATTTACTGAAAAGAAACCTAAGCTTCATTCTACAAATGATTAACCGCATGACCTTGAACAAGTCCTTTGGTCATTCTGAGCAACACTTAACTCAGCTAATTTTAATGTCTTTAAAATTTCCCCAGTAGATTTTAAATGTCTTGAAGGTAGGAAAATTTTTATATTATTATTTCCATCCCAGGGCCTGAACTGGGTCCTTGCTTTCAGTAAGTATTGAGGCTGATCTTTGGTGTGGAGGCCCAATGATGTACAAGCTTCTCCGTGGTGGTATGTGTGGTCCTCTTGGCGTGAGCAGGCCAGCCCTTCAACAGCCAGAACTTCTAGGCCTTCCACAGGAAAAGGCCAAGATTTATGTCCAGTTCTCTGAAGGCGAATGGCTGTAACTCAAAACTAAGGACTTCCAGACCTGAGAGACTCATGGCTTCTTAAGGACCTGACCTTCCGGTCATCTTGAGATTTTGCTCTACGGTGACTGCTTGTAGTTGATTACACCCTGAGCTTATGTAACATGTCTTCCTAGGTGTTCATGGAAGTTTCCTCAACAGTCTTTCCATTGGACCTGTGCTCCCTCTCTAAACGAAAATGCAGTGTCTTCCTAACCTTGTGCACTCAAGAAATATACAGGCGCTTCTTTCCTGTGTTCTGCTGTCCTTGTGACAGTCGGCCACTTCACGTCAAAACTCGGCCATTGTTTCTTTTTTTTTTTAAGAAGTTTTATCATTTCTATTTTTATTTTTTTTTATTTTATTATTTTTTCTTTTTTTATGTGTATGAATGTACCGTGCGCATGCAGGTTTGTGCACCTGTGTCGTGCAATGCTGCAGAGGTCAGAAGAGGGCGTCAGATTCCCCTGTAACTGGAGTTAAAGACGGCTCTCAGCCGCCATGTGGGTGCTGGGGATTGAACCCAGGTCCTCTACAAGAGCAGTTGGTGCTCTTAACTGCTAAGCCATCTCTCCAGCCCCATCGGCCATTGTTTCTTTGCTGTTTGACTCCATTGCCGTGCTATGGGATTTTGTTCTAAAGTTACTAGTGATGCTGACATATGTTGAAATTGCATTTTGCATATGTTGAAATGCATTTTCCTCTTCATTTCTGAGCAAGTAGAGGCAGTTAGGTTTCTCTGAAACCTGTTTTCTCTTCCAGCTTTTGTTTTATATGCTTAATGAAGCTAATAATACCATGCTTGTTTAGCAATTTGATGATTAATTTTCCAGTATGTTGAGACAGTTGTTTATGGTTTTGTGGTTAGAGCTGAAGAATAGCTGTTACATCTATCATGAGCGCAGACAATACTCTCCGTATGTAGTGCCAATCTAAGACAGCAGTTTTGGGTTTTTGGGGGGGGTTATTTTGTTTTGTTTTTGTTTTTTGGTCTTTTCGAGACAGGGTCTCCCTGTAGACCCAGCTGTCCTGGAACTCGCTCTGTAGACCAGACTGGCCTTGAATTCACAAAGATCCACCTGCCTCTGCCTCCCAAGTGCTAGGATTAAAGGCGTGCGCCACCATGCCCGGTCAGCAGTTTTGTTTTTAACCAAAGTAAGAAACTTACAGCACAGGGATGTGTACCTGTTCGCATCTTTGTTCTAAATGCTTTTTCACTTCCCACGTTTCTGTCTGTTTTCATATTGTGATGTGTGCTGTAACAACGGCCCATGTGATCACCCATCGCTTTTCACAAGAATATAGATTTCTTGTGTCAGGATCAGTCGCACCCATAGTTTACCTGCATCTTCTGCTTTATGTTAAAAGAGCCACCTGCTGTTTGCCTTGTGGAGAGTCCTGGTTATCTCCACAGTGCCAGAGAGCAAGTCCTTTCATTTGGGAAGTATAAACTGATCAGGGAGTTGTGTGAATGTGTCCAACTATCACGGAGCTCTAGGCATAGTAAAATCCAGGGTCAGGCCAAATCATTTGATGCTTTTCCTCTTCCTTCCCCAACCCTTTTCTCCCTCACACCAGAACCTATTATTACTGTATAGTGCCATACCAGCCTCCTGTGCTGGTTAAGGTCAGCTGTGTCTGCTCCTGTGTGGCCCAATAACCAGATACAGAGGAGCATAGGTCAGAAGCAATAACACATCCGATCTTGGTGCAGAACTGCCCACTAAATGGTGCATATCACACAAGGCCCTGATGGAAAGGAGACTCCCAGAGTGAGCCTTCAGAACACTGTGGGCAGGAGGAGCAGGCCTTGCCCATTGTCCTGGGTGATGTGATCCCTTCATGGATTGATTTTTGCCTTAATGTGAGTTCACAAACCATAAGCCACAGCTCTCTCCTTCCTTCCCTGATTTGTTAATATCTCAGTTTTTACCCAGCCTACCCTAGGAATACCACTTAGATGGGGGATGGTGTCTTTATCCAGAAGAATCTAATCTACAATAATGACATTTTGGGCACCTGTTTTTTATGGGGTACCTTCGAGTTGTCCCATCTCCCTGTGTTCATCAGGGATGCCTAATCATGCCACTGTGCCTTAGACGCTTCTGTGTACTTGACTTGGAGTGCGGAGTTGCTCCTTGCTCTCTGGGAAGATTTGGATCACAGTTCCATCTAGACATCCTTGGCTTGTACTCAACCTTTTTTTAGGAGTTCTAAACAAATGCTTGCATCTTTTGTGTCTTTTAGCATGGCTAACTTGAAAATTGAACTGTCGAAGTTGGACAGTGAGGCCTGGCCTGGGGCCCTTGACATCGAGAAGGAGAAACTGATGCTAATTAATGAAAAAGAAGAACTTTTGAAAGAGCTGCAGTTTGTCACGCCACAGAAACGCACACAAGATGAGTTGGAACGCCTGGAGGCTGAGCGGCAGCGGCTGGAGGAGGAGCTGATGTCAGTGCGGGGCTCACCGAGCAGGGCTCTGGCTGAAAGGTTTGTGTCCTTCTGGGAACAGGGCCACTTAAACCTGTGGTTGTATCTTAAGCTCATGACATTACCAGGTTTGGAAATCTCAATTGCTTCTGTTGGTAGATTCAGAAACAACACAAAGTAACTTTCTGTAGAGCAATAAAGAACTCTACCATACCCTCCAGTATCGGTTCCTCTGTGACAGATGTTGAATAACTAAGGAATGTTGACATAAATCAGGAATGCATTTCATCATTGACCAAGTCTGATAACAATAGCTGTAAACTGTTGCACTCTGATAAGAAAGATTATCTAGACTGTTAGAGCTATGGAGGCTTCCTATTTTGGGTTTTATTACTCACAAGAATTTAAGAATTCAGACTTTTACTGCTTTTAATTTCACGAGGAAAAGACAGCATGCTCCCTTTGATATCTTAACTGTTCACAGAGTGTTCCTTGCATTTGTCTTGCAGTTCAAACCCCCTTCTGAAGCAAAGGGAAATAATTCTAAACAGTTTTCTGATCTTTCTTTTTTTTGTTTTTGTTTTTGTTTTTTTTTTTTGTTTTGTTTTGTTTTGTTTTTTCGAGATAGCATCTCCTTGTAGTCCCAGCTGTCCTGGAACTCACTCTGTAGACCAGGCTGGCCTTGAACTCACAAAGATCCGCCTGTCTCTGTCTCCTGAGTGCTAGGATCAAAGGCGTGCGCCACGATGCCCAGCTCTGATCTTTCTATGGTAAGGTGGGAGTTGTTATTCTGAAAAAGCTCCAGTTCTATGAGCAAGGAAGTTGGTGAGAACAAGACAAAAAGACACCAGCATTGGAGCCCAGTGCCCAGGTCCTGCGGGTTGCTGCAGTGCACTCTTATCTGGAGACAGCTGTGGCCCTGCAGAACAACTTCTCATCCCGGGGCCATCCCAGTGCCCACCTCATGACAGCCTGAGTGAATCCACGTGCTATCTCACATGGGCTGGAAATAAGTTCAAACACGTAGCCAGAATCCAGTTTCTTTTCTTTCTTTATTCTTGGCCTCCTACTTCCTAATCCCTGTTTCTCAATAATTATTTAGATTTTTTTAAATGAGACTTTTATTTTTTATTTTTATTGTTTTTGTGTGTGTGTGTATGAGTGTACTGTCTACATGTAGGTTGGTGCACCTGTTTCGTGCAGTGCCACAGAGGTCAGAAGAAGGAGTTGGATTCCTCTGGAACTGGAGTTAAAGACGGTTCTTAGCTGCCATGTGGGTGCTGGGAATCGAACCTGGGTACTCTGCAAGAGCAGTCGGTGCTCTTAACTGCTGAGCCATCTCTCCAACCCCAATAATTGTTTAGATTTTTAAATGTTGAAATATCTTTCAAGTGTGGAAGTGGCGGGATGAGCAAGGCAAACCCTGTGATGTGCGTGCTCTGAGTTAACCATCTCGGGAGAATAACTCCTGTGAGTTAGCATGCTGATCAAGACTGTGTGATTGCGGCACCTTAGCCTTAAGGGGCATGAGCAGGTATCCTCAGCAAAGCCTCTGCACACTGCTCGAACTCTGCCGGGTTCTCATCGATGCCTCACTTCCACTTCTTTCCTTCCTGATTTCTCTGTCTGGTGCTGGCAGGAGACTTAGGATAAGGCATGAGGAAGACTGGCTAAGTGAGGACGCTGCTGACAAACACCGATGATGTCTACATTTCCAGCATAGATTAATAGTTATCAGTAAATGTAATAAAATGAGCAGCTTTTTGTGCTCCCTGTGAAAAACACCAGTCATACTTTGTATTGTGTAACACTTAATTAATGTTATATATAGTAGTAATTCCTTAATATCCACAGGGTATCAGTTCTAGGAGCCCCCAAGTCCATAAGCCCTTTTAATAAATTATATAGTATCAGCATATAACACTCATATATCTTCTCGTACATGTTGAACAATGTCTGTATGACTTAGAATACCTAATTCTGTGTAAATGCTAGGAAAATAGTAGCAATACTGTATTGTTTAGAGAGCAAGGATGGGAAAAAAAAGTCTGTATGTGATCAATACAAATTCAGGGTTTTTCATGAACTTCTTGATTAGTTGAATCCTGGGATATGGAACTGGGGTCTGGAGAGTTCACTTATACCCATGCTCATCTGACATGCCAAGTCTGTCTCAATGTTCTATTATGTAGCAGATGAAACTGGGAAGGCCTTCTAAGCTACCTTTAGCTTTGTACTAGGAAAGAGAGTACAAATGTATTTATCTTGGTCAACATTTACAGGTGCGTGTATTGCTTATGTTTTTAAATTAGGGATAGTTTGTTCCTAAGTGAACTTTGTACTTTTGTTCGCATATACATAGTAACTGTCAATTTTTGGTAACAGGTTGAAACTCATCAAGGACAGAGTGATGTAATACTTGTAATGATAATATAGTGAGTCCAGCCATGGGGTTTGTGTCATACGGGGAATAAGCCGTGTGGATAGCTGACTAACTTAGGCCTGCATGTCTGTTCCCATTGTTTGGGTATTAGCAGGAAGGGAAGCAAGCACACACGCATGCATGTGGGTTGGCGGGGGGCTGGGTGTGTGTGTGTAGTATATGTAATATGCTGATTTTCTATATTCTTTAGAAGTCAAGGCACTTGGCATACCAAATAAGTGCATACAAATTTCTTCTCTAGAGTCTGTGGTCAAGGGAAGATCTCATGTTGTAGGGCAAGGTGGAGTGACTTTTCTGCTTGATCAGCTTAGCCCCCCATTAGTTGTTCAAGGTCCAGTGTTCCACATGTCTTAAAGAGCAGAGCCCATTGCTATAATGAGCATCAAGTCCTATCCCCCAAGTAGACACAGGACAGTAGGGCCTGGCACTTGTGGGCAATGCTTTTGCATTACTCATCTTCATACTCTGTCATTTTTCCCTGTTCTTCACTCTTTATCACTTCCTAGTATATGTGTTTATTTCTTCTCTGCTAGTTGCTGCCACTCAGCTGAAACTGGGGCCTTGGAAAGTAAGAGAATAACTCTATAAACTATATACCTCCTTCGTGCTAAAGCGTGTGGTAGCCAAGGATACTTTTGGAAAGGGAACTCATTTAGTTTCATTACTCAGACCCTTCATTTCATCTTTGTACCTTCACAGCCCCCAAAGAATGCCACTTGCTGCATCATTTTTAAACCTTCCTGTTTTCCATTCATATTGTGGGTTCCTCATTATTTCCGGTGTATCCTCAAACTGTAATCTCTGAAAACGCCAATGTTCAGCTGACCTTCATAGCCTCATGGTTCCTGGGCCCTATGGCTACCTCCACTGTACAGCAGCAGCCCTGAGCCCCACAGCAGTGGCTGAGATCGCCATCTAGTGGTAGCAAAGTCCATCTGCACAAGTCAGAAATAATCTGCGTTCCGCAGGTCTGAAATGAACGAAGTCATGCTGTGTAGATCTTTCTGTGGCCCTTTCATATTCTGTCCTACAGTTATTGGCATTCCTTAGACTGTGCTTTTTTGTAGCTGACAAGATCTCCAGATAGCTTCTCACAAATTCAAACAAGTGGGCTCTAGTATCAGGATTTGTTAATGGAAAATGTACTTTTCTGGTGTAGGTGGAGTGAAAGCTTCCCCAGGTGCAAAGTTTTGAGTTCAGGAGAGGCCACCAGCACCTCTCTCATACAGGGCTGAGGTGGCGACAGGAGGGGATGGAGGCCCAGCCCCTTGCCAAGGGCATCCAGAAGGCAGTGCGGAGAAGCAGGACAGCAGTGGGGAATCTTTCGGGGACCAGGAAGAAAAGCCCCTTCTCACCGACACAGCTAGAGAAGGGCTGGGGAGCTCTTTTAGAAGGGCTGTGTTCACAATTTCCTGCAAGCAGAGGAGGTCATCACCCAAGAAGGACACCTGGAATGTAAGGAAGCTCTCCAGCTGCCCCTTCCTGCAAGGCCTAGAGAGCACATGAAGGGAGAGCTCCAGCTCTGGCTCGTGAGGCTGTTCGTGAGTTAGTTACGGTAGGCCACAGGGATAATGTGGCTTCTAAGTCCCACTAAAAGGTGCTGTCATCATACTTCTGGTAACACCAGCAAGAAGCTGGCCAGAGACAGGAGAAATCTAATGCCTGCCTTCTAGAACCTTCACATCATTGCAGGCATATGTGAATAGCAATGCAAAAGCTGGGGCTGGTGCGATGCCTGTCAGTAAGGTGTCTGTGCAAGTGTGAGGACCTGGGCTGCCCCTGCAGCAGCCACCTGGGAAAGCCAACTACGGCGCAAGTGTCTACAGTCCTGGCCCAGGGGGGCCGGGACAGGCAGACCCCAGGGCTCGCTGGCCAGGCAGTGCAGCCAGTCCGTGAGCTCCGGGTCGATGAGAGCCACAGCCTGCAGAACAGAAGGCACCATCCCCTGTGACACGTGGAGCGTCCTTAGGGGCTTTAAATGAAACTGATATTTAGTTTTTAAGTCCTTTTTCCAAGGTATTTCTCCTGTTGCCAGAGACATGAGTTTTAATAGTGTTTGGGGTTATCTCCAGGCTACTTTCTAATTCAGTTAATCTTTACATTAATTTTTCCATAATAAGTTTTTGTTTGTTTGAGAGACTAAAAAAAATGGACTGCTCTTTTTAAAAATGTGTTTAATAAGCTAGGCATGATGGTGTACTCCTTTAATCCCAGCACTTGGGAGGTGGAGGCAAGTAGACCTCTGTAAATTCAAGGCCAGCTTGGTCCACATAGTAAGTTCCAGGCTAGCTGGTGCTACAGGGAGACCCTGTGTAAAAAAAGTTATGAAAGAATTTACCATGCCTTGAGGTATTAAAGAAAATGGCAAGAACTACTTTTTGATTTCAATGTATAATGGAAATCGCGTTGTTGACACATCAAAGGGATAGATACCCATAAATAAACGAGTACATTTCCTTACTACCCAAGACAAACATAAAATGTCAAGGAGGTTGGAAATCAGGAAAATTTTATTTTTCTCCAAACCATAGTTGCTAGTTTTTATATCACCATCTTGCAGGGCATGCCAAGGCTTTGAACAGTGAGATTGTTCTGTTGTCTATAGAGCACTTCTACACCCATTACTGCATTTGATCCCTTAACTGCCTTATCAGGTAGACACAGGAGGATTGTAATCACTGTTCACAGATGAGAAAGGTGAGACCCTTGATTCGGTGACTTGCCAAAGGACACATAGCTCGTAAATAGCAAATCCAAGACTGGGCGCTGAGGTGCTGTCATTCCAAACCCCACATGTAGCCCGTTCAGCTACACCACTGCCTTATTTGGACAATACTGACTACTTGAACAGACACTAGGCTACACCTTAGATGCTTTATCTATTTCCTTTCAAGATACACTCCCACAGGACTCTAGCTCTATGAGAATCCGGTGCAGGCGATGAGCCAGGACAGAGCTAGCGAAACAAATCACTTTGAGGTCTTCTTGCTGAAATAGTTGGGCCCAAATTGCCCCTCAGCAGCAGGATAGATCAATCTTGCTTCATTGTAAAAATTCTGGAGAAATGAGGATTCTTCATCAAGCTTTCTGTCTGAACATCCTTGCTACCCTCAGCACTTACGGTGGCTTCTACCCTGTATTATTTTGCTGAGTGTTTTCCTCATGTGAAGCCGGCCTGTAGTCCTGTGCGAGGACTCTGGGTTTTTGAATTGGCTCTCGCTGTTGCTGCTGCTGTTTCCTCCTCACGGTTCTCTGTCTAGGGCTATGTCATACTTCATGCACTCAGGAAAATTTTACACTGACAACACTTTAACGTTCTTATGGCTTTGGGAACTGTACATAAACCTCCTTTTCCATTTATCATGGCTGTAAAAATTGGCCCCATGGCTCTTGCTCGTTGGCCTGTTTCCTCTCAAGTTCATTCATATTCCCCTCCCTTTCTTTCTTTTGTTTACTTTTAGTTTCATTGTAATCATTTAAGTGTTCATTTGTTTGACTTTTTTCTAGATTGAAATTGGAAGAGAGAAGAAAAGAGCTGCTGCAGAGACTTGAAGAAACTACGAAGTTAACTACTTATTTGCATTCACAACTTAAGAGGTAAACTTGTTAGGAGTTTGGGGATGATATTTTTCATAGCATCCAGGCATGTTCTGGGTCATCTTTGGTAATTTTTCAGCTACTTAAAAGTAAGTGAGTTGGTTATGCCAGTACAATTAATGTTTGAATTATAAAATTTAAAGTCACATAAGTTCGTTTTCTTTCTGTGAACTCCTTGGTCATATTTTGAATACATTTGAAATATCTTATAGAAAGAAATTATAAAAAAAGGGGGGGGGGCTGGAGAGATGGCCTGGCGGTTAAGAGCACCGACTTCTCTTGCAGAGGACCCGGGTTGGATCCCCAGCACCCACATGGTGGCCGAGAACCATCTGAAACTCCAGTTCCAGGGGAATCTGATACCCTCTTCTGACCTCCGCGGCATTGCACGACACGGGTGCATAGACCTACATGCAGACAGTACATTCATACACATAAAAAATAAATTAAAAAAAAAAGAAATTATATTTTAGCTATCAAGGAAAAATAGAAAATAGTACATTTCTGTCATTATCCCATCTTTTACAAAGGGAGCTGGAAGAGATTTACTTTAAAATTATTGGCCATAAATTTTCTTTTATTGATTAGAAAAATATTCAGTCCTATAATCACACAAAGAGAAGAGAAACAGTGATAGAGCTCTGGGCTCTTCCATGTGATCTCTTGGCTTTTATGAGTCTCTCTCTCTCTCTCTCTCTCTCTCTCTCTCTCTCTCTATATAAATACTATAATATACTATATATATATACTATATTATATATATATATAATAATTAATATAATATTATCCAGCTGTGCTGGAACTCCACTTATGTACACCAAGTTGACCTTGAACTCACAGAGATCTGCCTTCCTCCACCTCCTGAGTGGTGGGATTAAACCCATGTGCCACCACACCCAGCTACAAAAGGCATATCATTTTTTAAAAATATTTTATATGTATGAGTGTATTGCCTGAATATATGTAAGTGCACCCATGTTGGCAATACCCACAGAGGTCAGAAGAGAGCATTGGATGCACCTGGAACTGGAATTACGGATGATTATTAACTACGGTTTTGGTGCTGGGTCCTCTGTAAAAGCAGCCAGTGCTCTTAACTGCTGAGCCATCACTCCAGCCCTAGCATATCATTTTTAACAAGACCAGAATTATTATAAACGTGTGGAGAGCAAGGTCGATGATGTTAATGAATGAACAGGGAAGTCCGTTCCAATAGCAAGTTCCTCTGCCTGGATCCTAGATTCAGGTCTTGGCCATCACCCGTTCCCTTCCCTTTCTGGATCTGAAGGAACCAGCAGGGATTGTGCTTGGGCACCCTACATAGGAGCAGATTTTAAAGTGTGCTTTTCTTCTCTCAGCCTGTCCTCTAGCACGCTGTCCATGTCATCTGGGAGCAGCCTGGGGTCCCTGGCGTCCAGTCGGGGTTCTCTGAACACCTCCAGCAGAGGGTCACTCAACTCCCTCAGTTCCAGTGAACTCTATTACAGCAGCCCGGGTGATCAGATAGACATGGATTATCAGTACAAACTGGACTTCCTTCTGCAAGAGAAGGGTGGCTACACTCCTTCCGGACCCATCACCACCATCCACGAAAACGAGGTGGTCAAGTCCCCCAGCCAGCCTGGCCAGAGTGGGTTCTGTGGGATGGCAGCTGCAGCGACCAGCCACACCCCCCCACTGACTGAGGCCTCCAAGTCTGTAACATCCCTCTCCTCTAGGTCCTCCCTTTCCTCTTTATCTCCTCCCGGCTCTCCTTTGGTCTTGGACAGCACATTTCCTGTGTCTTCTCATGACACCTCTCTCCACCAGTTCACTGCTGACTTTGAAGATTGTGAATTGAGTAGCCATTTTGCTGACCTTGGACTTGGCGAAAATCAGATCTTGCTGGATTCAGATTCAGGAGGAGCATCCCAGTCTCTCTTAGAGGATAAAGACCTTAATGAATGTGCTAGGGAGCCATTATATGAAGGAATGACAGGTAAATACAGTTTTCATGTACTCCCTTGGAGCCATTTGAAGATGGATTAGGTTACTCTTTTTTCCATAGAAAGAGATAATTTTCTGTTTCTCCAGATTACTCCTTTTGGCTTCATTTAATATTTATTCCTATACAGAGACTTCTATATCAAACGAATATTGCCATCCTGGACAGGGGATACACTCGGTAGCAGACAGCTTGCCTAGCATCTGCAAGACCCTGGATTCAATCCCCAGTACTACAAAATAGAAATAGGGGTGCTAGGGGGGATAACTGAGTTTCTAAAGTGCTTCTTGTACAAGCATGCGGACCTGAATCAGATCCCCTCACCCATGTAACAAACAGGTGTGTCAGCTCACACCCGCAGTCCCAGTGTCGGAGAAGTAGAAATAGGCCGCCGAGGGCTTCCCGGGCAGCCAGTACAAACAGAACCCGCTGTTGAGCTCCAGGTTCTGTGAGAGACCCGTCTCAAAACATAAGAAGAGCAACTGAGGAAGATACTGAATGTTGACCACGGGCCTATTTGCACACGTATTCACAGGTACCTGTGGATGCACATAGACAAAAATACTGCCTTCCTACATAAGGGATTGCATCATTAGCACCCCTTCTGTAGGGATCTTCTGTGCGTGGTAGCTGCCTGGAATGTATTTTGTGAGCACTCCCCACTTCTACATGGGTTCTGCTTCTGAAATAGCAAGGCAGAGATGAGGACTTTCCTTTTAAAAATTGGACTGAAACAGATTAAAACCAAGTCAATTAGCATATCTGCTAATTAGTACCAAGGTTCAATGTTTAGATTGCTTAGGGAGTTCTATATAAACATGGTTTTTGTTTCATGCCAGACTCCCCTCCTGCCTGAGTTAATTGGAGGCGGCAGAGCCCAGTGTCCAGCATTGCTCTGCCATCTGCTGGCTGCTTTCCCAGTTGCAGCCCCGAAAGAGACTGCAGCAGAGCGCATCCTCTCCCCTCCATGTGCACTCAATCAGGAACAAGAATTTCAGTCAGTAGTATTCCTCTGGACATTTTTAATGTGTGCATTATGGTTCTGAAAGGAGGTGGTGCCCTTGTTGTCGAACACTGTCTTATGCTCCAAGAAGGAACCATCTTATTATAGCTAGCTTGAGGTGAAGTGTGAAATGAATCTCTGTGCTCCTTCCTCGAGGAAGTCCTGTTCAGGCAGTGTGTATCAGTGCATCCCACCATGCAGAAGACAGCCTCTAGAGGACACTATGGCCTTGCTATTTGAAGAAGCACTTTCTTTTTCTTTTTCTTTTTTTTTGAGACAGGGTCTCCCTGTAGCCCCTGCTGGCCTAGAACTCACTCTGTAGACCAGGCTGGCTTTGAATTCACAGAGATCAGTCTGCCTCTGCCTTCCAAGTGCTGGGATTAAAGGCATGCACCACCACACCCGGCTTAAAGACAGTTCTTAGCCGCCATGTGGGTGCTGGGAATTGAACCCAGATCCTTTGCAAGAGTAGTCAGCACTCTTAGCTGCTGAGCCATCTCTCCAGCCCCTGAAGAAGCATTTTCATCTGAACATATGAGCCTAGGAATTCTAAGTATTAATTTATTGTATGGTTGAGATCTTTAAAGAAAAAGATGAATTCAACTTGATCTTTTTGGTTTCTGATACTAAAAATTGAAGTGCTGTGTTCTCGAGGTGGCCGAGGCAGAGCTGGGGTTGATGGGAACTTCCTGTGGTTTGTATGCCCTATCTTAGGGAGATGCCAAAGTGACAGGTCATGCTATTAAAACACACACACACACACACACACACACACACGCATACACACACACACACACACAAGCATGGCGAGGGATGTCCATAGGCCTTATGGTGGGGCCTCAGGGCACCTGTGGTAGAGAGCAGGGGAGCCAACCTGCTCTCACATTTCACTTACGTGTTAGTTACCCTGTCTTTCAGGCCTGTTCCTTATCTGCACAGTCATTCTCATAGTATACAAGAGGATTAATGTCATCTAATTAATGCATGTCTAGCGTGCATGCTCAGTTGTGGTCATTTTTACTATTGTGTGATAATGAGAGGTAATAAAAACATTGCTGAGCCCCATTCTCTCCATAAAACATGGTAAGAAGTGTGAGTGTGTTGGGGGGGGGGATTGTGTGTCATTCTCCTTGCTTTTTAGACTTGCTGGCTCTTCTCTTTCTCGAGCTTCTACAGCTGACTTTTCCATTTGTGTGTTTGGAATATTCTCTAGTGAGCATTTCTCAACATACTGTCAGCTTGGGGAGTCTACCCAGTACATGAGAACAGATGCTGGCGAAAGGGGGCGCTCCTTTTAGCCCATGAGCCAACATGCAAACGTGGCGGCTTGGCAGTTTCCTAATTCCTAGCACTGGGTCTGTTGCCATGTTTGTCCATGACTGTGTGGCTGTAGACAGGTGCCTGGAGGAAGTTTGTGTAAAATCATGTCTAACTTTCTAACAGTTACGACAACTACTGTTAAAAAGGCGCTCTAGGCCTGGGCATAGATCAGTGGCAGAGTGTGGCCCAACACATGTGAAGCCCTGGGCATAGATCGGTGGCAGAGTGCTGGCCTAGCACATGTGAAGCCCTGGGCACTTCAAAAAGTCACTTGCAAAAATGCACACCAGAGATGGGTTTGCAGTTACCTTTCAATTTCATGTCTGGAAACAGCAGAAAGCATATATTTTCGCTGTAAAAACGCTGTCTTCCTGCCGCCAATGCTTGGCTTATTCAAAGAACATCTGCCTTTCTTTTAAGGGTGGGTGTAGCCCTTGGAGGGACATTGTTCATCCTTTAGTGTTCTAGGGTTCTTACACAGGTGAAGCTTAGTTCCATTTTATATAAGTTTCACTCCTCAGCACCAATCCCTGTCAGATGACAGAAACCAAGTTGGAATAACTATGAAGTCTTTCCATAGTCAGTCTCTGTCATTGTCAAAGTCAATTTCAGGCTGCTGTGGTTATTCCTGGGGGTAATCAATAAATCATGTCATCACCTTCACCCCTCACAAAGGGGGGTGGGCAGAGAGAAGGCACTTCATCATCAGGAAAAAGCATTCCCACTGCCAGAAATAAAAGGGAAAATGCAGCAATCAATCCTGTAATCTGAAGCCTTAAAACTTAAACATCTTAACAAGATGTAAAGTCACGACTCAGAGGGGGGCTGAAATGCATACCAATCCGGCTCACTCACTGGAGGATGAAAGAAACTCCACAGGCTTGCAGCTTATTACAGTACAGAGCACAGCTTTAAATGAATGCTCCTTGCTCGCTGCAGGATGCTGGTATATGAATACGAGTTAGAGATAAAAGTTAAGTGGTAGCTGGCGTTAAAGATTCAGAAGCACAAAAAGTTTTTTTTAATGGAATTAGCTGGTGAGATTCCTGTAAGTCAAAGATGTTTTCTCCAGTTTCTGTTAGGATAGTAGCACCGGAGACAGAATAGGGGACTCAGAGAGAAGCACAGACTCAGACAACTTTCTTTTTCATTGAGTGGCTAGTTCGTTGTTCAAGTAGGAATAGCTCCAGTATTTGATGGGGGCACATAATTTTATTGCCCAAGGTTACAGTGGTTCATGAAAGTCTGAAGGAAAGAAACTCAAGACCAGTGAGAATCTGTGCATCCCTTGCCTTTTACTATTTTAGGGCAAGGACCTGTGTGAGATGGCTCAGCAGGTTACGGTGCTAGAGTATGTGCAAGCTGTCCTGTAACCTCCACACACCATGCATGAATATGTGCATGCTATCCTGTAACCTCTACACACCATGCATGAATATGTGCAAGCTGTCCTCTGACCTTCACACACTGTGCATGAGTATGTGCATGCTGTCCTCTGACCTCCACACACCATGCATGAGTATGTGCATGCTGTCCTGTAACCTCCACACACCATGCATGAGTATGTGCATGCTGTCCTGTAACCTCCACACACCATGCATGAGTATGTGCATGCTGTCCTGTAACCTCCACACACCATGCATGAGTATGTGCATGCTGTCCTGTAACCTCCACACACCATGCATGAGTATGTGCATGCTGTCCTGTAACCTCCACACACCATGCATGAGTATGTGCATGCTGTCCTGTAACCTCCACACACCATGCATGAGTATGTGCATGCTGTCCTCTGACCTCCACACACCATGCATGAGTATGTGCATGCTGTCCTCTGACCTCCACACACCATGCATGAGTATGTGCATGCTGTCCTCTGACCTCCACACACCATGCATGAGTATGTGCATGCTGTCCTCTGACCTCCACACACCATGCATGAGTATGTGCATGCTGTCCTCTGACCTCCACACACCATGCATGAGTATGTGCATGCTGTCCTCTGACCTCCACACACCATGCATGAGTATGTGCATGCTGTCCTCTGACCTCCACACACCATGCATGAGTATGTGCATGCTGTCCTCTGACCTCCACACACCATGCATGAGTATGTGCATGCTGTCCTGTAACCTCCACACACCATGCATGAGTATGTGCATGCTGTCCTCTGACCTCCACACACCATGCAAGAGTATGTGCATGCTGTCCTCTGATGCATGAGTATGTGCAAGCTGTCCTCTGACCTTCACACACCATGCATGAGTATGTGCATGCACACACAAATATTCTAAAGTTTAGGACAAAAAAAATCAGAACATGTTTTCCCAAGCAGTGGCTCCTAGCCATAAATCATGGTGTCCTATCTCATCCACCTCTGATAGTACAAGTTCATAGCATCCTTGACTTTTAGGTAGAAATTATACTTTGGGCTTCTCATAACTAAACTGTGTATGTGTTTTATCCTTTTCCCAATAAGAAACTCTAACAAGTTTCCTGTCCCCTCCTTAGATGTGGAAAAATCATTACCTAAAAGAAGAGTAATCCATTTGCCTGGGGATAAAGCTGCCTGTGTGTCTGCTGCTGTATCTGATGAGTCTGTGGCTGGAGACAGCGGGGTCTATGAAGCCTCCATGAAACAGTAAGGACCCACGGGATGTGCCACGTGCACCTCTGCAAGCCTCTTGTCCAGGCTCCTGGTTTGCATACTGTAGAGGTGAAGCCCTCATTAGTCCACCTTTCAGAACAGTTTAAGGCTTCGGTAATTGAAGAGATGGTGTGCCAGAAGATTCCAACATGCCAGAAACATCTACTGGCCATGGAAATGATAAATAGACTGTTATACTTAGAAACTGGTATTCGTGGGAATTATGGAGGAATTCACCAGTGTCTGTTTGGCCCATGAAGCTCTTTGTGTAGCTTTCTGACAGTTCCTGAGAGGGTGGGATATCCTTGTAGGGCTAAGGAAAGCCAGACATCCCAAAGTCTGTTCCCTAACTCACAGGCAGACTCTTGAAGAAGGAAAGATAGCATCTGAAACAGCCACTTCCACTGAGGTCGATTTCACTGGGGTGAGATTGGAGTGCTCTTAATTCAGGTTTTCTTTCAAAACCATTGAGTGACAAATAACAGCCATAACAATCGATACCTCTATTAACTAACTGCTCACCTTCCTGGTCCCTAGGCCTGGTGAGATCGAAGACATTCCCTATAGTGAGGAGGATGTGGCCATTGTGGAGACTGCCCAGGTGCAGATAGGACTCAGGTAAAGCAGTGTGTGGGGAGCAGGTGGCAGTGCAGGAAATCACTGCCCGCATGGTCACTGGCTGTGCTTGCTTGCTCTTTGTTTCATTCAGCTTCTCTTTTGACAGATATGATGCAAAAAGTTCAAGTTTCATGGTGGTTATAGCACAACTCCGAAATCTTCATGCCTTCTTGATACCTCATTCTTTAAAAGTGTAAGTAATATCAGTGAAGAAAACAAACTGAGGACCTTAAAATTTTCCACCTAAAATAATTCTACACTGTGATCAAACAGTTGATCAAAATGAAAATATGGAGTGAGGGATGGCCTAGTGGTTGCTGCTGTTTTGCAGAGGATGCAAGTTCGTTTCCTAGCATTCACATCGGGCAACTCACAACCTTCTGTAACTCCAGCTCCAGGAGATCCGATGTCCTCTTCTAGCTTCTGAGGGAGCCCACACTCACATACACAAACCCACACAGACACACACATATTCACGTTGAAAATAAAATGAATCTCTAAAACACCATGTAACCTGTAGACAGAGTCTGGGGAAAATTGGATACTTGTTGAAATCACGTCAAAAAAAACTTAAAAATTAAAAAATAAATAAAATAAAATAAAATGAATCTTTTTTAATGAAGAAAATGGGGGAGAAGCTGTTGGTCTGATCATGTCTGAATCAACAGAAAATGAAGAGGAAGAGAAGAGGAAAGTGGGAGAAAGAAAGGCCACTAGGTTTAGGTCTTTATTCAGTTGCTTATTGTTAAGGATAGGAATAAACTTACTTCCTTTTTGACCAAAGATTCTGTGCTATCCTGTGCTGGGGCCTGGTTGCTGGAAATATGCATATAATTTTTATTATTGCATAGTGGTCACTACTATTGGTTTAGAGAAATTTTCTGATCTTTGACATAAATATGTAGTAATTAAATTTCATTAATATAACATTATCAGTCAAACGGTTTATCATGCTACATGAAAGAGGATGTTTTTATCATTCAATATTTACTTCCCTGTCACCAAGCAACTTCTCAGTTGCATGAACCCAAAAATCTCTACAAAGCGTTGACTTAATTTTCTACAGTCCGTTGTTTCTAAGACTGTGTTCTAACAGGTATTTCTAGAGTTCTTTACCCATCAGGCAATACTTTCTAGAGCCCAAGTTTCACTGTCTACGAAGGGAACGTGACTGGAAGTATAATACCAGAAAGAATCCAAATTTCAGCCTAGCAGCTGTGACTTGGAATACCAAATCTCCATTCCTACTTGGCCTTTAAATTTTCTGTTTTGAACTTGGCAGCACAAGGCTTGGGGATAAAAGAACTACTGAGTGATCCCAGGGAGTGTCTTGTTCAGAGGGCAGGACTCTTAGCAGAGTGGATTAAGAGTCCTGGATGTTAGCTGGGCGTGGTGGCGCACGCCTTTAAAGCACTTGGGAGGCAGAGGCAGGTGGATCTCTGTGAGTTCAAGGCCAGCCTGGTCTACAGAGTGAATTCTAGGACAGCTGAGGCTACAGGGAGACTCTGTCTCAAAAAGACCAAAAAAAAAGTAATTATTAAAAAGTTACATTTTTCTGTATGAGTGTTTTGCGTGCATGTATGTAAATACATCCATGTGTGCAGTGCACGTGCAAGCCAGAAAAGGGTGTTGGATCCCCTGGACCTGGAGTTAAGGCCAGTTGTTAGCCTCCATGTAGAAACAGAANAAAAAAAAAAAAGTCCTGGATGTTTTCCTTACAGGTTTACTTTTTTTGCCTGCCTCTGCCTCCCAAGTGCTAGGATTAAAGGCGTGTGCCACCATGCCCGGCTACAGGCTTACTATTAAGTTCATCTCCTCATAATCAGGAATTGCCAGAGACGAGAAATTGCATCTAAGAAGAAAAGAGCTAGATGAAGATCATCTAGCAGGTAACAGAAGAATGGAGAGCACTTACATAGCCAGTGAGGATCATCCGGGCCAGCTGGACTAGCGAGGACCCAGGAGGGGAGCGGGCTCAGAGGACTTCCTGAAACGGAGGCATGGAAGACCCACTTAACAAGACTTGCAAAGAGAGTGGACATAGGGCGACCCTGGCTAGATCAGCATGGAGAGCTGTGTGCATTGTTGCCTTTCAGTAAGGCAGGTCAGAGTGATGGAGTACGGATGCCGGCTCTGAACAGGGAGAACCAGCTTCTAGGTCCAGGAGAAATGTACAGGATGCCTCATAAATATGTCCCATCTTTACACGGATGTTAAGGGCACACATGCTCAAGTGTTCTGCCTCAGCTATGATAACCATAGTCACCCTCACCTCACATGCCTTCTGGAGGTGTGATGGCCCCTGGGGTAACTCAGGAGCAACAGCAGTTTCAGCCACCTGCGGAGACAGCACATTCTGCTCCCCAGCTGAATGTAATCACCTGTCTAATTGGTCTGAACTTTCCTGAGAGATATACATCATTTTCTTCATATATATATATGCACACGTACACACAATATTTTCTTAAACACATATATAGTTTGGGCATGGCAGCACATACCTTTAATCCCAGCACTCAGGAGGCAGAGGCAGGTGGATCTCTGAGTTTGAAGCGAGTCTGCTCTATATAGTGAGATCCAGGCTATCTTCTGTGGCTATAGTGACCCTGTCTCAAAACTAACA
Source organism: Rhizomys pruinosus (assembly GCA_009823505.1). NCBI lineage: Eukaryota > Metazoa > Chordata > Mammalia > Rodentia > Spalacidae > Rhizomys > Rhizomys pruinosus. Next base: position 3,688,854 of record VZQC01004091.1, read on the forward strand.
AAAAAAAACCCTCATATGATAGCCCTGAGTTGATACTACTAAAAAAAAAAAAAAAGTCACCTAGTATGAAATACTCTTACACGTTCTTTTGTTCTTTTTCCCATATTTCAAATCTTTGTGGAGATTTTATTGTTATTTATTGGTTGGCTGGTTGGTTGGTTGGCTGGTTGGTTGGCTGGTTGGCTGGTTGACTGGTTGGTTGGTTGGCTGGTTGGTTGGTTGGTTGGTTGGCTGGTTGGCGGGCTGGTTGGTTGGTTGGCTGGCTGGTTGGTTGGTTGGTTGGTTGGTTGGTTGGTTGGTTGGTTGGTTGGTTGGTTAGTTGGTTGGCTGGTTGGTTGGTTGGCTGGTTGGTTGGCTGGTTGGCTGGTTGGTTGGCTGGTTGGTTGGCTGGTTGGTTGGTTGGTTGGTTGGTTGGTTGGTTGGTTGGTTGGCTGGTTGGCTGTAGTTTTTTGATACAAGGTCTTAAGTAGCCCAGGCCCTCAAATACTTGACCCTCCTGTCTCCACTTCCCAAGTGTTGGGATTATAGACCTATGCCACCATGCCTGGGCTTGGTTTTTGTTTTTGATTATTAATTATAACAAAAGTTGGTGTTTAGCTAGTTGACAACAGCCCAAGTGTTTCTGGCTAGAGAGGTCTTTCCTAGTAGAATAGAATACAAAGCACCCCAAGATGCATCCCCTTTACTTTCTCCTCTGAACCTCATAGACTCACTGCTGCTTGATGTGGAAATATTTTGAAATGACCCAAATGGCTAGACCATGGGTACAGGAAAAAGCTGCAGAAACAGAAAATGCCTTCCCTCCAGGTTAACTCCCTGGCATAAGCTTAGCCCTGTTGTTTTCCATGAAGACAAGGAATAAAAAGACTTTCCTGGGCTAGAGAGATGGCTCAGTGGTTAAGAGCACTGACTGCTCTTGCAGAGGACCCGGGTTCGTTTCCCAGCACCCACATGGCGGCTAAGAACTGTCTTTAGTGCTAGGCGTCTTTAGTGGCCTGCACCTTTAATCCCCAAACTTGGGAGGCAGAGGCAGAGGCATGTGGATCTCTGTGAGTTCAAGGCCAACCTGGTCTACAGAGTAAAGGGAGACCCTGTCTCAAAAAAAAAAAAAAAAAAAAAGATCCCCCCACCTCCTGAGTCTCCAGTGCTCCAGAGAAGCTGAGGGTTTCCGTCAGCGGCAGTGGCCCACCTAGATCATTAGTGATGAATCCTTGTAATTAGTTTTGATATAAAATAAAAAGAAACATTCCATTCCTCAGTTCTGGATTCGAATGCACAGGTGCTATAACTAGAAAAGGGTGTGTTGTAGAATGTAAGTGAGACCAGGATGGGAGCAGACATGGAAATTTGGTGGGTATTTTCTTTCTGGCATTAGAAGACCTCAGGCTGTTCCAGGAGTTGTGTCTCCATATGACGTGTCTCAGAAAGAGTCACTCTGCAGCGGCACTGAAGTTGCTGGTTTTTATAACTCTCCCTTTGAATTTTACCAAGCATGAAATTCTTTTAAGAATTTGTTGGGCTGGGCATGGTGGCACATGCCTTTAATCCCAGCACTCGGGAGACAGAGGCAGGCGGATCTCTGTGAGTTCAAGGCTGGCCTGATCTACAGAGTGAGTTCCAGGCCAGCTGTGGCTACAGGGAGACCCTGTCTCAAAAAGACCAAAATAAAAAAAAGAATTTGTCTTATCTGTGACACTTCAGAAACGCCAGACAACATCTTTGAACTGCCATTTCATCTGTTTTGAGTTTTATTAACATATGCTTTGCTTTTTCTTTAGTAGGATAATGGATAATTCCATTCCTGGCGTTGATCATCAACTATCTCTTGTTTAACACTCTGAATAAGGATTCTTTGGGATAAAGTCACATGTGTCCTGTTAGTGTGTTCCCCCCTTCCCGGCTCAGAAATGACTCACTTTGGAATTGGCCGTGGAAGGGGAGACGGTTGGGAACTTCATCTGCACTGTAGACTGTCTTCCTCTTCACTTTCCCATCATGTGCTTTTGCTGTAAACTATGGTGAGCGGCAGGCTGCAGCCCAGTTGGCAGAACTGAGTTAAGAACAGAGCGTCTCGGCCTCAGAGCACAGACACATTATGGTAGCAGCATTTTCATTCGATAATGAACTCCACGTGTCTTCATTTCCTCTCTTTTGCGGATAATTGCAAATGATGGTGGTGAATCCACTATAATTGGAGTACTTATGAAGTTCATTTCGCTCTTGTTCTTTGCAGGTATTTTAGGGTTGCTGTGCTCCCCTCCTCAGCAGATGTCAGCTGTCTATTTCGAACAAAAGTCCACCCACCCACCGAATCCGTGTCGTTCAATGATGTGTTCAGAGTGGCCATTTCCCAGGTAGCCTTGCAACAGAAGACGCTGAGAGTTGATCTTTGCTCTGTCAGCAAACACCGCAGGGAAGAGTGCTTGGTAGGAGCCTTCAAAGTTACCATTATCAAATCGTGCTTACTGTTGCAATTTAAAGGATGTTTTCTACTTGCTGTTTTACTAACCCCAAAGCCATGGCACACCTGTCCAACACAGTGGGACACGAGTTATTTCTTTATTCTTTTTTTTAAATTATAAGTGTATGAGTGTTTTGCCTACGTGCATGTAAGTGTACCCATGTACAATGCCATGGAAGACAGAAGAGGGGTCAGATCCCCTAGAACCGGAGTTATAGATGGTTGTTAGCTGCCATGTGGGTGCTGGGATATTAACTTGAGTCCTCTGCAAAAGGAGCCAGTTCTCTTAAACACTGGGCCATCTCTCTAGCCCCTCCAGATTTTTTTTTTTAGTTCTGCTTGCAACTTGTGATGTTCTATGGACTTGAGTTTCTGTTTCTTCTCCTGAGTATGGAAGAACTCTAGCTTCTGTTATAACCATCACTGTGGAGCCAAACGCTGTGATCTGCATATTAATTACCTTTAACCTCAGGATAATATCAATGAAAGTTTGATTATGCAAAATGGGGTTGCCTCCTATTTTCAGGATAAAGAGCAGCCCAAAGGGGCCTATACTCATAGTGAGCTGGATACCAAAAATCAACCTACCCATAATTCATTGATTCACATTAAAAGTAAGCAAGGCATTAAGTGTATGGTTCCTTTATTTGACCCATTTCCCCCTTGCATGATGTTAAAGCTTCCATTAGGAAGTATGACTTTTTGGAGCAGTGTGACTGAATGTTATAGCAGAAGACTTCATACTTAACCAGCAGGAGCTTAACACACTACCAAGGAAGTGACCAGTCACCTACCATACCAGTAAACCTGTCACCTACCAGTGACGTTCTGTGCATGCTCACATGCAGGCACCCAGAGGGGGGCCCACATGCTTAAAAACAGCTTTTGCTCTTTTCCTCCGGAGATTCTCTTGTCATGCTGGGCCCTGCCCCACCTGGTGTCACCTGTCCTGTAAAAACAAGCGGTCCACAAAGTCTTGGTCCTGCCGAGGCATCCCTGAAGCCAAGATCTGCACCTTTGACTTGGGATAGAAGAAGGCAAAAGTTGATGAATTCCCACCCTGTGGCCACATGGTATCAGATGAGTATGAGCAGTCTCCTCTGAAGCCTTGGAGGTGGCAAGTATTTGTGCCAACAAATACACGGTGAAGAGGTGTGGCAAGGATGGCTTGATATTCAAGTGAGGCTCCACCCTTTCCCCTGTGCTGGGGCTGACAGGCTTCAGACAGGAATGCGGGCTGCCTTTAGGAAGCCTCAGAGCACAGTGTCCAGGTCATCATGTCCATCTACGCCAAGTTGCAGAATAAAGAACATGTGATTGAGACCCTATGTAGAGCCAAGTTCAAGTTCCCTGGCCACCAGAAGATCCACATCTCAACCAAGTGGGGCTACACCAAGTTTAATGCTGACAAATTTGAAGACATGGCAGCTGAGAAGCACCTCATCCCCGATGGCTGTGTGGTCAGATGTATTCCCAATCATGGTCCCCTGGACAAGTGGTGGGCCCTGCATGCCTGAGGACCCTCTGCACTGAGTCCTGTACCCACCAAGTCATGTGTTCCCTAATAAAATCTCGCATGAAAAAAAAAAAAGGAGCCAAGGAAAAGGGCAATATTTTTCTTCTTTATTTGGAAAAAAAGTGATAATATGTGAAATAAAACTAGAAAGAAACCAATAGATTTGTTAGGCCATCAGACAGGCTTGGTGTGATGAACACCATGTTTAATGTGTGGAGTTGAGATTGGCTGTGGCTATGCAGAATATGAAGTCATCTTACTGTTACCATTTTTTGGAATTCTAGTGACTCATCTAAAGAAAATTTTGTGTAATTTTTAATGAAATTTTTTATATTTCATATAGAACATCTTAATCATCGTTCTGTGTCCTCCCCATCTGCACCCTCCCATGCTTCTCACCAGATTGCATGCATTCTGTCATTTATGTTAAGGCCTATCAAGTCAAGTCAGTGTACCCAGACGTCCCTCAATGTAAGTTCATCCACTAGGGTCTAGTCAACCTATCTAGAGTCTCTCCCTTGAATATCAACTCTCCCTCACCCAGCAGGACTCAGCTGCCAACAGTTCTTTGCCTAAGGTTGGGGCCTGCTAGTCATTTCCCCAATTCTAGGCTGGGGTTTTGTCTGCTTGAGTTTGCATGGGTCTTGGATCTCCTGTCACTATTGCTAGAGGCCCATATGAGCAAAGTACCAGGAACCTGTAAGACTTTATATCCATATGGTCACACACCTCCTCCCCTTTCACTTACATCTTTCCGCCCCTTCTTCAGCAATGGTCCCTGAGCCCTGGATGGGTGAAGTTTAATATAGGGGTCCTGTCCAGGGACCCACACTCTGCAGACTCTTATTCTCTATGCTTTAGCCATTTCTGGCCTTTTGTGTTGCTTGTCCTTGGTCACATGAGGGAACTTCATTAATGAGCCTTGAGAGATGCATTAGTGTTCTCTCTACCCCTTGTTCCACTATGTTCCATGAGCCTTGGGTGTAGAGGTTCCATCACAGATGTGTCACTTAGGCTTGAGCATCTCACAGACATTTATTCTCTGTGTGTGAACAGTTGTGGAACTCTGTAATAGTCTCCTCCATCTGTCACAAAAGAAGCTTCTTTGATGAGTGGTGATTGGCATACTTATCTCTGCATATAAGGATCCATATTTAGCATACAGTAAGAAATTACATTTGTCTAGGGATGTGACTGCCTTAGTGTTTTCTCTAAGATCTATGACCTTTTCAGCCCTGTGTATTTGACTATGTTTATGGTACCACACATGAGTTCCCTCCCATTGAGTGGGTCTTCAATACAATTAGGTAGCTGCTGACTACCCCCAGATAAAAGTCCCACCGCTGCATCAATATTGTTTACTGTGATGGTCATTGTGGGAAAGAAGGAGCTCAAAAAGGGGGACCATAGGAGGCAGGTATTTAAGGGTGAAATGAGGAAAATGAGGGTACTAGGAAGGGAGGAGGGAGAGTTAGAGAGGGAGAAAGATAGGAGAGATAAATACTGCTTAGCTGGTATGAAAAAACAGAGGGAAATGTGTTGGTTCAAAGCCTACTAAAAAAATTACACATAGAATATCTCTATATGAGTCCATGTGTATAGCTGAAGGCTATATAACAAGAAACAATGATAGACAGGAGAAACTTCCCTTTGAGTTATTGGCCAGGGTAATCCAAGAGACTCTCAAAATTACATAGGCTATTGCCACAGCCCTTTATCACCTCCAGAACTTGAAGCAAGACCCTACTGCTGAAGACAGGACATACTTCAGACCCAGGACTTAGAGCAAAGGAGCTGGAACTGACCTGGAAGCCACCTCCCTGAAAGCTAGCTCTCATAGTTTTGGAGGACAGTATGTAAGCTGATAAGGGAAAATATCAATTGATGGGCCATCCCTAGCTTTGAGACCTGATAAAGAATACTTTTGCTAATTTCTTACTCAAGGCCAAAAGCAGAATCTTTGTCTCAAACTTTTTGCTGAGGCATTTTAATAGTCAGATCAATCTTAGGACATAGTACTTAGTCATTTTTTAAAATTCTCATTTAAACATAATTCCACATTTATAAAAATTGTGTGCTTAGTCATTTAGATGTTAGGAAAGTTGAATGTTAGGAAATAATCCCAGGATTATGTGTTCAATTGGGCATTATTTCTTACTAAGTCACTGCTGAAGATATGAAACATAGTGTGGCTTTAAAACACCCGCCAATGCTGAGCTGGGGAGATGGTTCCATGGGTAAAATAGCTGCCACACAAGTATGAGGACCTGAGTTCACATCTCTAGCCCTTGCATAAAAGCCAGGGTCAGTGGTATGTGCCCCAACCTCAGCTATGGGGGAGACAGGCAGATCCCAGGGCCCTGCTGACCAACTAGTCTCAACAATGGGTGAGCTCCAGGTGGGGTGAAAGACCCTGCAAAGTCAACTTCTTGCTTCCATACATGCACACATACATACAATACCATACACATGTGCACACACATTCTCTAACCACTGCTTTGTATCACTAATAATATATTGCTCCTACTTTAAGACCAGCTTACCCAATCATCTTTGTTCTATCAGAGATAACACATACTAATTAATGTTAATGTTTGTTTTTTCTATCCTGTTTATTTTTATTTTCTTTGTTTCTTTCATTTCCCATAGGCTGGGACTCAGATCAGCCTGGCAGATCTACCATTTTCCAATGACATATTCATGCTGTGGTATAATTTACTTCCTTCTAAGCAAATGCCTTGCCAGAAGAATGAAGAAGAAACTGAGGCGCCTGTGCTTCAATCAGACCATCCAGTGTTAGGTCCTATTGATCTGGTAAGTCACAAAGTCGTTAAAATGTGATACTATAGTGCAGAACACGGGGCTGAGTGCAGCGGACTCTGCTCTCTTCTCGCCCTTCCTTCCCCTGCAGCTCTCCCCTGCTCCCAGCTTCCTAAGAAAGGTCATTTCCCCTTTGCTTGAAGTGAGGTTTACAAAAGTACCACATCTTCTTCCATGAAAACACATGGTGTTGAGGCTTCATTGTTTTAAGTGACCATGGAAACCTTTTGATTTGAATTCATGTTTTTGTACATTGTGTTGACATACTTGATTTCACTCTTAGGTTATATGATTGAAGCACTTAACTTTTTATAAATTTTAATTATTAAATCTGAAAGTGTGTTAATTTTCCATCTGTAATATCAGTATTCTTATTTTTCTGTTAAAAGTTTTTTTATAGATAGTTTATTAAATGTTCACTGAAAAAAACTGTTATAGCCAAAAGTCCTATCTACAGTCAAACCTCGATGCTTAAAGCAATACAGAGGGATAGTTCGTGAAGCCGTTCATCATTGGTTTGTATCTGTGGATCTTGTTACTGGGGACAATAAAGTTTATTTTAGATTGTCTATTTTAAAATACTTATTAAGCAAAAGCCAAATACCTAAATCGATGTTTTCTCACTTATCTAGGATATATGCAAAACTATAACGGACACTGTGCTAGTTGATAAAAGAGAAGCAAACATGGTTTAGGGTTTGTATTACTGCCCAGGTTTGTAATAGACACTAAGAAAGGCATATGAAAGGATGGAATAACTTCTATCTTTGTATAAGTTTTTTGAAACAGCTATACTACAATGCAGTTCATATCTCATACAGTTCACCCATTGGAAGCTCTGGGCTCCAATGTCTTTTCACATCCTCACAAAATTGTGCGACCATCTGCACAGTCTTTATTTTGTTTTATCTATTTTATGTGAATGACTGTATTGCCTGCATGTATGTAATATACCTGTACCATGCAGTACCAGCAGAGCTCAGAAGGTATTATGAACTGGAGTTATGGAGACTTGTTAGCCACTATGTGGATGCTGGGAATTGAACCTGGGTCCTCTGCGAGAGCAGCCAGTGCTCTTAACTGCTGGACCATTTTTCCAGCTCCTCTTAATAGTATCATCACCTTCCCCAATATGAAAATCTGTATGCTAGTGTTTGTGTGGACTTCATTTTCATCACCCTTGGGTGCATAAGGAGAAGAATAATTGCCAACTTGTATATTAACAATGCTTAACATTGTTCAGAAATTACAAACCATTTTCTTGATATATTAATTAGTTATCTTTTGCTATTGAATTTTTTTTTTTAATCTTTTCCAGACAGGGTCTCCCTGTAGCCCCAGCTGTCCTGGAACTCACTCTGTAGACCAGGCTGGCCTTGAACTCACAAAGATCCGCCTGCCTCTGCCTCCCAAGTGCTAGGATTAAAGGTGTGCGCCACCTTGCCCGGCTTGCTATTGAATTTTTAAAATTGTATGTGTGTTTTTCTGTTTGCTTTTGAGTAAGGATCTCACCAAGAAGCACAGGCTGACTTGGAACTGGTTATATAGTAGCACAGGCTAGCCTCTAGCTCTGAGTCCTTGTAGATGTCTTACCCATTTCAATTATATACATGTCAGATAGGGAAGGGTCCAGTTCCATTTTTTTTGGTATGCGGATGTGTAGCTGCTGTTCCTCAGGTGCCTCCTCAGTGCTGTAATTAAAAGTATGCACCACTGTGCTTGGCTTTTTTTTAACCTAAGTTCTAGAGCTCAACCTCGGGTCTTTGCACTGGTAAGACAAGCACTTTACCAACTGACCCATCACCCCATCCCTCTTACCACATCTTTCAGTATGGTGCTGGATGTTCTAGCCAAGGCAATAGGCAGAAAAGAGAAATGCATGTGACTCTAATGCAAAAAGTAAGCTTGTAGCCCCAGCAGTCAGGAACAGAGACAGGCAGATCCTTGGGGTTCACTGGGCAGCCAGCCTCCCCTACATGGGGAGCCCCAGGCCAGTAAAAGACCCTGTCTCAAAAAAAAAAAAAAAAAAAGCCAAGGGAGATGGTGCTTGAGAAATGACAGCCAGGTTGTCCTTTGGCCTACACACACACACACACACACACACACACTTGCACACATAGGGACATGCATGCACACACACACACACACACACACACACACATACACACACAAGTGGTAAGAACAAATAGCATTGTCTTTGTTCCTGATTTTGAAGATTTGCTATTATTTTGTGTGTACATGCATGTGTCTTGAATACTTTTGTTATTGAAGGCTGTTGAATTTGTCAGGTGCCTTTTTGGTATCTATTAAGGTAGTATGTGATTCTCATCAGTCTGTTGCTAGTTTAATTTTAGGCATTAAGTTAATCTTTTATTCCTGTATAAATCCCACTTGGTAAAGCTCTGGTTCTTTTTATTATTCAGCTTACTAGTATTTTGTTGAGTTTTTTGTGTTTGTGTCTGTATTATTGTCTGGTAATGTCTTTGGTTATTTGTATGTGTGTATATTTGCAGGTATGTGTGCATGTTCATCGGGTCTGAATGTGTGTAGAAGACAGAGGACAACCTCAGACGTTCTGTCTCCTCAGACACCATCCACTTGGTTTTTATGAAACAAGGTCTATCACTGGAACATGGAACTCACCAATGTGGCTAGGCTGGCGGGCCAGCGAGCCTACCATGTGCTGGGATTCCAGTTATACACCCGGCTCTTTGTGTGTGCTAGGGACCAAACCCAGATCCTAATACTTACATGGCAATTCCTTTTACTGACTGAGCCAGTTCCTCAGTCCCTCTTCTCTGCTTTGATATCAGAGTAATTCTGGCCTGATGGGATGAGATTTGAAGTGTTCTCTCCTCTTCTGCTTTTAGGAGAATTTTGAGAGGATATTGGTTCCAATTTCTTTAAATATTTGGTAGAATTCACCAAGTATCTGGCTTTTGTCTTTGGCAAGTCTATTTGTTTACAAATTAATTGTCTTGTTTTGACTCTTTTGTTCTTGAGTTTGTTTTGGTATCTGTGTCTTTTCTAGAATGTCTTCATTTAAGCTTGATTATCTTAATTATTGGTAAACACCGTTGGTAGTGCTTGCTAATAGTTGAGGTCATGCTGTAAGCAAGGCTAACAGAAGATGTCCCCTTTCTTATCCTGATGCCTTCTCCCTATTTTTTCTGATCAGTCCAACTAGAACTTTGCTAACTTTTGGGCTATTCCCAAAGAACCACCCTTAATTTTGTTTATATTCTTGGATGTTTCTTCTGTTCTGTACACGTTTCTTCTTCAGTCTTTCCCATTTCCTTTTCTCCACTTGCTCTAGGTTTATTTTGTCCTTCTTTTTGTATTTCCTTAATGTGGGAAGTTAGGCTTTTGATTGATGGCTTCCTTTGGAGCCTCCTTGTAAATGCTTCCTAACGTAAGCACTTACAGCTGTCGATTTCCATCTAAGCTCACTTTAGCACTACCTACTAAGTTCTCATCCCGTGCTCCCTGTCTCCATTCATCTCTAAATGTTTTTTCATCTCCTTTGTGAGCTTTTCTTTACAATCTTTTAGTTGGAAAGGAATGTTAATTTCTCATATTTCCTTCTGTTACTTTTTTTTTTTTTTTCATTCCAGTGTGACCAAAAAGCATCCTTGGTGTGATCTCAGTCCTTTAGAATTTACTAAAACCACTTTTATGACCCATTATGATTATATAGCCTAGAGAATGTTTCATGGGCACTTGAAAAATATATGTTCAGAGTGTTCCACAGATGTTTGTTAGGTCTGTTTGATTTATGATGTTGTTACACAGGTTTTATTTCACTTTTTACCCTGTTGTGATCTCATTCTCTGGTGTGTTTTGTGGAAAGGGTAATAGAAGAATTCCTAAAAAAGCACACCAGTCTTACCTGAACAGTATGATGAATTGTCACAAAGCAAAGACATCTATGTAGCTATAACCGGAACATATATATTGTGTTCCCACCACCCAGGATCCTCCCTTCTTCTGTCATGACCACAGGCCCTAAAGATGATCTCTATTCTACCCTCCTCCCACCATGTTTTTGCCTGCCTGAATTTTATACAATTGGATATATATTCTTTTGTGTCTAGCATCTTGTACTTAACATTTTGTTTGTGAAATTAATCTGTGTTATTTTGTGTAATTGTAGTTCATTCACACTCATTGTTAGGTAGTGCTTTATTATATAATTGTGTCATAATTTATCACTTCTATTACCGATAGACATTTGAGGTGTTACTAATTTGAGGCTCCTTGTAAATAGTGTTACTCCTAATTCTTGTATGTGTCTTTGCAAAAAGTACTGCTGCCTTCTTTCATTTTAGTTATTTTGGAAGGTGTAGATCAGTATTATATTTTTTTTCTTCACTTCCCTGATTATAATGCTTGTCTTGCTAGATGGATGTCACCTTTTGTAACACACATATTCAAAATTGTGTTCTTCTCTTTTGTTGTAGTTTGGTAGGAATCATTAAATTTGGAAATGAGTATTTTTAAGTTAATTTATCACAAATGTCTTTTCCTGTTCTCTAGCTTACCCTTTCTCTTTCATAATGTCTTTTGGTGAATGGAAATGCTCAACTTTAATGAAATCTTACTTGTGAATTTTTCCCTTTATGCTACATACTTTCCCTTTCCTCTTAAGAACTATTTGCCTCTAGGTCATGGTGTGTTCTTTTTCTTTTTTTTTCCCCTTGTGTTGTCTTACATAAGCCTTTTTGTTCTGTCTTTCAGATTTAGGTCTATAATCTTCCTGAAAATAATCTCTGCATAAGATACGAGGTGTGGGTCAGGTCCCTTTTCATCTGTGTGTTGTCTGATTGATCCAGCATCATGTATTGAAGACATCTTTCCCTGCTAGACTTTGTCATTATTCAGGTGACCTGGATGTGTGTTCCCCTCCTCTGTTCTGTTCCATTGACTAGTCTAAGTGACAGTCTTTTTCAGAAGCTTTTAATAATTCATCATCTAAGATGATTTTTCTGGGGATGCTCATAGGTAATCATTACCAAATTAAGGAACTTTCCTCTTTTTAGTTTGCTAGCAGTATTTATTATACATGAGTGCTGAACTTTGGCAAACATTTTTTACCCTATCTCTTAAGATAATTATTTTATACTTGTTTCTTCACTTAATGCCATAAGCATTGATTGGCTTTTTGTTTAGTATTTACTGTGTGCGTTATGTGCACCCCGTGTGCTGTTGCACTCATGTGGAGGACAGAGGTGACTTTCGGGAGTCTGTTCTCTCCTTTATTCCCTGAGCCATCCTGCCAGCCTCGGTTGACTTTCAAATGTTAAAGTATTCTTGGATTCTTTGACTAAAATAGACTTCATCGTAGAATATTATCTGTATGTGCATGTTCCTAGATTTGATTAGTATTTGTTTTCTCATTTGTTTTCATAGAAAAGATTAGTATTTCTTGTAATATCATTGTCACTTTTTTGGCATAAGGTTTTGTGGTCTTCATTTTGTGCTGGGAAATACTTCTTTTTTACTGACTGCAGATATCATTGTAAGATGAATTTAGGGTGGGGCGGGGGCATGGCCAGGGGATGTCCTCAGGAAATATATCAGCCAAGCCTGTGGGGGGGTTTTGTTGTTGGTTTGGTTTTTTTTTTTTTGACAGGGTTTCTCTGTAGCCATAGCTGTCCAGGAACTGGCTGTCTCACAGAGATCCGCCTGCCTCTGCCTGGGATTTAAAGCATATCCACCAGGCCTGCTGCCGGTGGCCGTTCTTAGAAGGAGGTCTGCAGAAGGCCTCTGCATTGTTTTGGATGACATCTGAATTTACCCGAGGATGTGTGCCTCACATTCTGTATTCATTGTTCTGAGTTAATGGGAATGATGCCTAGGGGTTTGGGCCAGGAACCCATTTAAAAAAGGCCATCACTTGTAAATTTCAGATTTGGTTTCTTCATGAGGTACAGGACTAGCCTGCTTTTCTGTATCTGCTGCAGCTTTTCCATGAGTTGATTTTTACTTTCTCCTTGTCCTTACTATTGTGGCAGTGCTGCGGATCAAGCCCAGGATCGAACACAGGCTAAACAAACACTCCCCTGCTAAGTACTCTGGCGGACCTATGTGTAATCTGCATAAAAGTTTGGCAAAATCAGGGTGAAGAGATGGCTCAGTGGTTAAGAGCACTGGCTGCTCTTGCAGTTCCCAGGACCCACATGGCAGGTAACAATCATCTGTAACCCCAGTTCCAGGAGATCTGACATCCTCTTTTGACCTCTGTGGGCATTGTAGGACATGGGTGCACTTAAATACACGTAGACAATACACTCATACACATAAAATAAAAAGAATCAATTTTTTAAAATTTCCATGGAGCCAATCATGATGTGCACTTATTATCTTTTCCTATCTGCAGGGACTTTTCATTCCTGATGTGGATCATTTGCTCCGTCTTTTACGCATTCTTGTTTGTTTTTGGTTTGGATCTTTCAGCAATCCACCTGCCTTAAAGGTGTGTGCCGCCACACCCATCCTTTTCAGGCATTCTTATCAGAAACTTGTCAAATTTTTCATTTTTATTTAAAGAACTAATTTCAGCCTTACTGATTTTTCTCTATTATGTGGTTGTGTACTAATTTCTACTCTTTCCTTTATTATTGTTTCACTTCTCCTATTTAGGGTTTAATTTGGTTCTCCTTTTTTTTAAATTTTTTTTAAATTTTTATTTATTTATTTTTTATGTGTATGAATGTACTTTCTGCATGTATATCTGTGCACCAGTGTCGTGCAATGCCGCGGAGTCAGAAGAGGGTGTTGGATTCCCCTGGAACTGGAGTTCTCCTGGAATTGGAATTACAGACGGTTCTCAGCCACCATGTGGGTGCTGGGGATTGAACCCGGGTCCTCTGCAAGAGCGGTCGGCACTCTTAACCACTAGGTCATCCCTCCAGCCCCATGGTTCTCCTTTTTTAAATAAACACATAAATAATTGCTTTACTGTCATTGCATTAGGGCTTAAAAGTAATTTCTGTGAGCACTGGCTGCTTTTGACAAGTGTGATGTATCATAGAATTATCGTGAATAAACATTTTATACTTTCCATTCTCATTTCTTTATTAGTCATAAGTTTTTAAAGTATGTTTACTTAATTTCCACATAGCTGAGGCTTTTAGTTTTCTTTGTTACTGATTTCTAGTTTCATTTCACTGTTTTCAAAGAATAGAATTCAGTCATGCTTGCATTATGGCTTAGCATGTGGGAGGTTTGGGTTGAACATTCCATTGCTCTGGAATGATGTCTTTTTTTCAAGTCAAGTTTATTAATTTTCTTCAAGTTTCTTACGTGTGCTGGTTTTTCACTTGTTTGCTATATCACTGATGTTATATTGAAATTTCACTGGTTGCACGTTGTTTTTCCTTGTTTGTTGTGGTAGTTTTTTGTTTCTATGTTATTGGGTGAATACAAATTTGACATTATATTGCATCTTTCTGTTCAGCTGATTTTTATTGTTATGAAATATCTCTATCTCCAGTAATACCTCTTGTTTTAAAATCTACTTTGTCTGATTGGTAAACCTATATAATTTTCTTTGTTAGCTACATGATTTATCTTTTTCCATTCTCTTACTTTCAACCTTTCCAAGTATTTAAAGCATTCTGCTTAAAAGCAATATGTAAATCAGGCATGGTTTAAAGCACACTCCTTTCGCACCCAAAGTGAGAATCATACCCCTTTGTGATCATGGTGGTGGTTTTTCCCAGGGCAAGGCTTATCCATTGCACTCCGGATGTGCAAAGGTGGTTTTCCCAGGGCGAGGCTTATCCATTGCACTCCGGATGTGCAAAGGTGGTTTTCCCAGGGCGAGGCTTATCCATTGCACTCCGGATGTGCTGACCCCTGCGATTTCCCCAAATGTGGGAAACTCGACTGCATAATTTGTGGTAGTGGGGGACTGCGTTCGCGCTCTCCCTGTAAAAAAAAAAAAAAAATAAAATAATAATAATAATAATAAAGCACACTCCTTTAATCCCAGCACTTGGGAGGCAGAGGAAGGCATCTCTGTAAGTTCAAGGCTACCCTGGTCTGCATAGCACGTTCCAGGCTAGCTGGGCTATGGGGAGACCTGTCTCAAAAAAAAAAAAAAAAAAAAAAAAAAGAAAAAGTAAAGAAAAAAAAGCAAACAATGTGTAGCTGGTATTAGCTTACTGCCCATTTGGTATCTTCATCTTTTAGTTGAAATATTTACTGCATTTATGTTTAATATTTAATCTATTACTATATCTGGATTTGAATTTATCTTGCAATTGATTTTCTGTTAACCCAATCTCTGTTCTCCCCCCTTTTGGATTAATCAAAGTTTGATTTTAATCTCCTTTCCCTTCCACCAGCAGTACATATACAGTACCTCCCACCCCTCCCAATTTCCATGAGAGGTGTGTTCTAAGACCCCCAGGGAATGCCCTAAATTTTGGACAGCACACACCCTGTACAGGCAATTTTTTTCCTACATATACCTATACAAATTTAATGCCTTCTCTGTCTTAACTAAATATATTTTAGTCACTGTGGCTGTAATTTTTTCAGTTTGTAATGTGGCAGCAAAACTAACATTTCTTTGTTCTGCATAATTTCACAGATAAAAGATTCTCTCTCACCATAGAGCTAAGCAACTCTGCATGAGGGTTGTTGTTTTGTTTTTGTTTTCCTTATTATGTTGAGCACGCCGTGGACCTTGAGCACTTTATAGCTTCTCCTTGACAGATCCCTGTTGCCAGTATCACTTACTACTCCTATGCTTTGGGGTCAGGATTAGCCACATAAATGATTGCCGGTACACAAGCACTGTGCTGTGACACTAGTCAATCTGGTAACTGAAATGGCTTCATCTCTCTGGTAGGTTGATTTGTGATCATTGTCTCTTGGTTTCAGATGTCTTAGCTAGGTATGTCAGGTTCTTGGAGACAACAGGTAGGTAGTTGGATCTTGTTTTTAAATGCAGTAAGGTTAGCCTGTATCTTTTAATTCTCATTTGGGGTTAATATTGAAGGGTTTGCTATTTCCTGTGCTTTCGTCGGTGGTTGTTCTGGTTGGTTGAATTATTGGTGGTTCTTTTCTTCTTCTCCTGTTAATATTAAGGGTTTGTCAGTTTGCTGTGTTAGAAATGATTGGAATCAGACGGGTGTGGTGGCGCACGCTTTTAATCCTAGCACTTGGGAGGCAGAGGCAGGCAGATCTTTGTGAGTTCAAGGCCAGCCTGGTCTAGAGAGTGAGTTCCAGGACAGATGGGGCTACAGGGAGACCCCGTCTCAAAAAGACCAAAAAAAAAAGAAAGAATAAAGGAAGGAAGGAAGGATTGGAATCATCTCATCTTTCCTGTGTTCATCTGTTTCTCACAGAAAATGTATTCTTACCCATTTTATTGTGGATAAAACTCCCTTCCTCCTCCATGTATAATATTCCTTTGAGAGTTTTCTGCAATGGTGACTTAGTTGTTATGAATTGCTTTAACTTCTGCTTGCCTTGAAATATCCTTATTTCTCTATCAGCGTAAACAGATAACTTGTAGGACTGGAGAGATGGCTCAGCGGTTAAGAGTACTGACTGGGGCTGGAGAGATGGCCTAGTGGTTAAGAGTGCCGACCGCTCTTACAGAGGACCTGGGTTCGATCCCCAGCACCCACATGGCGGCCAAGAACCGTCTGAAACTCCAATTCCAGGAGAACTCCAGTTCCAGGAGAATCCGACACCCTCTTCTGACCTCCTCGGCATTGCACGACACAGGTGCACAAACCTGCATGCAGACAGTACATTCATACACATAAAGAAATAAAAAAAAAAATTAAAAAAAAAGAGGACTTGGGTTCGATTCCCAGCACCCACATGGTGGGTAAAAACCATCGTTAAGCCAGGTATGGTGATGCACACCTTTAATACCAGCACTTAGGAGGCAGAGGCAGGCAGATCTCTGTGAGTTCAAGACCAGCCTGGTCTACAGGGCTAGTTCCAGGCCAGCCGGGGCTACAGGGATACCCTGTCTCAAAAACACCAGCAAAAAAAGATAACTTGCTGGGCATAGCAATCTTGACAGTTTTTTTTGTTTGTTTTTTTTTGGGGGGGGTCTTTTCGAGACAGGGTCTCCCTGTAGCCCCAGCTGTCCTGGAACTCACTCTGTAGACCAGGCTAGGATTAAAGGCGTGCACCACCACGCCCGGCGACAGTTATTTTCTTTGAGTGTTTAGAATAGGTTGTTCTGTGCTTTCCTGATTTCAGGGCTGCTCACAGCAGTGAGCACTCTGAGGTTTCTTTCTGCCTTCGTATTCTGGTTGGCATTTTCCCTTACAGCTTTTACTAACTCTTTCTTTGGTTTGTTTCATTGGATGGATTTTTTTCATTTGTGTGTGTATATGCTGTGTGCATACATGTTCATATGGGTTTCTCACTGGCCAGAACCTCGCCTAGTCAGCCTCGTCTGCTCCTCCTAGCACTTTTTACTTGGGTTTTAAAGATCAAACTTAAGTCCTCATGCTTGCAGACTTTATTGGCTGAGCCCTCTCCCCAGCTGCTCCTTTGATTTTGACCTTTAGGCCATATATCTCGGAGAGTCCTTCTCTGGCCGTGTCTGTTCTGGGTTCTAAATGTGGGTTGTGTCTGGATAGCCATCTCTTGCTCTTAAGTTTGAGAAATTCTTTGCTGTAATTTCATTGACTCAATTGTTGGAAGCCTTTAGCATTTGTCTCAGCTCCCGCTACTCGTGGTTTGCTCTCTTGAGCATGTCCCATTCATTAATGTGTCCGTGTGTGTTATTGTCTCAGCCTTGTCCTCCATTCCTTCAATTGGTCTTGTCTGTTGTGATGCTCTGTGTCGTGTTTGCTATTTGGTTACTTGGTTCTTTCATTTCCAGAATTCATGTTTGATTCTTTTTCAGTATCTCAGTTTCCTTTAGGTTTTTAAATTTTTGCTTCATGTTGTAAATTTTACTGACCATTTTACCAAGTTTATTAACTTTCTTGTCTGGGTCCTGAGTTTCTTTTTCTTCATTGATCTGCTTATTTGAATCCTCTTTATGAGCGTTAAACCTTTTCAAATGTAGAACTCTGAGCCTGGCATGATGGCACACGCCTTTAATCCTAGCACTTGGGAGGCAGAGGCAGGTGGATCTCTGTGAGTTCAAGGCCAGCCTGGTCTACATAGTGAGTTCCAGGATAGCAGAAGCTATAGGGAGACCCTGTCTCAAAAAAGAAAAACTAGAACTCTGAAATTTTTTTTGACATTTCAGTTATTTCATTATCTTCATTTTTCAATATTTAGAAGATGGCTGCTGGGAGAGGGTGTGGTGGAGCACTGTCTGCTGGGGAAGGGGATGGTGTGGAGCACTGTCTGCTGAGGAGGGGATGGTGTGGAGCACTGTCTGCTGGGGAGGGTGTGGTGGAGAACTGTCTGCTAGGGGAGGGTATGGTGTGGAGCACTGTCTGCTGGGGAGGGTGTGGTGTGGAGCACTGTCTGCTGAGGAGGGGATGGTGTGGAGCACTGTTTGCTGGGGAGGGTGGGTGTGGAGCACTATCTGCTGGGGAGGGCATGGTGTGGAGCACTGTCTGCTGGGAAGGGTGTGGTGTGGAGCACTGTCTGCTGGGGAGGGGATGGTGTGGAGCACTGTCTGCTGGGGAGGGCATGGTGTGCAGCACTATCTGCTGGGGAGGGCATGGTGTGGAGCACTGTCTGCTGGGAAGGGTGTGGTGTGGAGCACTGTCTGCTGGGGAGGGGATGGTGTGGAGCACTGTCTGCTGGGGAGGGCATGGTGTGCAGCACTATCTGCTGGGGAGGGCATGGTGTGGAGCACTGTCTGCTGGGAAGGGTGTGGTGTGGAGCACTGTCTGCTGGGGAGGGGATGGTGTGGAGCACTGTCTGCTGGGGAGGGCATGGTGTGCAGCACTATCTGCTGGGGAGGGCATGGTGTGGAGCACTGTCTGCTGGGAAGGGTGTGGTGTGGAGCACTGTCTGCTGGGGAGGGGATGGTGTGGAGCACTGTCTGCTGGGGAGGGCATGGTGTGGAGCACTGTCTGCTGGGGAGGGTTTGGTGTGGAGCACTGTCTGCTGGGGAGGGTGAACTGTCTTCTGGATCACTCTGCGGTGTTTTGCATACTTGTCTGTATCTTGCATAAATCTTGGGATACCTGTGTCCTCTGTTTTTTTCCATTTTTCCCCCCTTTGTTCTGTCTGCTTTGTTTTACATAAATCCTCCTGCTAAATGGTCTTTGCCTCCATCGATGCTGGGAGGTTGGGGGAGGGGCTGCAAGAACAAATTCAGCAGTTTCCCAGCAATCCTAGCGTTAACTGCAGAAGACTCTTGAGTACTTGACTTGTGTCCACTAGAAGTTCCCGTGGCGCTGAGTGGGGAACATACTCTATGGTGGTTTTTAGGACAAAGGGTGTCAGCAATGGGGTAAAAAGGAAATAGGAAGCCGGGCGTGGTGGCGCACACCTTTAATCTTAGCACTTGGGAGGCAGAGGCAGGCAGATCTTTGTGAGTTCAAGGCCAGCCTGGTCTACAGAGTGAGTTCCAGGACAGCTGGGGCTACAGGGAGACCCTGTGTCGAAAAGAACAACAACAAAAAAGGATATAGGAAAAGGGGAAAGAAAGGGTAAAATAAGAATAAGAAGGGGGGACTGGAAAGGTGGCTCAGTGGTTAAGAGCTCTGGCTGTTCTTGCACAGACCTGCGTTAAGTTACCAGCACCACATGGCAGCTAACAACCATGTGTAACTCCAGATCCAGAGGATCCAGTGCCCTTTCCTGGCTTCTGTGGGCACTAGGCACTCATGTGATACACATACATACATGCATTCATGCAGGCAAACACTCATCCACATAAAATAAGAGTGAATTTCTTTTAATTATGAAGGAAACTATATGAGTTAGAGGAATGTAAAACAGTAGAGAAATATTATAAATTAAGTTTAGAGAAAAGAAAGACAAAAGCATTTTCCATAATTGTATATAACTGTGTACAGTTGAAGCACAAAGTGTAAATACAACAAAAATACGTCTAAAATTAAAATATAATAAATATAAAATAAAAAATAAAGGTTAAGCCAAGGAAAGTTAAAATAGGAGCTGAGACATGACTCGGTGCTCTTGCAGAGGGCCCAGGTTCGCTTCCCAGCATCCACATGGCAGCTTGTAATCATCTATAACTCCAATTCCAGGAGATTACCCTCTTCTGCCCCCATGCACACATACAGCAGGCACACATGTAGTGCACTTACATACATGTAGACAAAACACTCATCAGATAAAACCTTTTTTTTTTTTTTTTTGTATGTGTATGGATGTATTGTCTGCATGCAGGTCTGTGCACCCGTGTCGTGCAATGCCGCGGAGGTCAGAAGAGGGTCTCGGATTCCCCTGGAACTGGAGTTCTCCTGGAATTGGAGTTACAGACGGTTCTTAGCCGCCATGTGGGTGCTGGGGATCGAACCCGGGTCCTCTGCAAGAGCGTCGGTGCTCTTACCCGCTAGGCTATCTCTCCAGCCCCATAAAACCTTTTTCTTAATTTTTATTATTTATTATTTTATGTGTATGAATGTATTGTCTGCATGTAGGTTTGTGCATCCGTGTTGTGCAATGCTGCAGGGGTCAGAAAAGGGTGTCGCTTTCCCCTGGACCTGGAGTTAAAGATGGTTCTTAGCAGCCATGTGGGTGCTGGGACTCGAACCCAGGTCCTCTGCAAGAGCAGTTGGTGCTCTTAACTGCTGAGCCATCTCTCCAGCCCCAAAATAAAATCTTAAGAAAATGAAGCAATTAAATGAAGTAGAAAGTACCGTGCCCTGTCAGTGTTTCTTCCTGGTTGGGGGGCTGTAGTTTCCCCTGCTGCTTATATTGTCTTTTTTTCCTGTCCTCCGTCCCCTTCCCCCCAGTCAAACTCCAAAGGTAGCAAGGAGGACTGCTGTTGTTAGTAATTCAAACAAGTTAAGTCATTGTATCGTCCAGAGAGAAGAAGCTTTGTGGCTGAAGACCACTTCCTGGCAGATTTCCAGTCTGATTTCCTCAGTTGTACGTTCCAGCTCTGTCTCTGGTGCTTTGTGGCTCGGTTGATTCACAGGCTTTCCCTGCCTCAGGCTCTGGGGGAGAGCGGAGAGTGGAGAGCCTGCCCACTCATGTTTACCTTTGCCTATCAGGGTGTTGCATCAAGTTCTGCCACCAACTTCCTGTGGCCCTGATCTGTGCTCTGCACATAGCTTGTCCTGGCTGTGGTCATGGTATCAGGTGAAGGGTACTGGCAGTCTCTCAGCATCAGACTTCCTTGCCGCACCTCTGCATCTCCGCTGTCCACGCTGCTTGCCGCACCTCTGCATCTCCGCTGTCCGCACCGCTTGCCGCACCTCTGCATCTCCGCTGTCCACGCTGCTTGCCGCACCTCTGCATCTCCGCTGTCCCCGCTGCTTGCCGCACCTCTGCATCTCCGCTGTCCGCTCTGCTGGCCGCACCTCTGCATCTCCGCTGGCCGCGCTGCTTGCCGCACCTCTGCATCTACGCTGTCCGCTCTGCTGGCCGCACCTCTGCATCTCTGCTGGCCGCACCTCTGCATCTCCACTGTCCGCGCCACTTGCCGCACCTCTGCATCTCCGCTGTCCCCGCTGCTTGCCGCACCTCTGCATCTCCGCTGTCCCACGCTGCTTGCCGCACCTCTGCATCTCCGCTGTCCCGCGCTGCTTGCCGCACCTCTGCATCTCTGCTGTCTGCTCTGCTGGCCGCACCTCTGCATCTCCGCTGTCCGCTCTGCTGGCCGCACCTCTGCATCTCCGCTGTCCGCGCTGCTTGGGATCTGTCGCATCCATCCAGATGCTGCACCAGGTTCCAGGTTCACAGAGTTCTGTGATCGATGGATGCTTTGATCCTCTCAGCAGTGGCTGGGTTGACGCTGGTGGGCACTGCTTATCTCAGGCTCCCTTGCCCCCTTCCCAGTGCTGGGGCCACAGCTTGCCATGCTCTACTCAACTCTGCCAGCACAATTAATTCAGCCTCTGATTTGAGTTTTGAGCCAGCTCTCATGTGATCAATGCTCAGAGTTCTTGAACACACTTCTTTGATGGGACCCAGCTCAGCAGGAGCAGCTTGGTGTGGCTAGGGACACTGGCTAGCTTCTCTGTGAAGAAAAATATCCCTATCTTATTCCATTTCCAGCACCAACATGGTGGCTAACAACCATCCATAACTCCAGTTTCAGAGGAATCCAACACCTTCTAATGAGCTAAGCAGGCACTACATGACATGGGTGTACTTACACACATGTAGGCAATACACTCATACATGAAAATAAAAAATAAAATAAAATATTTTTACTTGGGTAAAATGCACTTTTAATCTCAGCACTGAGGAGGCAGAGGCAGGAGGATCTCTGTGAGTTCAAGGCCAGCTTGGCCTACATAGCGAGCTCCAGGCTAGCCAAAACTACAGATCGTGTCTTACAAAGACCAATATATATATCTGAATATATGAGTGTAAGTGCCTTCTCTAAATGCCTGCAGCATGTGGATCACTTGTGGGTCTGCCTGTCTTTTCTGTCGTTTCTTTTGGCTTTTGTCCATTAGCTTTTGATGGAATATTGGCTATATTGAATGAGGAATTGCAAAAGTTCTGACTGATATATTCTTCTAGGAATCATTTTATGTCCTTCTGGAAGGCAAATTACAATATAGGAAGCTTGCCTGCATCTCCTGGGGGCTTGGAATTCCAAGTTTTCTCTCTTCAGAACATTTGAGACATGAAATATCTGCTTATTGTTTAGCATCCTAGCAGCTTTTATTTATTTTTTTTTATTTTATTTATTTATTTATTTTATTTATTTATTTATTTATTTATTTATTTATTTATTTATTTTGGCTTCTTGCTCCATACAGATGTAGCTTAGGAGCTTAGGAAAGGCAAATGGCTTCACAGAAACATCATGGGTGACGTTGGGCTCATTTCCCCCCACCCCTTTGTGCTGACAGCCTTGGTAGCCCTGCACCCATGCAGACATTTTCATCCAGTAACAGGGTGGCTGCAGCTGTGGTTCCAGGCAGCCCATCTGTTTAGCCTACAGGCCTCACACCTAGGTTAGCAAATTCCTTTCAGGGGAAGCACTGGCAGATGTGGTCACCCCTCTCACATCCTCCCTCTCCCTGGGACCTTAGCCCTCTAGCCCTGTAAGCCTTTGCCAGTCTTCTTGCTTTACAACATCTGGGAGTTTGATTTGCTTTTAGTTTCATTTTATTCAGGGTTCGTATTTGTTCTCAGCAGGAGGATTGGTTCTGCCACAGCTCACTCTTCACAGCTGGAAGTGGAAGCCTGCATCCTAGTAGCTCCCATCATTTCTGGAGTATATGGTGTTCACTGTCATGTTTGCATTCTCCAGGATGCAGTGTCAGCCTTACTTGCAAGAACTTCAGCTGAGCTATTGGCTGTGGAACAAGAATTAGCTCAAGAAGAGGAGGAGGAACTAAGGCCCGAAGAAGAGCAGCGGGGCCCAGAAGGAGACTGGTAAACAGTCCTTTCCTTTGCTGGTGGGAACTCACTGAATTATGGCACAGTAAGACTTCGGGAAGTGATGACTGGAGATTTCTCCCCCTGGTCATTAGAGGGTTAAAGGAAGAAATAGCAAGATTGCAGGCAAAGTTAAAGTTAACCGGGATCTGTATTCTTACTTCTGAAATATTTAATAGTTTTCTATGCTTTCCTTAAGTCTAAGCTATCAAGTTTGAAAGCTATGTTATTTTATTGTAGAGTCCTACATAAGTTAGAAATGGCTATCTTTTTCTTTTTCTTTTTTTTTTGCTCACATACCTTTATTTAGGTATCAGTCACAGGTGTTCCCTGGTCACAGCCAAAGCTTGGCTCTGGATATTTTCACAGGACACATATGTAACCCAATTTGTCCTTTTAGTATTGGCAAACACACCATCTATTTATGCCAATCAGTGACAGCTATCTTTTTCTTTAAACTAGGAGTGTCATTTGGGCTGTCCTAAGCCAAAGCAGATATTTAGAAAAGAGCTTCTGGGTAGCCATCACAGCATTAGTTAGTTTTTTACCTTTTCTGCGTCCTTCTCTATATCAGTAGCTCATCTGTTAAGAACAGATATCCATATTCATATACCTATGGATTGCTATATGCCAAGAGCTATATTTCCAGGTTTTACTATAGCCTCTAAAAACACATTTTTGTGAATGCTTCAGTTTTTTAGTATCTACCATATATAAACACTTCAGATTATTTTATGTACAGTTGCTTATACTGTTGTGTTGGATTGGATTATTGTGAATATATAAGATATTCACTTGTATGCATGCATGTATTCAAAGATTAAATATGTTAGAAATTCATAGCCACAAGATAGGTCATATATGACACAATCATGGACATTTGGAAAGAAGAGCTATGACAGTGATATAAAAAGATAGAGATACTTAGTGAATAAAAATGTTAGCACTACAAAACCAACCAGATGAGGTTTACCATATTGTCTTAAACTACTAAGCTTTCCTCATGCTTATAAAACACAATTTATCTCACACGTTTCAAAGAATCTACTTAGTATGTAAATGAAGGAACTTCCAAGGCACTGTAGTCATTGCTGGTTCTCCTGGTGTTCATTTCATGACTAGACAGTTAATGACCAGTCTCTGACAACTTGTCAGGATGCCACCAATTACAATTAGAGATCAATAGAAAAGCTTCTATTCTAAGAAAATGAAACTCAGCAGGCATACTATGTTCTGAGCCATCACAGCACTGTGCTTGCTATGTACATTCTACAGAAACTGGTCCTTTTCTTGCCACCACTCAAGCCCATGCCACAGTTTTTTGTTAAAGACGGGCACTTGAGACGCTGACAGTCTTCTGCTGGCTCAGTAGCAAAACTCCCTTCACCCAAGGTTATCCCTGCCTGACTCTGAATAATAGGTAATGAATATTTTCATCCTTGTATCTATATTCATTCTTGGCTGAGAATAACCAACACCATTCTGTTTTATGATTAATTTTATAATCAATGAATAACTAATACCAAGTTATTTATAGTGAATGTCGATAGTTTTATATTCTTTGAACTCACTCTGTAGACCAGGCTGGCCTTGAATTCACAAAGATCCACCTGCCTCTGCCTCCCAGATAGTTTTATATTCTAAGGTTAACTTTTGTATGTGGTCTTTGACTATTTCTGTTTAATATCTGAAAATCTGTTCAAATTTCATAAATTTAACATTTCAGTACCATACTATGGTGATTTTGTTCTGAATTACTGGAAAATGCAGTTTGTTTTTTTTCTTTAGCTATTTAGTTAAAAGCTTTAGCCAGAGAGTATCTTTGAATCATTATATGCAACTGTTATTTCCCAGGTAGTGGATTACACTGGGTTATACTGTCCATGTAGTCGGCTTGCCTAACTAAAAATGTGTTTTGTTTTTGTTTTGTTTCACCATAGTTTAACAATGCTAAGAGAGGCCTCTGATGAAATTGTAGCAGCAAAGGAGGCTGAAGTTCAGTTGGCAGAGGGCAACAGCCTCACAGAAGACTTCAGTTTACACATCATTGTGCCTGAGATAAGTGAAGATGGGTATAGGGAAAAAAAGGTGTATGCGGAAGACCATAGCCAGCCACCAACCGGAACTCCCACCCTGGTGAATATTCCGATGGACTCTCCTAACACAGGAACCCTACAGATACCATGTAGATGCTGGGGATGCTTGAATCCCTTCCAGGTCTAATTCTCTATTGAGATTTGGGCCCAAAGGCTACTTGTGAAAGGCTTTATAGGAATATTCACCAAGAACCATTGTAAATGTTCTTAAATTTTCACATGAGCCCCAAATATTGACTCTTCATTTCCACTTAATAAAATATGCTTTATATTTTTATAAATGTTCTGGGAATGCTTGTTTAAAGTATTTTCTGAGGCTACAGATGTAGCTCAGCTGGTACAATGCTCATAGCCTGGGTTCAGTCCCCCATGCCATACAAACAGTCACGGTAGCACCCACCTGAATCCTAGCACTGGAGAAGTAGAGGCAGGAGGATTGGAAGTTCAAGGTCCTCATCATCAGCTATATAGTGTGTTCAAAGCAAGCCTGAGATACACGAGACCCTGTCTCAAATAATAAACAAAATTTCTGCGCCAGGTGTGGCATGTGTGTCTGTAATCCCAAACCTCAAGAGACCGACACAAGAGAACACAGTTCCAGGCCAGCCTGGGCTCCCTGGCAAGACCTTGCCTCAAAACAAGCATTTTTCTATTTTTGATAAATCAGAGGGACTACTTAATGATATTAAATTTCAAAGTTTATATCAATTTTAAACATAAAGTAAATATTCAAAATTTATCTTGGCTAGCTGGAGTTCTAACTGAAATCTCTGAAAGATGGCATATGGTTTTGTTAGGTAAAGGGACCAATGAAGTTACCAGAGAAGCCACTTGGCTATTTGAGTGAGAAATGTCCTGAGACCATCCTCGAACAGGGGGTGTCATATTGAAGCCTTGAAAGTGACACACCAGGCATTTTGGGGGTAAAGCTTAGAAAATTCCAATTCTTCATTCCTGAGAAAATAATATACCCCAACCAAGGCCTTCCTTTTACAAAGTAGCGAATTTCCACCCAGAAGTTTAGAATCCAGTTATCCTTATAAGATAAAAGGTAGGCAGCTGCTTTCGCATGAAGTTAGGATTTTGAGACACTTATTTAAATTGTATTTTTGTTGCATTTCCAAAAATCCAATAAATGTAAGCTCAGATTCAGCAGTTATGTTCATGTACGCATGATAGCAAACTGCACTTAAATCTACAGTTTTGTATCTTTTCGTTTTCTTATGTTTAATTATTTTATCATTATACCTTGTGCTGAAAAAAATAAATTAAATATTGTTTAATGACAATATATTCCAAATAGGATTCTTTACAGTAGAAAGCCTCTGTCTGCATCTTTCCTTCAGAAATGCCATGCTCTGTAATACAAGCCTTTCTCACAAGAGCATCCCTGGTATACATGACTCTCTGCTTAACCTTAGATATGTCCTTGTTCTTAGAAGGATGGTGAAGGACAGTACATATATGAACATGCATCTATCAGCTCCTGACCAATCGCCAACTTCTCTCGTAGGTTGATAAGGAGACAAATACTGATGAAGCAGTTAACGACAGCATGGCAGTCCGCCCCAAAGACCACAGCAGCCTGAGCTCTCGACAGCATCCCTTCATGAGGAGCAGTGTGATAGTGCGATCACAGACCTTCTCCCCAGGCGAACGGAGCCAATACATCTGCAGGGTAAGACGACAGAGCTGCTAATGAACTACTGGTTCCAGCAGCCTCTTCCCTCCTGCCAGTGAGTAGCCAGTTAATGACAGAGACTATGCATAGGAAGCTGAAATCCTCACTAGAGACACTAATGGCTAGACTTGATGCAGAAAGGTATGGAATAGCAGACCTGAGGGCTCTTTCTAGTTAGTTTGTTTTCCCACAGATTTAATGTCTTACTGGTTCTAATGTGATTTATTTGACAAATAAAGTTTAAAATTTTAGATGCTAAGAATTGTTGGACTTTTATGTTTAGAAACATAAAGTGACAAGTACATTTTGTAAATTTCTGCCCTATCATGTGTGCGTCTCTGTTAATCTTGCTGACATGAAAATCATCTTCTAATTCCTCCAGATACGGAGTCCGATTCATATTCTATGAAGAAAATTGTGGGACTTACATCAGTTTACCATTTTTGCTTTAAGAATAATTTATGAATTTAGCCGGGCATGGTGGCACATGCCTTTAATCCTAGCACTTGGGAGGCAGAGGCAGGTGGATCTTTGTGAGTTCAAGGCCAGCCTGGTCTACAGAGTGGGTTCCAGGACAGCTGGGGCTACAGGGAGACCCTGTCTCAAAAAGACCAAAAAAAGGGGGCTGGAGAGATAGCCTAGTGGTTAAGAGCACCGACTGCACTTGCAGAGGACCCGGGTTCGATCCCCAGCACTCACATGGTGGCTGAGAACCGTCTGTAACTCCAATTCCAGGAGAACTCCAGTTCCAGGGGAGACCCTCTTCTGACCTCCGTGGCATCGCACTACACGGGTGCACAAACCTGCATGCAGACAGTACATTCATACACATACAAAAAAATAAATAAAAATTTAAAAAAAATTTTAAAAAAGACCAAAAAAAAAAAGAAGAATTTATGAATTTAGTAAAATGGATTTAATGTTAGAGGGACTTTTAAAATCTTGAACTTATTCATTCAAGTGAGAAAATATTTTTATTAAGCACTTTTTAGAAGCGAAGAAGGCTCAGTCATCCTGCTCTTTTGCAGAACTTTTTGTCCTTGTAGCTGAGCCAGACCATAAATAATAAACATGATGAATAAGCTATAAAGTGTCATGGGTCAGAATCAATGTTATGGAAAGCAGAAGAACGGGCTGAGGGGTTTGGGAGTGGAAAGTAGGGCTCTGGCTAGCTGTATTGATGGGTGACATTTAGCAGAGTCTTGAGCGGAGGGTAAGCTCTTGCTCTGACCTTGAGCTGTCCTGTATGTAAAACTTATAGAGAAACAAGCATCCCCTGTTAGCTAAAACTACAAAAATCATTTCACTTTTAGAAACAGAGTTACCTTAACATATGACATTTAATAACTACCAAAAAGCAGTTCTTTAAGTTATTTAAGAAAAAAATATATTTAGGAAGCCATAGAGGAGAGAAGAAATTATTTGTGGAAGATTTTCTTAAGGCTATAGTTCATGGGCCACAGATTAGCTCTGTGGTTGATCAGTAGCCTAGCATGTGTGATCAATAGCTTAGCATGTGTGATCAATAGCCTAGCATGTGTGAGGCCCTAGATCTGATCCTTAGCACTGAAGAAAATAAAAAAGAAAGAAAACACCCATTATTTTTATTAGTTTTATTTGGAAACTTCTCCATTCTATCTTCCATTAGCACTGTTTCTTATGCAGCAATTTTTCTTCTTTTTATCTTTGCCTCCCAGTTAAATCGGAGTGACAGTGACAGTTCAACCTTGGCTAAAAAATCATTGTTTGTAAGAAACTCCACTGAACGGCGCAGTTTGCGAGTCAAAAGGGTATGTATGTATTACCCAAGCCACATCTCATTACCCCAGACCAACTCAGACTCAGTGAATTGCAGGGCATAAATTCCAGAATGGTTGCCTGTCAGAGCTCTCTACTCTATGCTTGTGCCCGGGGTGTTGACTGAAGCCAAGGTGATCTCAAAGAGATGCAAATGTTAAGTCACCTACCAAACCAGAGAAGATGTGTTTGAGAGCATTTGTTTGGCACTAGCTTGGAACCTGTGATGACTAAGGCTGGAAACTAGTTTGTCATGTCTTTCAAGAAGGTGGTTGCTAAGCCTACAAATATCAGTGGTCTGAATCACATTCCTAATCACACATCTAGACCTTGAGTGACTGTGAAAGGAATGAAAAACCTGGCTCCTTCCATGAAGGAGAAGATACTCTGCAAAGGAGTAACATATATGTTTTTAAGGTAAAGGAAGAGGCATCTCATTTTTTAACTACAAATTTTACAATTTGCATAAAGTTTTTGTTGTTGTTTTGGGTGTTTTTTTGTTTTGTCAGTTTTTTGGTATTTTTGAGACAGGGTCTCCCTTTAGTCCCAGCTGGCCTGAAGCTCGCTCTGTAGACCAGGCTGGCCTTGAACTCACAGAGATCCACCTGCCTCTGCTTCTGCCTTTGCCTCCCAAGTGTTGGGATTAAAGGTGTGTGCCACCACGCCCAGCACTAAAGACAGTTCTTAGCTGCCATGTGGGTGCTGGGAATTGAGCCTGGGTCCTCTGCAAGAGCAGTCAGTGCTCTTAACCACTGAGCCATCTCTCCAGCCCCACATAAAGTTATTTTTAAGGGTTAAAAATAAATGTGGATAGGACAGCTCAGGTCGTTTTTCCAGAGGCTGTCGACCCCTAGAGGAGCTTTAAGGATAATTCTGAGAGAATATTTCAGTAAATGAAAAGGTAAAGGGGCTGAGATGTCTCAGCAGGGAAGGCACTTGCTTCCATAAGTGACAACCAGAGTTTAATTCCCAGGACCCACATGGTAGAAGGAGAGAATCAACCAACACAAGTTGTCCTCCAACTTCCACATACACACAGTGTGTCCTCCCCGTACACACAAACTAAATAGATGTTTATTTAAAAAAACAAAAACAAAACAAAAAAAAAAAAACCTTGCAGGGGTTGGAGAGATAGCCAGCAGTTAAAAGCACTTACTGCTCTTCCAAAGGACCCAAGTTCAGATTCCAGCACCCATGTTGGGTGGCTCACAATCACCTGTAACTCTAGCTCTAGGGACCCCTTCTGGCCTCCATAGGCACCTGCACAGGCAGGACATACACACATTAAAATAAAATAAAATAAATCTTTTTTTCAATTGCAAAGATTGGATAGTTCAAGTAGTTAACAAATTCCTGTTTACTTCTAAGAGATGATATATAAGAGAAAGCAATTTGCTTACTGTTATTATTATATTTGGTTAGCATGGAGCATTACGTGAAGAATTTTCCATAGTGAAGAGGCTGATATTCAAAGTCCACGTTCCAGAAGAGGTCTCTCAGAGGACTATTTGCAGAATCCTGGGTGAAAGAGAATGAGCTGGGGGGTGGAGAGATGGCCTAGCGGTTAAGAGCGCTGACTACTCTTGCAGAGGACCCAGGTTCGATCCCCAGCACCCACATGGCGGCTGAGAACTGTCTTTAACTCCAGTTCCAGGGAAGTCTGACGCCGTCTTCTGACCTTTGTGGCACTGCACGACACGGGTGCACAAACCTACATGCAGACAGTACATTCATACACATAAAAAAATAAATAAAATAAAAAAAAAAAAAAAGAGAATGAGCTCATCTATAAGAGAGCGAAAGGCTTCAGAAAGTACCTGGCCTCAAGGCTGGATAAATTTTCAAAGAAAGTCATAGCTGTGGGCAGTCGTGTGTGGGGCGAAAGGATGAAAGGGTGCTGGAGGCTTTCTGCGCTGCTCTGGAAAGACAGGCGGGAGAGCATATGGGCGTGCACGTTGTGCTGCAGTGCAGCCTGAAGCTGTGGGTGGCAAGCTGAGCCCAGCAGATGGGAAGTTAGAGTCCTTATCTTCATTTCTGCTCTTCTGGCATGACATCACTACATGTATGACTAGGTGAGTTTTAATCCCCTTGGTTTGACTCTCTAGTTACTTGCTACATACATCTCTTGCCTACAAACTAAAATGCTGGAATTTATTAACATTCAGCATTTTGAAGAAATTCTGAGGTGTAGATCTTTCTGGTTGCTTTGTGTTGAGAGGAATTAGCTTTCCATCATCTTGAATGAAAAATTCTCACTTGCTTCTAAGTCACCTGCCATCCAAAGCAGCATGTCTTCAGGGCCATTTTAACCGGAAGTGTTGCTGAGTGGAGCTAGGTATTCATAAGCTTAGTTATCATAGCTACTTGAGCTAGACAAAAGTTAATCCTGAAATGGTGCTGCAGTTAGGGGTTTAAATGGTTGTTAAGCAGACAGATATGGTTAGTAAAACTGTGTAGAGGTGATATTCTGATTTAGGAATCCCAGCATAAAAACTATGTAGAGGTCTAAAAGCTCAAAGCACCTGTAAAGATCCATACAAGGTTTGCCTACTGGGCTGTCCGAGTCCCAGGAGTATGAGTCATGAGGTGGGAGGGGACCCCTGGACAGTGCTCTGCTGAACCCTCCTCACACTAACTCTCAGCTATGCCCAGCTCTTCCCGATTTAGTGACGTCATATGGATATGTCGAAAACATTACAGTGAATAGTCACACTAGAAATTATAGAACCCTACAGTTGGGGCTGCTCTCTCCCCCAGTAGAACTCATACCAGTACACCACTGGACACTAGAGTGCTAATAGAGGATCCGTGTGCATGAAGCTAGAAAAGATTGCTGTTTTTAATTTGGTAAAAGATTTTCTGTGTGGGGTGGTATTCGTGTGTATGCGTGATGTATGTGAATGCAGTGGTGTGCGTGCCATGGCTAACACGTGGAGGTCAGAAGATAGCTCTCAGGAGTCAGTTCTTGCCTTCCACCTGGTTGACACAGCATCTCTCGTTTCTGTTGCTGCACTGTATACTATAGGCTAGCTGCCTATGAGCTTCTGGGCAATTCTCCTGGCTCTGCCACCCATCTTGTTGTAGGAGGAAGATTGCAGATACGTGGTACCAACTCCAGCTTTTTGGGTAGGTCATAGGACTTGCAAGGCTAGCACTTTACCCACCGAGCCATCTTCCCAGCCCAGGAAAGATTTCTGATTCTGAAAAACAAATCATATCAATTAAAGCCCTTGTATGTCTAGATATTTCTTGTCATATTGTTAATGTGTTGGAAAAGGCAGGGATTGAACAGAGGAATCCTCATAAAAGCAGTATAGAAGCATAAATATGTAGTGCACATGAGATAGGGTTAGACAAAAAGGAGAGGGACTAGGAAGAGACCAAGCCTGGTGCCGGCCTGTAATCCTAGTTCATGGGAGGCTGACTCAGGAAGATCACATGTTCAAGGACAAAATACAGAGTGAGTCTGAAGCCAGCCTGGGCAACTTAGTAAGACGCTGTTTTAAAGTAAAAAAGTGAGCTGGGAATACACCTCACTGGTAGAATGCTTGCCTAAAATACAAGTCCCTAGGGCTGGAGAGATGGCCTAGCGGTTAAGAGCACCAACTGCTCTTGCAGAGGACCGGGGTTCGATCCCCAGCACCCACATGGCGGCTGAGAACCGTCTGTAACTCCAATTCCAGGAGAACTCCAGTTCCAGGGGAATCCGAGACCCTCTTCTGACCTCTGCGGCATTGCACGACACGGGTGCACAGACCTACATGCAGACAGTACGCTCATACACATATAAAAATAAATAAAAATTAAAAAAAATACAAGTCCCTGGGTTCAAGTCTCAGTACATTATAAAAAAAGAAAAACTAATCCACCTTGGGTGAGGTCCTGA
Organism: Rhizomys pruinosus; assembly: GCA_009823505.1. Classification (NCBI taxonomy): domain Eukaryota; kingdom Metazoa; phylum Chordata; class Mammalia; order Rodentia; family Spalacidae; genus Rhizomys; species Rhizomys pruinosus. The sequence goes on from VZQC01004091.1 coordinate 3,721,596, forward strand.
TATAAAGACACACAGACAAGTCCCTCTCACGTCTTTTTGTTATGAGAACCACAGTTTTTCTACAACTTCAAAGTAGAGCAGATTTCGGGTTTGAAGTGGTCTATTAGGCCATGTAGTTGCCATTCTTAGGAAATTCTTTTCCTATTCCCATTATAATGAATCTAGGCAAAAATGCCCTCAGCACCCTTTCCTTATGCCATCCCACCTTGCCTAATTTATGTTCTTTTTATCAAGTAGATCTGACCCCTCCCTGTCATCAAGGTCAGGGACTGTGTTCTCTTCCTAGTACTCTGCCTGTAACCCACCCACACGCATTTATCCCTACCTTCTCAATACCTGGTCCTTGATAAATGGATACATTGGCCCTGGGAGGGACTGTGGTAAAAGTAAATGTTGCATAATGGGAAGTCAAAGAAAGAGCTGGAATTTAAACATCTGGCTTGCACGAGGGAGTCGCAGTCTCCACTTCATTCTGCCCAGCACTCAGGAGCTAGTAGGAAAGGGGTGAGCTGCCAGGAGTCGTTTCCTTAAATGAAGGACATGTAAGTTTCTTGTAACATGTGTGTTTCCCAAATAGTACAGACTGTGCTGTCTGTTGTTGTTGTGGTTGTTGTTTTAATTAAATTTATTTGTGTATTGGGGTAACATACCATGAGAGGTGCGTGAGGGTCAAAGGACAACTTGCAAGTGTTGGTTCTCTCCTCCACAGTGTGGGTCCTGGGATTGAGCTCAGGTCATCAAGCTTGGCAGCAAGTGCCTTACTCACCAAGCCATGATCTCACCAGCCTCATAGTCTCTTGTAAAATTTTAGTTTAAGAAGATACGGGTTTATTTCATGCTTGGCTCCTAGTTCCTGTTAGGCGAACCACATGACAGGCCCCTTGTGTTCTCATTGAGACCCAGCCTGATGGAGCCTCCCTCTCTGGCCCTCCACAGAGCCTCCACTAGGAGGCAGGAACCCTTCCACCTTTGGAAGTAATACCCCCTTTCCCTCTTTTTGACCACAGCAAGTCAGGTGGTCAATTACGCTTCCCTTCCTGAGGGTGAGAAAGAACAGCCCTGCACGTGTCAGGTCGAGCCAGAGAACAATGACCACCCGCCTAACAAGGGGATGGTTTTCTGCCTCTCCAGGCGGTCTGCCAGCCAGTCCTCAGAAGGACGGCCCAAGAATGCCCAGTGCGCACATCTCTAGACCTGGAACTGGACCTTCAGGCCTCTCTGACCCGCCAGAGTCGCCTCAACGATGAGCTGCAGGCCTTGAGGGACTTGCGGCAAAAACTGGAGGAGCTGAAAGCTCAGGGAGAGACCGACCTTCCTCCGGGCGTCCTGGAGGACGAGAGGTTCCGGAAGCTCCTGAAGCAAGCGGAAAAGCAGGTACAGCCCTGGGTCCTCGCTGGGGTGAGCTCGTGCAGACTCAGTGAGGCAGAACCCTGGGTCCCTGGCTGGGGTGAGCTGGTGCAGACTCAGTGAGGCAGAGCCCTGGGTCCCTGGCTGGGCTGAGCTCCTGCGGATTCAGTGAGGCAGAGCCCTGGGTCCCTGGCTGGGGTGAGCTGGTACAGACTCAGTGAGGCAGAGCCCTGGGTCCCTGGCTGGGCTGAGCTCCTGCGGATTCAGTGAGGCAGAGCCCTGGGTCCCTGGCTGGGGTGAGCTGGTACAGACTCAGTGAGGCAGAGCCCTGGGTCCTCGCTGGGGTGAGCTCGTGCAGACTCAGTGAGGCAGAGCCCTGGGTCCCTGGCTGGGGTGAGCTGGTGCAGACTCAGTGAGGCAGAGCCCTGGGTCCCTGGCTGGGGTGAGCTGGTGCAGACTCAGTGAGGCAGAGCCCTGGGTCCCTGGCTGGGGTGAGCTCGTGCAGACTCAGTGAGGCAGAGCCCTGGGTCCCTGGCTGGGGTGAGCTCGTGCAGACTCAGTGAGGCAGAGCGCTGGGCCCCTGGCTGGAGTGAGCTGGTGCAGACTCAGTGAGGCAGAGCCCTGGGTCCCTGGCTGGGGTGAGCTGGTGCAGACTCAGTGAGGCAGAGCCCTGGGTCCCTGGCTGGGGGGAGCTCGCGCAGACTCAGTGAGGCCCCCCTTGTAGGAGGTTCAGTCTCACCCCTTCAGATTCTCTTACTAGGACTTGGGGCAGGTCCATCCCCACCATTAGTGCCTTTATTACCCAAATATTGCTAAAAGAGTAGTGCTACTGACCACCAAGCTGGGAATGAGAGCCCCCAATCCCCACATACCTCTTCACCTTGGTGGTCCTTGGCCCACCTGTCAGGAAAGGAGCCGGGCAGCAGGTAGGGTGTGGTCCTGGTCATTTCTCCTCAGCATTTTCTCTATTTCAACAAATTATGCACTGTGTTTACATTTTAGCTCTCGTTTAAGATTCATTCGCCACGTTAGTTACAAATGCATTGCTAAGTTTCAAAAAGATTTTTTTTAATTTTGTGTATGAGTATATGCCTGCATGTGTGTATGTGTACATGTGACACCCAGCGCCACCAGCAGCCAGAGACAGCTTCTGAGCCCCGGGACAGATCACAGGAGGGGACCGGGTCACAGGGGGGAACGGGTCACAGGACGGGAACGGGTCACAGGGAGGAACGGGTCACAGGGGGGAACGGATCACAGGATGGGAACACAGGACAGGAACAGATCACAGGACGAGAACGGGTCACAGTGTGGGAACGGATCACAGGATGCTGGCCACCACATGGGTCCTCTGTGAGAGCAGCCAGTGCCCTTACCTGCTGAGCCATCCCTCCTGCCTCCTACATTGCTCATTTTAATGTTCCAAATTTGTCACTTACTAACATATATAATCTTCAAATACAGTTGAGAGACTCTATTTGAAAAATATTACAAGTGCCAAAGTATTCTTTTAATTTAGCCTTTTTGGATAGAAATCTGAAATACAATTGATACATTCTTGAATTAATAGAAAATATCCTCTATAACAAATTTTTCTTTTGAATCAAAAGCTTTTTAATGTTGTGGTTTTTGTGCTACAGCGGAGTTTCAGTCATTTCATTGATCTGCGATGCTACTCAGAGGGAACTCTGAAGAAGCTTAATGAATGAATTTCTAAAAATTTTTTGAGATAGGAACTCACTATGTACCTCTGGCTGGCCTAGAAGTCACTATGTAGATCAGGCTGGCCTGGCCTCAGACTCACAGATATCTACCTCCCTCTGCTTCCCAGTAACTGAGATTAAAGGCTTGTACCTCTACACCCCACCCAATTTCAATATTTTTTAAAATATTTTATAGAATTTTTGTGCATTTTGTACATCTAAGTCACATTTAACCCCTTTCCCATCTGCACCCCGTAGCCCACCCACAGATTTCATGCATTTTGTCCTATATGCTAAGGCCTAGTCATGTCAAGTTTGTGTATGCAGATCTCCTTCAGCCTGAGATCATTCAGTGGAGCCTGTTCGGCCTGTCTACTGTCACTCCCTTAAAGAAGATCAGCTCTGGGCTGGAGAGATGGCCTAGCGGTTAAGAGCGCCAACCGTTCTTGCAGAGGACCCGGGTTCGATCCCCAGCACCCACATGGCGGCCAAGAGTCGTCTGAGACTCCAATTCCAGGAGAACTCCAGCTCCAGGGGAATCCGAGACCCTCTTCTGACTTCCGCGGCATTGCACGACACGGGTGCGCAGACCTGCATGCAGACAGTACATTCATACACATACAGAAATAAAAAAAAAAAAAAAAAGATCAGCTCTCCCTCACCCAGCTTGCCAAGTTCCTCAGCTAAGGCTGAGGCCCATTTCCCCAGTTCTATGCTGAGTTTGTCTGAGTTCTCATGGGTCTTGTGCATGCTGACGCCATTGCTGTAAGCTCATATGAGCAGGTTTCCAGGAGTGCTTCCTGTGGTCGTGCACCTCCTCCCCCTTCAACAACGGTCCCTGAGCCCTGGGTGGTGAGGTGTAGTATAGGAGTCCTGTCCAGTTACCCACTGTAATATTTTTCTAACTCTAACAAAGCATACTACCTATTCTATTACACTTCCTACACGGAGAACTATACACATAATAGAACCTCAGGAAGTTTGTCCAGCATGGAATTCAATGGTAGTAGTCCTCATGTTTGACCTGACTGTGAATTTTTTAGCTGTAGGGGTTCAGGAGTTGCCTTTGTTTTTTTTGGTTTTGTTTTTTGTCTTTTTGAGATAGGTTCTTCTTGTAGCCCCAGTGGCCTAGAACTCGTTCTGTAGACCAGGTTGGCCTTGAATTCTCAGAGATCTGCCTGCCTCTGCCTCCCAAGTGCTGGGATTAAAGGTGTGCACCACCACACCCAGCCATTAAACATTGTCATAATGGAGGAGATTGCCTAGCACTCAAGCACACAAGGAAGTTCTCTTTCTGGGGAGAGAGGGTTCCTGAGGAAGGCAGCACCGGGACTAGCTTTGACAGTGAGTGAGTGAGGTCCAAATGCACACCACCAGTGAAGGGATTGGACAAGAGCCTATAGGAAAATGGGGCCCACGAAGCTTGTCACTTGATAGACCTAAAAGGAGACGTGAGCTACCCTCACGTTGATAACCTCAATAAGAAACTCATCATCTTTATCCTTTTGTGTCTCTTAACTCACTATCCACAGCAAATTGGAGCTCTTAGTCTTTTTGACCACCCTTAATACCAGAGAGAAACATTTAGTCTTGGCCCTTGTGGGTCAAAGTCTTTCCGAGTTAATTGGAGTTTTGTAACTATGCATGTAAACAGAACTTGGCATCTCCTGAGCTTTGGTTGCTTGTTTGTTTCTGTGTAAGACATTCTTCATCCGCAGGGATTAGTAATTTTAAGACTTTGAGATTTTTTTCCATTTAATATTATAATATTAAGAACCATCCATAAATTTCTTGCTATTATAGTTTATTTGTTCCAGTTGGTAACAAATCATCATTACATAAACAGAAGCTCACTAAAGCAGAAAAAGAAAGCTAAAATGGCCTGCGGATATAGCTGAGGGGTAAAGCATTTGCCTACCATACATGAGGACCTGGGTTTGATCCCAGCACCTGAGGAGGGAGTGGAGCTGGAAAACAATGATCCACACAGGAAAAGGATAACATTGCATGTCTGCCTGGTACATAAAAATCAACTCCCAGTGGATTATAGATTTGAATATAGAAAAGGAAACGTTAAAAACATGTTGCTGATAAAGAACAGGATTCTTCAGAAGACTGCTGCTTTAAAAAAAAAAAAAAAAAAAAAAGATTCTACCTGTTTGTATTTTGATCCTTTTATCTCTCATGCCTATTCTGCACCTGCCTGGTTGTGGATAAGACGAGCTAAGGGAGTGTTGCTGAGAACCTGGAAGGCCTGAGCTGAGGGGGGCTCTTGCAGGTTTCCAAGCAGTGCAGTTTGGAAGGGTGGTGCAACAGCAATGTATGTGACAGGAGCCCAGAGTGCCAGGCTGCTTCCAATGCCACAGAGTCGGTATTGTCCCACAGAATAGTTAGAGGGGCTTGGGCAAATCCCACCAGTATGTCCAGCTGATTGAAAACTAAGATTACGGTCTTTCAGAAGTAGAAATATCATAGTACATGGTGCTCCTGAGCCTGCACATCGTGCTTCATTGTATGCTTCTCTTGGAACTCTGCTGCTGACAGTTCAAGATTAAGAGAGTATTAGGGTGACTTGTGTTTTTGATGGAAACCTTGGATTTGCCCTTAGAACAAGTATATGGAAAACTGGAAGAAATACAAAACCCAACAACTAGTTACATCAAAGACTTGAGCTGAAGTTCTTCCTGTGAAAAAGAAATCTTTTCATGTAAATTTCCCCTCTTGAACCTCCAGTGGTGCCTTCAACCTAGGTAAAAATTCCCAGGGGACCCAGGAGCCCCCCATGCCCACCTCCGCTTCTTCCATATCACATGCCTTATAACAGATACCCCGTCTCACTTAGTGACAGTCTCCGTGGCCTCATTAAAGCTACTGGCCTTTAAAAAGACCTACTTTCTGTTGTGCTTGTCCCTGTCCACTTTAAAACTTAAGGATTCACTTTTTCTTAGTGGAAGAAAGATAAATGCAGCCTATAGAGAGATGAGAAACCGGCAGGTGGGCACTTTGGGTGGCCCCTAGGGTTAGGCGTGGCCATGCTGTGAGCAGCTGTAGTCCAACTTGGGCCTCGGTGGTTCTGGGACAAGTTCTAGGAGTGTTAGCCAATGAGTGTTCTACCACAGACCTTGTATAAAGGACAAGTTCTAGGAGTGTCAGTCGGTGAGTGTCTACCACAGACCTTGTATAAAGGACAAGTTCTAGGAGTGTCAGTAAACGAGTATCTACCACAGACCTTGTATAAAGGACAAGTTCTAGGAGTGTCAGTCGGTGAGTGTCTACCACAGACCTTGTATAAAGGACAAGTTCTAGGAGTGTCAGTCGGTGAGTGTCTACCACAGACCTTGTATAAAGGACAAGTTCTAGGAGTGTCAGTCGGTGAGTGTCTACCACAGACCTTGTATAAAGGACAAGTTCTAGGAGTGTCAGTCGGTGAGTGTCTACCACAGACCTTGTATAAAGGACAAGTTCTAGGAGTGTCAGTCGGTGAGTGTCTACCACAGACCTTGTATAAAGGACAAGTTCTAGGAGTGTCAGTCGGTGAGTGTCTACCACAGACCTTGTATAAAGGACAAGTTCTAGGAGTGTCAGTCGGTGAGTGTCTACCACAGACCTTGTATAAAGGACAAGTTCTAGGAGTGTCAGTCGGTGAGTGTCTACCACAGACCTTGTATAAAGGACAAGTTCTAGGAGTGTCAGTCGGTGAGTGTCTACCACAGACCTTGTATAAAGGACAAGTTCTAGGAGTGTCAGTCGGTGAGTGTCTACCACAGACCTTGTATAAAGGACAAGTTCTAGGAGTGTCAGTCGGTGAGTGTCTACCACAGACCTTGTATAAAGGACAAGTTCTAGGAGTGTCAGTCGGTGAGTGTCTACCACAGACCTTGTATAAAGGACAAGTTCTAGGAGTGTCAGTCAATGAGTGTCTACCACAGACCTTGTATAAAGGACAAGTTCTAGGAGTGTCAGTCGGTGAGTGTTTACCACAGACCTTTTATAAAGGACAAGTTCTAGGAGTATCAGTCGGTGAGTGTTTACCACAGACCTTGTATAAAGGACAAGTTCTAGGAGTGTCAGTAAACGAGTATCTACCACAGACCTTGTATAAAGGACAAGGTTTTGTACTTGACCCTCAACTTGACTGAGGCTGTTGCGAAACAAATTTATGCTGCTCTCTTAACCAGCCTCTCTGTGTTCAGTCATCATCTGGGAAAACAATGGCAATGATAGGACAAAAGTAGCCATTTCACTCCTCCCAGGGGGCCAGGACGCCGAGGCCCCTTATTTGTTTTTCCTACCTGTCATACCAGCCTGTTATATAGTTTTTAATGACAGAAATAACAATAGGAATGTCAGGCAGGCTTGCAAACATAATACAAAATTGAAGTAACTCCCTCCTGAGAAACTGCTTTGAAAACTCATTTGGGAGGTACTTCCACTTACATCTCCTCATTATTAGCATTTTGATTGCCTGTATCGCAAGTTACCACCTAACAGTGGATGCTGAGCTAGCAAGATGACTCAGTGGTTGAGAGCACTTACTGCTTTTTCACAGGACCCAGGTTCAGTTCCCAGTACCCACGTGGCAGCTCACAACCACCTGTAACTCCAGTTCCAGGGGAATCCAACACAGTCTTTTGGCCTCCAAGACATTGCATGCCCAGGTACACTTACATACATGCAGGCAAAACACTCATACATAAAATTAATTAATTAAAAATGTTTACATGTTTTTTTCTTTTTTTTGCCCCCTGTGGACTTCATCTAAGAAAAATGTTTAAATCTTAAAAGTGGGTACTGACTAAAATACCTGACTGGTACATTCCCCGTGCGTGTGTCAGAACCAGTCTCCGTAAGGTGCTCCCAGAGCTGTGTGGGCTTCGTGGTTCTTTTTATTCTCAGCATAACCTATAGCTGAGTTTAGTCACCTTGCTAATGGAGTTGACTAATGCCTTGTTGGATGTATTTTACTCACAGAACAGGTCTTTACATTGCCCACATGGTGATGCCCATGTATATAAAGCAAAAACTGGTCACTGGAGATCAAGGATTGGTCCAGTTTGGAATATAAATTTCAAAGTTGGGGAGGGGTGTGGCTAAGTTGGTTGAGTACTTCCCTAGCATGCACAAGGCCCTGGGTTCAATACCTACTACCAACCACTGCATAAAATTGGGCATAGAAGTGCACCCTTATAATCTTAGCACTGAGGAGATGGAGGCAAGACAATCAGTCAGAAGTTCAAGGTCGTCCTCAACTGTGCAGGTAGCTGGTTTAAGACCAGCCTGGACTACATGAGACATGATCTCAAAAAAGAGGAGGAGGAGGAGGAGGAGGAGGAGGAGGAGGAGGGGGAGGGGGGAAGGGAGGAAGGGAAGGAGGGAGGGAGAAGAAGAAAAGGAGAAGAATTCCCCAAATCCAAGACTAGTGAGGGGGTGTAGCTCAGTGATAGAGCACTTTCCTGGCACATGAAAAGTCCTGGGTTCCAACATATATTGTAGGAGGAAAGAGTTGCAAAGCCGAGATGGTCAGTGTCTCCTCTGCCTTGTCCGCTACCTCATATAGAAAGAGTGGCATTTTAGAATTCTCTTTTGAAAAAGGATACTTTATTTTTATTTTAATTTGGGTTAATTGAGCCATTAAAGGAAAAATACCATGACTCTGGCCTCATAGTTAAGTATCTAATGATAAATACAATCAATACGACATAGATTGTATCAATTAGAAATGTAGTTATCTTAATAGAGAATTTCTGCTCTCTATGATCTAATGACCCAGTACTTAGTTTCAAAATTAGTTTGTGTATGATAGAGTAGAGCAGGGGAGTTCTTGTAATTGCGGCTGATGGACATGGAGTTGGATACTAAAGGCCTGAGGCATTCAAACCACCCCTTGGTCCCACGAAAGGGAGTCCTATGTCCTGAGACTCCTCAAAGGCTTCACCTCTTTATATTGTTAAACTAGCAGTTAAATTTCAATTCAAGTTTCGGAAGGACAGACTTTCAAACCCCAGCTAGTGCCAAGCCCTCTGCCCCTTCATCTTTGCTTCCTCTACTTCATGACAGCTTTACAACAAACAGCAAAGAAGAAGCTCATGAAACAGGTGCATTTATACTGCTTTTAAAATGATTTGACTTCCTGAACACAGATAATTTTATCTTTACTTTTACCAGCTCCATAGATAAAACTTTTTGTATCATGTATTTTTTTTTCTTACCACTGAACTTGTAATAACCAGCTCTGTGAAAATACAGACCATTTCAACTGTGTGCCTTTCGTTATGGCTGCAGAAGTGGGTAATCATGTCTGATACATCTTCTGCTTCACTCTCCTATCCATTTGTCAGTGTACCCAATAGTACACAGACACACACACACACACACACACACATACACTCATGGTATTTACATTTCTACCCTTTTTCTGTGAATTGAGATCTGTGAAACTTTCAGCATGATGATCATAAAGTACCTAATGATGAGCAAAAAGGCTGCCAACTGCCATAAAAAAATATAGCTTTCAGAAAAGTAGTGACTTGAGAAGTTAGCCACAGGTCCTGTATCTGTGTCCCTCAGCAGGTGAAGTGTCAGGTCTCAGCATCAGCCTCCAGCAATTTCCTTCTTGGTGGCTGAAAGACTTCTTGGTGACTGAAAGACTCAAATGAATGTTAGGCTGGACATGGTGGCACACATCTTTAATCCAAGCACTCGGGAGGCAGAAGCAGGGGGATATCCGTGAGTTCAAGGCCAGCCTGGTCTATATAGCGAGTTCCAAGCCAGCTGGGGTTGCAGGGAGACCCTGTCTCAAAAAGACCAAAACAGCAGCTAAAAAAATAATAACTTTTTTTTAAATGTGTATGAGTGTACTGTCTGCATGTAGGTTGGTGCACCTCTGTAAGGCAATGCCGTGGAAGTCAGAAGAGGGCATCAGAGTCCCCTGGAACTGGAGTTAAAGACGGTTCTTAGTCGCCATGTGGGTGCTGGGAATCAACCCAGGGTCCTCTGAAAGAGCAGTCAGTGCTCTTAACTGCTGAGCCATCTCTCTAGCCCAATAATAATAACTTTTAAAAATACACATAGCACTTTTTTTCATTCTTTTGATTTTATATTACTCTAAAATATGCATAAATACCCTCCACCCATATACCAAAATTCCAAAGTCTGAAAATAAATGGTAGGTTAATTCTAGAACTTGTTAAGAGATTCAAAATATAAGAGCACACTTGTTTTCAGATCACAAGGAATATAACATTAACATTGCTCAGTTTGCCTTACAACTAGCTAATTGGTGCTAACATCCACAGATGAAGGATACCATTAGTTGTTTGTTTTTCTGGGACTGTATTACTTCACTTAACATGATACCTTCTAGCTTCATCCATTTACCTACAAAGTTCATGATGTCATCTTTCTTTACCGCTGCATAGAACTCCATTGTGTAGATGTACAACATTTTCTCTATCTACTCATCGGTTGAGGGGCACTTGGGTTGGTTCCAGCTCTTCACTATTGTGAAGAGAGCTGCAATAAATATGGATGTGCATGTATCTCTGCAGTAAGATGAGTCTTGTGGGTATATACCCAGGAGTGGTATGACTGGGTCAGGTGGAAAGCTCATTTTGAGTCTTCCAAGGGTTATCCACACTGCTTTCCATAGTGGCTGTACGAGTTTACATTCCCACCAGCAGTGGATGAGTGTTCCCCTTTCCCCACAACCTCTCCAGCACTTGGTATCATTTGTTTTCTTGATCCTAGCCAGTCTTATTGGAGTGAGATGATATCTTAAAGTGGTTGTGATTTGCATTTCCTTAATGATTAAAATTCTTATACTTAAATACGTGACATTGAACCCACTTTTTTCAAAATGTTTCTTTTTCTCAGCATCTCTGATTCATTCCACTGTGAAGTGCTCTGTTCAGCTCATTGCTCCACCTTTTGAGTGGAGCATTTTGGTTTTCTTTCCTTACTTCTTTGTTTGTTTGGAGTAGTTTATCTTTTCTGGCACGCCATGCTTTTGGTCCGTATGTTTCCTGAAGGTAGCAAGGTTTTCGCTCGCCACTCTGGTGGGTTTTTTTCTTCACTTTCTTGAGTGTTTATTTTGATGTACAGAAGCTTTTGAGTTTTTAGGTGAGGTCCCATTTGTCATTGTCAACCTTAATACTTGCACAGCTGTTTGTCTGATGTTAGAGGAAGTCTTTTCCTATGCCATGTCTTGTAGTCTTCTGCCAGACTGTTTTTCTTCTATCACTTCAGAGTTTGGGTTTCCACGTTGAGTCTTTGATCCATCTGGAGTGACTTTTCTTTTTTTTTTTTTTAATTTTTATGTGTATGAAATGGATTGTCTGCATGCAGGGCTGCACACCCGTGTCGTGCATTGCCCGCGAGGTCAGAACAGGGTGTAGGATATCCCTGGAACTGGAGTTCTTTTCCTGGAACCGGAGTCCCAGACGGTTCTCAGCCGCCATGGTGGGTGGTGGGATCGAACCCGGTGTCCTCCTGCCAAGAGCGTCGCGCTCTTAACCTAGGACCACCCTCCAGCCCTGGAGTTGACTTTATACAGGGCGAGAGGTAGGGTTTAACTTTAGTCTTCTACAAGTGGTGATCGTTTTGCAAACACCATTTAGCTGAAGATGCTGTCTTTCCTCCATTGTGTCTTCTTGGCCCCCCTGTTCAAATATGAGGTGGTGAAATTGTATATGCTCAAGTGTGGCGTCTAGTTTTGTTCCATTGATCTCACAAGCTCTTTGTTTATGGCCAGTACCAAGCTGTTTTTGATGACTATCCCCTTAAATATAGTTAAAGCGTAGTATGAGATCCCTCCTGATTGCCTTTTCACTCAGGGTTGCTTTGGCTACCGGCGTCTTTGTTTTTCTCATTATGAAATTAAGGGACTTTTTATTTTCAAGCCTGTGAAGAAACTCTGGGATTTTAATTGGGGATTTGCATTGAATCTTTTAAAGTAATTTGGGTAAATATCGACATTTTTACTATATTAATTTTTTTTCCAATCCATTGAGCATGGAGAGGCTTTTCCAATCTTCTGATCTCTGCTTCTTCCACTTTGCTTCCTCAGGGGTTTAAAATTTTTTTTTTTTTTTTTTTGTAGAGATCTTTGGTGTCTTTGGTTAGGTTTGTTCCTAGGTATTTTATTGTTTTTGAGGCTATTGTGAGTGGGAAGGTCTCCTTGTATTCCTTCTTCAGTTGCTTATTGTTGGTGTAAAGAAAGTACATTCATACACATACAGAAATAAATAAAATTTTAAAAAAATTTTTAAAAAAAAGAAAAGCTATTGATTTTTCTAGGTTAATTTTGTATCCTGCCACTTTACTGAAACTCTTAATCATTTCTAGTTTTCTGGTGGAGTTTTTTAGCATCGCTTAGGTAAATAATCATATCATCAACCAAAAGGGATAGCTCAACTTCCTCTTTTCCACTTAGTACTCCTTTAATTTCCTTTTCTGGCCTTATTGCCCTAGCAAGTGTTTTAAGCACTATACTGAAGAGGAGTGGAGACAGGGGGTAGCCTTGCTGAGTTCCTACCTTTAGGGGTAATGCTTCTGTCTTTTCTCCATTTAGGATGATGTTGGCTGTGGGTTTCCTGTATATGGCTTTGACTACATTGAGGAATGATCCCTCCAATCCAATTCCCTCTAGGACTTTAAGCAATGAAGGATGCTGTATTTTGTCAAAGGCTTTTTCTGTATCAAGTGAGATGATCGTGTGGTTTTTTCTTTCAGTCTATTTATGTGTTTTATGATATTTATTGATTTTCATATGTTGAACCATCCCTGCATCTCTGGTATGAATCCAACTTGGTCATGATGGATGATCTTTTTGATGTGGGTCTCTATGCGGTTTGCAAGTATTTTAATGAGAATTTTTGCATCTCTGTTCATTGAGATGGGTCTATAGTTCTCCTTTTTCATTGTATCTTTGCCTGGTTTTGGTAATAGAGTGATGCTGGCTTCATAGAAGGAACTTGGAAGATTTCCCTCTGCTTATATCCTTCTGAACAATTTGAGTAATAATGGTGCTATGAAACCATCTGGGCCTGGGCTTTTTTTAGTTGGGAAGTGTGGTGGTTTGAATGAGTGTCCCCCATAGGTTGTAAGTATTCAGACGTCTGTCTCCAGTTGGTGGCGCTGTTTTTGGAGGTCTTGGGGTGTGTGGCTGTGCTGGAGGAAGTGTGTCACTGGGGGCAGGCTTAGTGAGTTTTAACAAGCCTCATGGTCTACAGTTGCTTCCTCTCTGCTTCCTGTGCTCTTTGTGAGATGTGACCCTCGGTTTGCTGCTCCAGATCCAGCCGCCATGCCTTCCGCAACAATGGACTCTAATTCCCTGAAACCGCCAATCATAAGCTCAAATAAACTCTTTTATAAGTTCCTTGGTCATGGTGTTTTATCACAGCAACAGAAACGTGACTAATACAGTAATTTGGTACCAGAGAGTGGGCTGTCGGCTGTGAAGAACCTGACCATGTGGATGTTTGGAGAAATGTGGAAGACTTTGGAACTTTGGGCTAGAAAGGCTGTTGACTACTGTAAGCAGAGCTTAAAGGGCCATTCTAGTGGAGGCCTGGAAGAAAGCATTGCTGCAAAAATGTGGTTCCAGGCGGTAAGATATAAAATCTAGGCAGCAACTGGGATATTTTGATAGTCTGGCAGCAGTTTGCCCCAGCCCAAAAATGCTTGTCCTGAGCTAAGTTGAAAAGCAGATGGACTAATTTTTTTGGCGGAGATATTTCAAGACAGCCTTAATGTAGAAATGGTGGCGTGGCTTTTAATGGTGAATATTGTGCAGCTCTACAGTGAAGAAGAGCAAATGGGGCAGAAAGAAATGCAAATGCTTACAGTTTGGATCTGAAAACTGCACTTAGGAAGATTAAAGGTGGGGCCAAGGCTTGTGAAGGAGAGTTTCCTTTTGATAAGGAGATTAAAGTGATTAAGGAAGGGCCTCAAGATTTACAAGCAAACAAAAGAATCAGTACCTTCAGGGCAAGACCACACCCAGCTAATCCTCCAGCATGTCCAGGGCAGAGGAAAATTGCAAATGTGGTTAAAGTAGGAGAGATATCATCCCGAACTTGCAGCCAGATTCGGCAATTTCATTCACGTGTTGCTGGCTTTAGAGGCATGAAGTTTGCAAGAGTGAAGGGGTCATCAGTTCTTCCTCCACGGTTTCAGAGAGCCAAAGAGGTCAGGCAGAGTGCAGCAGGGGCGTCCCTGAATAAAGGCCCCGATGGGCCATTGCGTGAAGCTGTGAGTGTGAAGCCTGGTTGGCAGCGGAGACCCCAAGAAGACTTTTGAGATGCCAGACCTGTGAGATATTTGCCAAGGAGAGCTGCATACGGGGAGCGGTGCCAGCCTAAGAAAGAGATGTATGTTGAAAGCAAAGCAGGAAGAGCTGAGCCATCTAAGCCCTTTGGAAGTCAAGTCCCAGAAGTTGCACATGGAGTTACTGGACTTGGTGTTTGCCCTGCAGGTTTTCAGTCTTGTTTTGGTCCGGTATTTCCTCACTATGCCTCTATTCCTCCCTTTTGGGATGGGAATGTGTATTTGGTTCCACTGTATATTGGGAGTATGTAATTTGTCTTTTGATTTTATAGGAGCTTACAGTTAAGAGATTGGCCTGAATCTCAGAAGAGGCTTGGACTGTAGACTTTTGAATGGCATTGAAACTGGTAAAGACTATGGGGACTTTTAAGGTTGGACTAAATGCATTTTGCATTTTATATGGTCAGGAGCCTGTGGGGGCCAGGGAGTGGAATGTGGTGGTTTGAATAAGTGTCCCCCATAGGCTGTAAGTATTCAGACGTTTTTCTCCAGTTGGTGGCGCTGTTTTTGGAGGTCTTGGGGTGTGTGGCCATGCTGGAGGAAGTGTGTCACTAGGGGCAGGCTTAGTGAGTTTTAACAAGCCTCGTGGTCTACAGTTGCTTCCTCTCTGCTTCCTGTGCTCTTTGCAAGATGTGACCCTCAGTTTGCTTCTCCAGATCCAGCCGCCATGCCTTCCGCCACAATGGACTCTAATTCCCTGGAACCACCAATCGTAAGCTCAAATAAACTCTTCCTTTTATAAGTTCCTTGGTCATGGTGCTTTATCACAGCAACAGAAAAGTGACTAATACAGGAAGTTTCTTATTATATCTTCAATTTCTTGATATATTATGGGTCTGTTTAAGCTGTCAATCTCTTCTTGGTTAAGCTTTGGTGATTCCCAGGATTTCAGATATTCATCCATTTCTCCTAGGTTTTCAAACTTAGTAGAATATAGGTTTTTGAGTATGATTGTCTGGATCTTTTCATTGTCTGTTGTGATATATCCCCTTTCATCATGGATTCTATTGATTTGAAGTTACTCTTTCTTTTTGTTAACTGGGCTAGAGGTCTGTTTATCTTGTTTATTCTCTCAAAGAACCAACTTTTGGATTCATTGTTTTTGTTGTTTGTTTTTTTTTTTTTGTATTGCTTTCTTTGTTTCTATTTCATTGATTTCTGCTCTGATTTTTGTTATTTCTTTCTGTCTGTTGCATTTAGGGTTCATTTGTTGTTGTCTCTCAAGTGTTTTTAGCTGCAGTGTTAGATCGTTCACTTGTGCTCTTTCTGTTTTTCTAATGTAGGCTCCCAGGGCTATAAACTTACCTCTTAGGACTGCTTTTTTAAATTTTTTTTAAATTTTTTAAATTTATTATTTCTGTATGTGTATGAATGTACTGTCTACATGCAAGTTTAAACCCATGTCGTGCAATGCCGCGGAGGTCAGAAGAGGGTGTCGGATTCCCCTGGAACTGGAGTTCTCCTGGAATTGAAGTTTCAGACGGTTCTCGGCTGCCATGTGGGTGCTGGGGATTGAACTCAGGTCCTCTGTAAGAGCGGTTGGCGCTCTTAACTGCTAGGCCATCTCTCCAGCCCAGGACTGCTTTTAAAGTATCCCATAGGTTTTGTTGTGTTGTATTGTCATTGTCATTCAGTTCCAGGAATGCTTTTATTTCTTTCATTATTTCTTCCTTGACCCATTCATTATTCAGGAGAGTGTTGTTTAGTCCCCATATGTTCTTGTAGATAGTAGGGCTTATACTGGTGTTGAGCTTTATTGTGCTGTGGACTGATAGAATGAGTGAAATTATTTCAGTCTTTTTGTATTTATTGAGGGTTTTTTCTGTGTACCAGTATGTGGTCGATTTTGGAGAATGTTCCTCGAGGTGCTGAGTAGAAAGTTGTTCTCTGTTGTTTGGGTGGAATATTCGAAAACATGTCTGTGAGGTCCATTTGGTATATTGTATTGTTCAGTTCAGATGTCTCTCTGTTTATTCTTTGTCCAGTTGACCTGTCCAAAGGGCTCAGTGGGGTATTAAAGTCCCCTACTATGAGTGTACTGGGGTTAATCTGTGCCTTGAGGTCCTGAAGAATTGCCTTTATAAAGTTTGGTGTACCAGAGTTTGGTGCATATATATTCATGATTGTGAAATCTTCATGGTTAATTGTTCCTTTGATAAAGATGTAATGGCCCCTTTTTCTTTTCTGATTTCTTTTACTTTGAAGTCTATTTTGTCTGATATTAAAATAGCAACTCCTGCTTGCTTTTTGGTACCATTTGCTTGGAATATTTTTTTCCATCCTTCCACCTTAAGTTGGCGCCTATCCTTGAGAGTGTGATGTGTTTCTTATAGATAGCCTATAGATGGGTTCTGTTTCCTAATCCAGTCTCACTGTCTATGTCTTTTGATTGGGGAATTTGGTCCATTAATATTTAAAGTTATTGAGAGATGTGTGTTGCTTCCTTTCACTTTATTATCCATTTGCATTTTTGATCTAGGTTTCTACTTCTGTGGTTATGCTTTTATTAATTTCTCTTTCTAGGTACCTGGGGATAGTTGCTCCTTTCTTCTGTCCTTTGGATTGCTTCATTTATTCTCTGAAGGTTGGTTTTCTGGACATGTATTCTATCATCTTGTTTATGTCATGGAAGGTTTCTCTTTCTCCTTCAACTATTATCAACATTTTTGCTGGGTATAGTAACCTGAGTTGGCATCTATAGTCATTTAGCACTGGAAGTACTTTGGTCCACATTCTTCTTGCTTTCATAGTTTGCACTGAAAAGTCAGCTGTAATTCTGATGGGTTTCCCCTTGTATGTAACTTGTTTTTCTCTTGTGGCTTTCAGAATTTTGTCTTTGTTTGGGGCATCTAGCATTTTAACTATGATATATTGTGGGGAATTTCTTTTCTGATCTTGTCTATTTGGAGTTCTATGTGCTTTTTATATTTGTATTGGTTTGTCTTTTTAATTTGGGGAAAATTTCATCTATTTTTCTGTTGAAGATCTGATCAATACCATTCTCTTGGGATTCTTTTTGTTCCTCTGTCCCTATGATGCAGAGGTTTGATCTTTTCATTGTGTCCCACATTTCCTGGTTGTTCCACTCTTGTTTATTTTTAAATTTTTCATAATCGTTACTTGAGCTTTTTAGTTGTTCTGTGTTATCGTCCAGGTCTGATATTCTTTTTTCTGCTTCCTCTATTTCTGAGGCTTTTTTCCATCCTTTCCTCTTGATTGAATGAGTGTTTGATTTCTTTTTCATTTCATCCTGTGATTTCTTTAGTATTTCTACTTCCTTTTAGAGCTTCTCAATCTCTTCCTGTAGCTCCTTGCTTCACTGGTTGGTTTCCTTTTTTATTTCAGCATGGGATCTTTTCAGTGTTTCCATTTCCTTCCAGAGTTTGTTATTCTCTCCCTCAAGTTCTTTCTGGCGTTCGTCATTCTCTCCCTCTAGGTCCTTCTTGAGTTTTTCATTCTCTCTCCTTAGTTCGCTGATTTGTTCTTTATATTCTTTGATTTCTTTTTTTTTTTGGTCTTTTTGAGACAGGGTCTCCCTGGAGCCCCAGCTGTCCTGGAATTCGCTCTGTAGACCAGGCTGGCCTTGAACTCACAAAGATCTGCCTGTCTCTGCCTCCCAAGTGCTAGGATTAAAGGTGTGCACTACCACACCCGGCTCTTTGATTTCTTTGAATATGTCTACAATTGTTCTTCTAAGATCTGTGTCCTGGGATACCTCTAGGGAGATCTCATTGTAGGAATCTTCTATAGGGTCAGTAGAGTTTGGTGTGGAATTATTCTTCACTTTTCCCATGCTGATGTTTCTTTGTGTTTTCGGCATGTGGGTTTGTTTTTGTTTGTATTCTGATGCAAATCTCAAATGTTTCTTCACTGTGTTGAAGACTTGCTTTGCTTGCCTCCTTCAGATGCCTTCATTGTTGTTGTTTTTTTTTCTCCTTGTTTATGGAGTGTTGACTTGTCTGGGTTTCAGGCTTTCAAATTTGTTTATATATTGGAAGTCTAACTCACTCTTCTATTTCTGTTCTGAAGGTTCTCCAAAAACTGGGTAGGTAACAACTGGGTTGGTACCCTGCTGAGCACTGTGCTCACTCTGCTTCCTACCAGCCAGTTCCTCTAGGTTGTTTGTGGGGCTTGGTGTTGCAGGACTGGAGTTGTGTCAGGTTGTGCTTCAGGTGGTCCAGCGAAATCCCCCAATCTGATTTCTGTGCACTCTGAGTCCCCTAGTGGCAACAAGCCCACCTTTATACTGGCTAGCTGGGCAATTCCACCCCCACAACCACACAAGCCAGTAATCCAATTATCCAATAATCTCCCTGGCTAAAGCACCTGGCCCCTACCTGTACTTCAGGTGTTCCAGTGAAAGCCCCTGATCTGATCTCTGTGCACTCCCACTTAACACTTTTAAAAGTTAGGCTGTTCTGGGCCTAGATAGATGGCTTAGCATTTAAGAGCACCGACTGCTCTTCCAGAAGACCCAGGTTCAGTTCCCAGCACCTACATGGCAGCTAACAATTGTTCTTAACTCCATTTCTAGGAGATCTGATACTGTCCTCTGACCTTAATGGGTATTACACAGCCTGGGTACACTTACATTCAGGCAGTACACTCATACACATAAAACTCAAAATAAATAAATAAAATATTTTTTTAATTAAGCTGTTCTGAAAAATTATGCCAAAGGTATTAATACAGGAGCTGGAGAGATGGCTCAGCAGTTAAGAGCACTGGCTGATCTTTCAGAGAACCAGGGTTTGGTTCCCAGCACCTACATGGCAGCTGACAACCATCTGTAACTCCAGTTCCAGGGAATCTTGACACCTTCTTCTGACCTCCATGGGCATTGCAAATCACAGATGCACTTAGATACACATTAAACATTAATTAATTTTAAGAGCTAATGTGGTTTTTTTTTTTTGCAGTTAGCAAAAAAACTTAATGATTGTACTGAAGTATTCCACATTGAGACTTAACTGCCTATAAAGTTGATTAGTGTTAATGGCTGATAAAACTTCTGAGACATTTCTTGTCACTAGGAGTTTTTGAGAAACATACAGATATAAGTCCAGATACAAATATATGAACACAAGGACAAATGGAATGTTCCATAAAGTGTGTTCTTACTCAGCAGTAAAAGGCTTCACGTGTCCCATAGTTGATCTTTCTTTATGAAAAATACTGTCAAGTTTCAGAGTAAGTTTGTAGTCACCACAAAAATGCTGATGGCTGAAGATGTCATTGGTCATTAGGCCCCTTATAGGACAGTGCCCCAAAGGGGGAAGAGATCTGATTTCGTGCGTATAGGAAGCAACCGAAGACTGGGGCTCCCAGGAGCCCAGGGGGTTTCTGACGTGATAGTGTGCATCTCTGGGTCAGATAGTCTTACCTGCACACAGCCCAGTGTGGACGCCCTCTCCCTGGAGCTTCTTGCTCACCAGATCTAAACACTCTTCTAGTCACCTGGCAAATACCTGCTTCAAAGTGCACTGATGCTGGTGGTAATTTACCAAGAATGTGAGTAGCAACAGCACGTGGTGATCCCTCACTTAGCAACTGGCTGTGGCCCAACATTGTAAGCCACTTCTTTACTGATGATGGAGGACTTGACAGAGTAGCAGTAACTGCACATTTGTCCCCTCTGAATGTGAACTGCCTACATTTACAACCCCCAGAATTGATGATTTTGTAAAATATCACCTTTGCTAAAAGCACCACAGCATTTTCATTTTTCTATTTAAAATAAGCTTAGTAAATTTGCTTTGAGACTATCTTCTTTTTTCCCAGTGTCTGTGTGTTGAGAAACTATCTTTACATAAAGTCAGAATAGACATTTGGCTTGTAACCAAGCCAAATAAGGCAGAACCACTTAAAGCAAAAACTGAGTCCCAGAGGAGCCTGGTACCAAGGGCCTGTGATCCCAACCACTCAGGAGGCTGAGGCAAGAGGGTTGAAACTTCAATGCCAGCCTGGGTAACTTAGCAAGATCCAGTCTCAAGATATAAGTATAAAAGTAAGGGTTAATCCTAGCACTTGGGAGGCAGAGGCAGGCGGATCTTTGTGAGTTCAAGGCCAGCCTAATCTACAGAGTGACTTCCAGGACAGCTGGGGCTACAGGGAGACCCTGTCTCAAAAAGACCAAAAAATAAATAAATAAAAAATAAGGGGGGGTGGGGGGGTGGCACACGCCTTTAATCCTAGCACTTGGGAGGCAGAGGCAGGCAGATCTTTGTGAGTTCAAGGTCAGTCTGGTCTACAGAGTGAGTTCCAAGACAGCTGGAGCTACAGGGAGACCCTGTCTCAAAAAGACAAAAAATAATAATAATAAGGGGGGAAGGGCTTAAGATAGCCTATTAGTAGAATGCTTGCCTAGCATATCTAATACCCTAGGTTTAATCCTTAGTATTGGGGGGTGGGGGGAGTCTCTCTTGACATCCCATTCTCCCAGAAGTGACCACTGATGATGGTGTGGTACATAATTTTTTGGCTCATTTTTTGAAGACAGAATCTTATGTATGAAAGCACAAGCCTCAACACATAACATAGGTGAACAGAATATCAGAAAACTTAACAATGTTTAGAAAGAACTGTGGGACTGGGCAACTGGCTTAGTGGTTAAGAGTGTGCACTGCTCTTGCAGAAGACCCAGGTTCAAATCCCAACACCCACGTCAGATGGCTTATAACCCCCTGTACCTCCAGCTCCAGGGAATCTACCATCTTTGGTCTCTTTGGGCCCCTGCACACATGTACACAACCACACACGTATACATAGTAAGTAAAAATTAGATATCTTATTTTTATTCTCTGTGTTATGAGTGTTTTGCTTACATGTATGAAAGTGTGCACATGTAGTGCAATGCCCGAGAAGGCTGGAAGAGGGTGTCAGATCCCCTGGAACTAGAGTTATGGACAGTTTGAGCTGCCATGTGGGTGCTAGGAACTGAACCCAGGTCCTCTGCAAGAGCAGCCAGTGCTCTTAACCACTGAGCCATGTCTCCAGCCTAGATGTAAATCTTTTTTTTTTTAATTTTTATTTATTTATTTATTTTTATGTGTATGAATGTATTGTCTGCATGCAGGTCTGCGCACCCGTGTCGTGCGATGCCGCGGAGGTCAGAAGAGGGTCTCGGATTCCCCTGGAACTGGAGTTCTCCTGGAACTGGAGTCACAGACGGTTCTCAGCCGCCATGTGGGTGCTGGGGATCGAACCCGGGTCCTCTGCAAGAGCGGTCGTCGCTCTTAACCGCTAGGCCATCCCTCCAGCCCCGATTTTTTAAAAGAATTGTATCCCATTACCAAGGAGGCTGTATCCCAAGCATATGAGACTGATTCAAATTTTTAATTAATATTATCCATCACATGAATAAGCTGAGAGAGAAAGATCACAGAACCATGCCAGTAGAGATAAGGAAAAATGGCAAGAAAAAAAAAAGAAAGAGGAGAAAACAGCAAACCCAGGAGAAACATAAAGAACAGTTACTAAACTCTACAGTCAGCATCATAATCATTGGTGACAAGCAAGAACCTTTCTGGAAGAAAGATCCATAAGGGCGAAGACATCCCCTTAGCAGCTTTCCTTTCCTGAGTTGGACTGGAAGTCCTGGCCAAAGCACGAGCTCAAAAAAAGGAAAAGTGTAGCTTAGGAGTAAAGCTAAAATTGTCGTTTTTGGCCTAGCGGTTAAGAGCGCCAACCGCTCTTGCAGAGGACCCTGGTTCAATCCCCAGCACCCACATGGCGGCCGAGAACCGTCTGAAACTCCAGTTCCAGGAGAACTCCAGTTCCAGGGGAATCTGACACCCTCTTCTGACCTCCGCGGCATTGCACGACACGGGTGCACAGACTTGCATGCAGACAGTACATTCGTACACATACAGAAATAAATAAAATTAATAAAAAAAAATTGCCGTTTTTCATGGGTACTATGATTGTCTACGTAGAAAGTCTGAAGGAATAAATCCTCGGTCCCTTGGAGTGGGGAGGGGGGACACACTCCTTGAACTAAGTAACTATAGTGACTGTAGTAACTATAGTAAAGGTGTAGGATGAGGACTGATATACACAAGTTAAGTACTTGCCCATGTACATCAATCTGTGCATGGAATTTAAATCTTTAAAACTCAGTACTATTTACACTAGCATCCAAAAATATAATGAATAAATTCAAAATTCTCCATTATGAAAGACATTGTCAAGGGTAAAAGAAGATAAGCCCCAGACAAGGAGAAACCCTTTCAAAAGGCATTTCCAATAAAGGACTGTTGTCCAAAACCACAAAGAACTCTTAAAATTCAGCAATACAAAGCAGGCATTTAAAAAGTTGAGAAAAGAGTTTGAATAGAAACCCCACCAAAGAAGATAGACAGATAGCAAGTAAGTAAATGAAAAGATGCTCAGCATTGTAGTCATTAGGACTTAGAGGTTTAGACCATCAGATACCATCGCATTGCCTATCAGGATGGCCAGAGCCCACAACACCGATGTCCAGTACTGGTCGGGATGGGGAGCAGTGGAAACTTAGGCTGCAGGTTGGTGGGACACTTTGAAGACAGCATGGCGGTTTCTAACAAAACAAACTGTATTCTCCGTACATCCCAGCAGTTTCACTCTTTAATAGTTATCTGTTTTAGTTTCTTTCTGTTGACTGTAACAAACACCATGACCAAAAGCAGCTTGGTGAGGAAGGGTTTATTTCATCTTACACTTCAGTGACAACTAATCATTGAGGAAGTCAGGCCAGGAACTTGAAGCAGGAACCATGGAGCAAAGCCGCTTGTTGGCTCACTCCCTGGCTCATTCTTAGCTAGCTTTGTTAGAAAGTCCAGACCCATGTGCTTAGGGATGCTGCTCCTACAGTGGGCTGGGCCCTCCCCCATCAATAATTAGTCAAGACAGGCTCTCATAGACATGGTCGTAGACCATTCTGATCAGGCAATTCCCTCAACTGAGATTCTCTCCAGTGACTGAAGGCTGTGTCAAGCTGACAGCTAAGCTAACTAGGACAACCCAAATGGGTTGAAAACGTCTACATAAAATCTGTGTGGATATTTATAACAACTTTATTTGTAACTGCTAAAACTTGGAAACAACCAAATTTTCCTTCAGTAAGTGAATGAATAAGTGAACTCTGGCACACTGAAAAATGGAATATTGCTCAGCACTAAAAATAAATGGGAAATCAGGGCACAAAAACACATGGAGGGAACTTAAATGCACATTACTAAGTGAAAGAATCCCATTTCAAAAAGACTACATATGGGGCTGGAGGGATGGCCTAGCGGTTAAGAGCGCCGACTGCTCTTACAGAGGACCCGGGTTCGATCCCCAGCACCCACATGGCAGCTGAGAATCGTCTGTAACTCCAATTCCAGGAGAACTCCAGTTCCAGGAGAATCCGACACCATCTTCTGACCTCCGTGGCATTGCACAACACGGGTGCACAGACCTACATGCAGACAGTACGTTCATACACATAAATAAATAAATAAAATTTAAAAAAAAAGACTACATATTATGAGTCCAGTATAACAGTCAGGAAAAAGCAAAACTCGAGAAAAAGTATGTGTGTGCACGTATGTGTGTGTGCATATATACATATATATATGTATATATAGGTATGCACATATGTATATAAATGGTTGCCAGAGGCTAGGGGGAAGAAGAGGATGAGCACAA
Organism: Rhizomys pruinosus; assembly: GCA_009823505.1. Lineage (NCBI taxonomy): Eukaryota > Metazoa > Chordata > Mammalia > Rodentia > Spalacidae > Rhizomys > Rhizomys pruinosus. The sequence continues at coordinate 3,745,640 of VZQC01004091.1, forward strand.
AGAAGATAGAAGCACAGGGATTTTAAATCTTGTTTGTGATACTGGAATGGAATGGTGACTAGGACAGAGTCTCAATCTAGAGGACTCCAAACTCTGAGTTAGGCCTGGTGTGACCTGTGGGCTTTGGATGATAATGTCGTGATGATGTGTGCTCACTAACTATAGCAGGACATTATTCATATGGAACTTGGTTACGTGCTAGGGGCAAGGAGTATGGAAACTTCCTGCTGAATTTGGTTGCCAGCCTAAAAACACCTTTAATTTTTTTTTCTTTCTTTTTTCACTCCTTGGGTTTTATTTTTATTGTTTTTGTTGCTTTATTTGGCTTGATTTGGGGATGGAGTTGAAGACGGGTCTTATTTTATTCATTCGTTGATTCATTTCTTTTTTTAGACACGCTCTCCCTCTATACGACAGGGTTTTCTGGAACTCTCAGTATGGTTTAAGCTGGCCTGGACTCCATAATCCTCCAGCTTAGCCTTCCAAGTCACTATACCTGGCTCTTTGAAAATTTTTTTAAAGGACTGATAGAGTTTGGTGGGGATTTCTTATTTGCTTTTCCCACATTGTTGATTTTTCATTGTGCTTTTGGCATGTGGATTTGATTTGCTTTGTTTGTGATCTGACGTGAAATTCAAGTGTTTTTTCTTGGAATGTAGGCCTGTTCCTCTAGTTTGACTGGGGATTGGGGAGCAGTTTGGCCCTCATGCTGGCTTCCTGGCTGCAGCCTCAGTGTCCCTAAAAATCAGGGTTCCCACTGAGGTGGGCTGGCTCTTATCCAGCCTGCTGCAGAAGCCAAGGGGCCTCTGACTGCTGTCTTGGTGTCCCTAAAGATTTGGGATCCCAGCAAGATGAGCCGGCTCTTACCCGGCCTGCCTGCAGTGGAAGCCAAGGGGCCACTGACTGCTGCCTCAGTGTCCTGAAGACCCAGGCTCCTAGCAAACAAGATAGATAGACCTCTAGCCCAACTGACTAAAAGAAGGAAAGAGCAACTCCAAATCAACCAAATTAGATATGAAAAGGGAAACATCACAACAGATAGCGAAAAGATTCAGACAATCTACAGGAATACTTCAAAAACATACCTATACTCTACTAAATTTGAAAACCTAAGAGCAATGGATGAATACCTGACATAATGGAATCCACCAAGACTTAACTGGGAAGAGATCAACAGCTTAAATAGACCCATAATAAAGGAGGAAATTGAAACTGTGATTAAAAAACCTCCCAACTAAAAACCCCCAGGTCCGGATGGATTCACAGGAGAATTCTATAAGACATTTAAAGACCTACAGCCCCTACTCAAATTATTCAAGAGGATAGAAACAGAAGGAAATCTCCCAAATTCCTTCTATGAAGCCATCATCACTCTAATACCAAAACCAGGCAAAAATACAACCAAAAAAGAAAACTATAGACCCATTTCACTAATGAACATAGATGCAAAAATTCTCAAAAAAAATACTTGCAAACTGCATACAGGCACATATCAAAAAGATCATCCACCATGACCAAGCTGATCAGAGATGAGGGATGGCTCAATATATGAAAATCAATAAATGTCATAAAGCACATAAACAGACTGAAAGACAAAAACCACATGGTCATCTCAATTGATGCAGAAAAGGCCTTCAACAAAACTCAGCATGCCTTCATGTTTAAAGTCCTGGAGGGAATTGGACTAGAGGGAACATTCCTCAACACGATTAAAGCCATATACAGCAAACCTACAGCCAGCATTATCCTAAATGGGGAAAAATTAGAAGTGTTCCCCTTAAAGTCAGGAACCCAGCAAGGCTGCCCCCTATCCCACTACACTCCTTTTCAGTGTAGTGCTTGAAATGCTCAAGAGAGCAATAAGACAAGAAAAGGAAATTAGAGGAGTACTAATTGGAAAAGAGGAAGTCAAACTATCCCTTTTTGCAGATGATATGATAGTTTACCTAAGGGATACCAAAAACTCCACCAGAAAACTCCTAGAAACCATCAACAGGGTCAGTAAAGTGGTGGGATACAAAATTCACTTAGAAAAATCAGTGGCCTTTCTTTATGCAAATAACAAGCAATTGGAGAAGGACTACAAGGAGCCTTTCCCACTCACAGTAGCCTCCAAAAAAATTAATTATCTAGGAACAAACCTGACCAAACACACTAAAGATCTCTAAAATGAAATTTTTAAATCCCTCAAAAAGGAGATTGAGGAAGACACTAGAAGATGGAAGAACCTCCCATGCTCATGGACTCAATATAGTAAAACCCACCATTCTGCCCAAAGTAATATACAGATTCAATGCAATCCCAATCAAAATCCCCATAAGTTTCTTCAAAAGACCCTGGATAGCCAAAGCAACCCTGAGCAAAAAAAGGCAACACAGGGGGCTGGAGAGATGGCCTAGGGATTAAGAGCACTGACTGCTCTTGCAGAGGACCTAGGTTCAATCCCCAGCACCCACATGGCGGCTGAGAACCGTCTGTAACTCCCAATTCCAGGGGAATCTGACACCCTCTTCTGACCTCTGCAGCATTGCACAACACAGGTGCACAAACCTACATGCAGACAGTACATTCATACACATAAAATAAATAAATAAAAATTAAAAAAAAAAAAACGCAACACAGGAGGTTTACAATACCAGACTTCAAACTATATTTCAGGGCTATAGTCTTAAAACAGCCTGGTATTGGCACAAAAACAGGCCCGTAGATCAATACAACAAAATTGAGGATCCGAACCTGAGCACCTCCAATTTCAGCCACCTCATATTCAACAAAGGGGCCAAGAAGACTCAATAGAGGAAAGACAGCATCTTCAGCAAATGGTGTTGGCATAACCAGATCACCACTTGTAGAAGACTAAAACTAAACCCCTCCCTCTTGCCATGTACAAAAATCAACCTGAATGTGAAACTCGAAACTCTGAAAATGATAGAAGAAAATATTGGTAGTAACCGACAAGTTATAGGCATAGGAAGAGACTTTCTAAATCATACAGCAGCTGTGCAAAAAATAAGGGCAACAATTGACAAATGGGACCTTATTAAACTCAAGAGCTTCTGTACAGCAAAAGAAACAAAGAAGTGAAGAGAAAACCCACGGAGTGGGAGGAAACCTTCACCAGTGCTACATCTGATAGAGCATTAATATCCAGAGTGTATAAACTACTCAAAAACAAAGGAGCAAGAAAACAAATGGCTCACTCAAAAGACGGAGTAAAGAGCTGAACAGAGACTTCACAAATGAAGAAGTTAACTTGTTCATTTGTGAAGTCTCTGTTGACTGAAACAGTTAACTTCTGCCCAAATGCCCAAATGACAAACCTCTGCAGAGAAGAACTTTAAAAAGACTGAGAAAAAGATGCAAGACATGTATGGCAGAATGCATGAGCTGGAGTGGGTATGGAAAAGGGAGTGTGTCTAACCTGGACTGAGAAATGATGTACGAAACACACAATACATCAATAAAATATTTTATTAAAAAATCTTTTTTAGGGACTGGAGAGGTGGCTCAGTGTTTCAGAGCACTCAGTCCTTTTACAGAGGACCTGGGTTCAGTTCCCACGTGTCAGCTCACATCCATCTGTAACTGCCAGTTCCAGGGGATCTAAATGTCTCTGGCCTTCAGAGGCACCTGCACTTATGTGAGCATACCCCCCCACAGACACATAATTAAAACAAACAAAATAGCTGGGTGTGGTGGTACATGCCTTTAATCCCAGCACTCAGGAGGCAAGGGCTGGTAGATCTTTCTGAGATTAAGACCATCCTGGTCTACATAGCCAACTGGGACTACAGAGAGACCCTGCTCAAAAAATTAATAATAATAATAAAGCTCAAACATATATTTTTAAATGTTAAGGTAGGAAAAACTTGTTAACCCTGGAAAATATTAACAATATATTGTTTTTATGATTGTCAAAATCCCTGCTCTCTTTTATCAGTTAGAACGGTTTTTGTCCACCTCTATGCATACCTCCTTAGAGAGTGCATAGCCTACAGGAAGAGCTTAACACTGAAATAGTAGAAAAAGTAAATTTAATAATGTGTTGGTTGGAACACCAAGTAACTTACATATATTAGCTCATTTAAACTCCCAGCAACCCTTTGAAGTACTTGATTTCAATTTACAGATGAAGAAACTAAGGCTGAGGGGTAGCCAAGCTGTTTGCCCAGAGTCACAGTTCTGCTCTGGAATCTAATCTTTTTTTTTTTTCTTTTTTTTTTTTTTTTGCCTTTTTGTCTTTTAAGACAGGGTCTCCCTGTAGCTCCCGCTGGCCTGGAACTCACTATGTAGAGCAGGCTGCCCTTGAACTCACAGAGATCCGCCTGCCTCTGCCCCCTGAGTGCTGAGAGCTCAGCTGTAATCTAATCTTTACTCCATCATATACACCATTTCCATAGAATGCAATCTATTAAGTATTTGTTGATTGGGTAACCCAAGGAATAAAATGAGGAAGCAACTATTAATAAGCAATAATATTAGTCCATTTTTGTTAAAAATATGTAATACAAAATGTCTAAGTGTCCATTAACAGTAACACAGAAAGTAAACCAGTAAAGTCGCTGTCACCTGTGAGAAGCGCAAAGGGCGGCTTGGCATGGAGTATGTGTTTTCAGAAGTGCAAGGCTGAGCACACAGAGCAAGCCCCGCACAGCACCCACTCTTACAGAGCTGCAGGAGCATCATCTGCTGCAGGTTACATGCTGTGTTCCCTGTGTAAGGACCTGTGAGCTCTGTGCCTACACATACCTTTGCTAAGTAGGTGAATTGTACTTCAGTAAAGGTATTTAAATGGCTAACATACGGAACAGGATTAAGAAGATGAAGAAACAGGCTCAAAGTGCATTTGCCAAAATGTTGCCAGTTGCATTTCTTGGAAATAGTGCCCAGTAGTTTTATTTTGTTTTGGTTTTGTTTGTTTGTTGTTGTAGTTGTTGTTTTCGTCTTTTTGAGACAGGGTCTCCCTATAGCTCCAGCTGTCCCACAACTCACTATGTAGACCAGGCTAGCCTTGAACTCATAGAGATCCACCTGCCTCTGCCTCCCAAGTGCTGGGATTACAAGCCAGGCTCACTGCCAGCGGTTTTCACTTTCTTCTTTTGAGAGGTAAATTCCAGGCATAAAAGTTTTAAATATACTTAAACTCACCCCTGAATCAGACAGTGCCTGCTCCCCTTAACGTGAGCTGAGCATGTAGGTGTTATCTCCTAATGGGCAGCAAAGACCCCGAGGCTGCCTGGTTGGCCTCCTGACTCAGCCTTGCAGGGTGTCTTGGGCTTTCTAATCAAAGTTCTCTCTGTTGCCTGTGCTTTTATCTCCCTTGCCAGGCTGAACAGACAAAAGAAGAGCAGAAGCAAGATTTGAATGCAGAGAAGTTGATGAGGCAAGTTTCCAAGGATGTGTGCCGGCTTCGCGAGCAGAGCAGGAAGGTGCCTCGGCAGGTGCAGTCCTTCAGGTAAATGTTGCCACAGGAGCCGCAGTGCTGCAGGCACCTCACATGATCTGATTACACAGAAACTGCCCCAGGATGCAGTGGGAATTGTTACTGCGTCTGTCCCTGGTGTGCTAGGTCCTGAGGCAGTATACCCACTGGCAGGCTTCTCCCTGATTTCAGTATCATGAGCACACGTCATTGAGAGAGCTCAGTCCAGGATATAGAAAGGTCATGGATCGTGAGCACCTTTCTCCCAGTCCCCCAAGCCTTGCTAGTCCCCACATAACAGCAAGAGAGCATGGGCATTACAGCTTACGGAGAGAAACTCAGGAGAAAGAATGTTTTGAAGCAGGAAAAGATGGGCTTATGGTGGAGCAGGGAAGTTTCAAGGATGGGCCTGGTGCCTGGCAGGTGAGGCCAGAAGATGGGTGGGGGTGCTGTGCCCTGCAGCTTTGGAACAGGGATGGGAAGCCGAGCTAAAACGAGTTCAGTTTTCCCTTCACATTGTGTTAGACACTAAAGGGCTGGGGTTTCTCGCCCATTTTGCTAGACCACCATTATTGTAACTTGCATGGAGTGCTATTACTTGGCCTTATAGAACTCTGGAGTGGTGACAGGAACTCTTTCGTGCCCAGGGTGGTACAATCACTTCCACAGTAAGCAACATTGTCAGGTGTGGAAATTCTGACAACTCCCAGTTGTTAAAATCCAAAACAAACAAAAAAAATGCATGAACATTCCTACTTCCCTTAAGAAACCAACCCATTTATATATGAATATTGCATATTTATATTTATTTATATTTATAAATACATAATATATAAATATTTTATATTATATTTATATATAGTACATGATTAGAATGATCTGAGACACTGCTAGGAACTGTGGGGCACCTATGTCTCCAACAGGAGACTTCCAGGGGAGCTTGCTGGCTTGGTCCACAGGGAATTACAGCCAGAAGGGCTGTTCTTCACGTCTTACCCACATTTGAAAAATGAAGACTTGCTGGGCATGGTGGCACACACCTTTAATCCCAACACTCAGGAGGCAGGGTTCAAGGCCAGCCTGGTCTACATAGTGAGTTCTAGGCCAGCTGGGGCTAAAGGAAGACCCTGTCTCAAAAAGACAAAAGAAAAAAGAAAAGTGAAGACTCGAATGGGTAGGATGGCTAGTGAGCACAGGCAGTTCCCACCAAGCCTGCAGATCCGAGTTCAGTCCCCAGGACTTGCAGAGAGGAAGTTGTCTTCTTCCACACACACACACATGTGGCACATGCACTCATACATACTTGCACATACATATAAATAAAAATAAGTATAAAAACAAAAATTACTTAAAATGGAAACTCTTGTGTTTTTCAGTGGGGTTTCCAGGCTTGTGGAGACAGCTCTAGGGTTCTTGAAATGTTCAGCACCATATTAAGTTGTTCTGTCTCCCTCCCCCTCTAGGGAGAAGATTGCCTACTTCACCCGAGCAAAAATTAGCATCCCTTCCCTGCCAGCTGACGATGTGTGACCCTGTGGTTTAACACATTGATTCTCATCTGCTCACTTTCCAAGGGAGGGTGAAAGACTGAACCGAACATTTACTTTGTTTTGGGAGGGGGGATTTTTTTTTTCTGTAACATAACTGTCAACTCTTGAAGAACTTTGATTTCACACCAGAGTTTCATGTTAATTTGTAAAGTACTTTGAATGTAACTCTTATATGTTAAGAAAGAAAAAAATTCAGATAAGAAAAATGGGCTAATTTGGTGCACAAGTGTTGTACAGTATGCGTGTGTGTGTGTGTCACCACTGGGCTTCATGGTGCAAAATGGAGCAGACATAATGAGTGTCCAGTGTCTACCCACTGAGCCGCCTGCCTGGAGAGTCCGGCAGATGGCAAAGCAGGCAGTGGGGTCCTTCTGAGCTAGAAGCAGCACTTTCATTGAAAGTGAGCGTGAATGAGCACAGCTCCAATCCATCTAGGAGGTGCCCGGTCCTCTCCATCACCTATGCCTGAACCTCGTGTCCTTTATGTCCTTTTATACTTGTCTAGAAAAAACAAAAGTATAAAATACTGAGTGCAAGGATGAGAAACAAGCATCCTCCTCCTCTCGAAAGATGTGATTCAGGCCAGAGTAAGAAGAAAGGGGGGCTCCAGCTCCTGAAAACATGCCCAAGTGGCCGCTGCTTCTGCCCCGCTCTGCAGGGCTTCATGGGAGTTTCTGGCTTGGACCAGGGTTTGTCCTAGGGATGAAGATGATGATGGAGGAGCATGTGGTGGGCCTGGGCTCCGCCGACAGAGCAGGCGGTGCAGAGAGGGCTCACCATACACATCAGAGGAGGCCAAAGACAGAGGAAGGGGTCCATCTTGATCAGATCAAACTTGTCTAACAGAAAAGAGTTTATCAAACAATTCTTATGCTTACTAGAAACTAATTTGCAGCTCTCGTAGGGGATTCTATCTACTCACTGACTCACAGCAAGTAATTGGAAGCAAAAAAAAAAAGTGTCCTGGGGATTAGTAACTTGGAACATAGACTGGATCATTAGAAATAGATATATTCTGGATGAACAAGTTTAAGATAGAAATTGGCTAAGATGGCCTGTTCTCCAGGTTAGAATTTTAACTTATCAGAGCCAGGTACTTCTTCAAAAAATAAAATAAAATAAAATAAACCCTCAGTATAACTTTGCCAGCATAAAAGCTTTTACATATTTTTATGTAACTTAAGCCTACATAAGTTTTTAGGTAATTTCAGTCATACTTATTTAGTCTGTTATACTGGAAGAAGCAGTCTTTGGTGAGCCAACTTATATAGCAAGCTACTTTTTTTAATGCAAAATAATTTTACAGGAATTAAAAAAGAAAAAGGAAGTTCTGTTAAGGGGGGGAAAGTTAAGCTCTACTGGAATCCCCATTAGCAAGAATTTTTATTTTCTTGAATCTATGCATATTTTAGAAAGTTCACTTATGGGCTGGAGAGATGGCCTAGCGGTTAAGAGCGCCGACCACTCTTACAGAGGACCTGGGTTCAATCCCCAGCACCCACATGGCGGCCGAGAACCATCTGAAACTCCAATTCCAGGAGAACTCCAGTTCCAGGGGAATCCGAGACCCTCTTCTGACCTCCATGGCACTGCACGACACGGGTGCACAAACTTGCGTGCAGACAGTACATTCATACACATACAGAAATAAATAAAATTAAAAAAAAAAAGAAAGTTCACTTATCAGAATCAAAGTTTAAATTCAGTCAGAACTTCAATTATCAAGTTTCTGAGCCTAATATTCAATCATTTTTCCCCTAATGTTCTGCCACCTACATACAATTTCTTAGAAGAGATATAACTGGACGTGAAACTACTTGGAACAAAACCAGCCTAGAGATTGACTCAGTATAGTACTTCAAGGCTGCTCAGTTTGTTCTGTTAGATGACTAAGGAGACCTAAAGCATACCTTTCATCCCTGTTAAGGTCAAATGTGAACAGCAGAAGTTTATTTAATAGAGACCTAAATGAAGGTCGGCTGTTTTCCAGCATCTTAGTTTGACCGTGACAATGTTTATAGAATTTCGTATAGTTGTACCATACGATTTTATTTTCTTTATTTATTTACGGTCTTATTTATGTTCTGTTTAATATATAGTTTGATTCTGGCCCTTTTAATGTTGGACTTAGAAGAGGCTATATTGGAGTATTTACAACACTATAAATGTTCATCAGATCAACTGCTAACTTTTTGTAATACAAAAAGTTTCAGACAAGTGTTAAAGAATAAAATCTGTGTCGGGCTGGTAGTTAACAGTTGTGACCAAGCTTTAGTTTTATTTTACAGAACTTGCTCATTTCCTCACACGAGAGGCAAATTTAATATTATCCTTTTCCACACTTTTTAAATCAGCAAAGTGTTATGTATTTACAGGAAGCTTTTAATAGTCCTGTCACATTTGTGCTAACTCAAATGACTCACAGTGACAAAGCATTTTACTAACTTGATCACAAAACATATGGACAAATAATGAATTTTAATATTATAAGAACTATTTTTAAAAAGGTAGAATTTATTCTGCACAGGGTAAAAAGTATTTAATATTTAGCTCTCAAGTTTGAACTATCATTATATTATTACAATTTTGTATATCAGACTCTTAAGTGTTACAGGTACAAAAAGAATATTATTAGCCAGATGAACAAAGTTTAGCTGAAGCATGCAAATACAAATCTTTTTTTTTTTTTTTGCTATGGCTTTTACTGTATTAAATGTCAGAAGCTCAGGATGGAACTAAATATTTAATCAGGTTAAATTCTGAATGTGTTTCTGTTTTAATTTGTCTTCTTTGTAAAAGTATTCAAATACATAGATTAACTTTGGTTTCTGCACTTTCCATGTGTTTGTGGATAGAAAAAGAATCAGCGGGTTTTGTTTTTTTTTAACAAAGACACATATTGCCTAATACTGTATTTCAGTGTTGCTTATTGTTCAGTTTGTTTCCCTGATGGGCACAAGCACAAGACTTTACCTGAACCATGTTCCAAGCAAATATCAAGTGTCCCATGAAGAATTCCTCAAGCCAGAAGTTTGTTGTGAATAGTTCTTGTTTGGAATTTATGTATTATGGATAAAGGACATGGAGTATTTTCACTGCACAGGGAAGCAAAGGCCCATGGCTGTCTGCTTTCCCCCAACCCTTACACCACGAGCTGGCAGTGTGCTCCAGAAGGAGGCAGTGTCCCAGGAGTTCCTGTGCCCACATGCACCTGTCCTGGTCCCTGTGCCTGCTCTGAGCCAGAGCTGGCAGGAGGTTTGGCCGTGAAACAGAAGCAGGAACACTTTTATGTGGCCGAGTCTACCTGAATTCCTAGAATCCACAGTTGCCCTTCCCTGCTGGAATGGATGTGGCCGAAATGGAAAAGTCTCTCTAGAGACACTGAGGTCTCTGAAAAGATGATGACCCATCTCTCTCACCTGTGAGTCTTTTTAAGGCATCAGCAGGTTTCTGGGGGTGGGGGTTGGCTTGTTTGTTTTATTATACTCGGGTATAGTGTATTTTAAATAATATCCAGAGAGACCTTAGTTTCCTGATGATGATAATACATCTTAAACACCTGAAAGACACAACGATCAGGAGCCCCATCTCCTGCTGCCCCAGTGATTCATCTCCACGTGAAGAATACTTTCAGAGCTACCGAAGTGCTGCTCATATAATGTTTTATTTACCAGTTCTCTCTGTGTGAGTGCAATCACAGCCTATTTTAAAACTGAGGGAGCTCATGCACACTAATGACTGATTTTATTAATAGGTTCTGATTGGTTTGGGCCTGTGAGTGGAAAATAAAACTAGTTTACCCAGTTGTAGGAATAAAATATATTTTAAGAAATTAATAGCCTCAGGGGGGAAATATGCATTTCATAAAATCAAAAGCACAGAGAGTGGGGTGACTAGAGCAAGAGTCCAGTGCCAAGCAAGCTCCTGCTGAAGAGCAGATGCCACTGATCCCTCCAGCTTAGGTTTTTGGGTTGGCGTGCTTCAGCTCCAGTTGCTGACAGTGATCCTGCAGTTGTGCCACTGCATAGTGGCCTGAGGCTGGAGTTGCCGGGCTCGAGCAGGCTGCACACTGAAGCAGACACCCTCCTAGCACAAGGCAGGACCCAGCAAACCAGCCAAGGAACAGGGCTTCCCCAAACTCCCACCTGGGCACAATCTCCGGGATGGTCTCGTCCCAGAACTCCTGCACCGTCAGGTGGGCCACCCAGGACACGGGAACCAGGACCGTGACTCCCGAGGTCCAGAGCAGGACTCCTCCCAGGATCAGCAGCCGCTTCTTGAGACCCTGCTGTGTCTCTCCAAGTCTCAAGCAGTCCAGGCCAAAGCCAGAGACCAGCAGGCCCAGCAGCCCCAGCCCATTTGATAGAAACATCAAGATCCTGGAGATCCGCAGTTCAGCTGGCAGGGCCAGGAAAGAGTCGAAGTCCTTGCATTGCTCCCCCACTTCCTCCTGGATGACGCAAGTCTTCCAGAGCCCCATGGTCCAGTTTTCCATCTCGTTCAAGTCCAGGCTGAGGTTCTTCCAGTATGGCAAATAGTTTGTAAGGCAGGATAAAACCCATCCCAGCAACGATATTAAAAGTGCAGCAAATTGCATTGCCGTCCGAAAAATTAAAGCCATTATAAAGTCCTGTGAGCTTGAGCCAACCCTACTTCTACCGTTCAGTTGCCGTGAAAAGTGTGACACTTATCACTTGCGGAGCTCAGAAGTATGTTTTCATTGTGTATATAGGAGGATTCTTGCCAGATCTGTTATTGTTTGAGTCCATGTTGAAAGGTTTCAGAAAAGGATCGGGAAATACTGCAAACCAGTAATGCTAAGGTGTGGCCAAGGCTGTGTTTGTGTCCTGTGGGCTGAATTTTGTAGAGAGCACTTTGTAAGTGAGTAAAGTTAAGTGGTCCTAATCCTCCTTTCATTGTGAAGGTATAAATGGCTTTCATGTTATTCCGTAAGTTCCTAACAAGTCAGAGAATTAAGTCTAAATGCAGAAATGTTTAATTGAAGGTTTTGGTTCAACTCCCGCTTTGTATTCTGCTCACGGCATCTCTCAGATTTTTGTCTGTTAAATAGTTCTCACATTTCAATGCGTGTGTTATGATAATACTGGGTGTTACCATAAAAAAAATAGGTTCAGAGAGAAGTATTTCTTAACCAAATAAATCAGTCTTATCAGAAATCTCTCTAGACTTTAAATCAGGGTTGTTTTTTAAAAGTCTTGGCTAAATGTACTACATACCACAGAAAACAATACTAAACTAAATTTCAGGGCTTATCTGCATGCCTTTATGTTAAACTCGCTCACTCCTGTGTAAGCAGTTACTGGGTGTAGGGGATTTCTTTTTTTCTGAAATATTCTTTCCATGCTGTGGAAAAGTTAGGCAACAGAATCTAATGTCCGGACAACATCTGTGTTCATCTTTGAAGCATGTGTCCCCTCACATTTGTCATTTTTAACTGAACATAATTTGCATTTTATCAAGCGAGCTGACATATCTAGATACCCAGAAAAGCTCCTCTGGAAATGTTTTCTCTTTGTAAATTTGAAGCTTTTGAAGAAAGAGATGAGAGAAGAGATGGGCTATTATCTAAATGCAGAAAGAACCACATATACTGAAATGTCCATTCCCCTAAAGCCTTCATCACATTGAACAGGGTACCCAAGAATTGCCAAACACAAGAACTTTTATTTAACAACCAGAGTCACTGTGGAAATGACACTTTGGACTGGCTTAGCCTCTGGCTTTCCTGACACTTAAAAAACAACTGCAGACTGGTACTGTTTCTTTAGGAAACAGAAAATGATTCTCCTTTCCAACTACAAACAGCAACGCAGCTTTGTGATACAAAATGAATACACTAAAGCTCTAAATGACTATATTGGACAACCTCTGGCATGTTTTGAGTTAAATAACCAGAATCAGATGTTTTTATGTAATATTTGCCAAAATAATTTCTTTTTAGACTTCCTTTCATTTTCCAGATTTGAGCATCAAAAATCTAATATAGAAAAAGTGGTTATCGAGCGAAAAACAATGTGAGCAGTACAATTTTGCCACAACAAACAAAGACCCCTTTGTCATCAGAGTTGAAGGACATGCTTCTAGCCCTGTTGGCGTCCTACACTTTGGGCTCTGTAGTTCCATTTCCCAGCGATGGACAGTGACCCTGCAGTTGTGTCACTGGGTAGTGGCCTGAGGTTGCAGTTGCCGGGCTCGAGCAGGCTGCACACTGAAGCAGACACCCTCCTAGCACAAGGCAGAACCCAGCAAACCAGCCAAGGAACAGGGCTTCCCCAAACTCCCACCTGGGCACAATCTCCGGGATGGTCTCATCCCAGAACTCCTGCACCGTCAGGTGGGCCACCCAGGACACGGGAACCAGGACCGTGACTCCCGAGGTCCAGAGCAGGACTCCTCCCAGGATCAGCAGCCGCTTCTTGAGACCCTGCTGTGTCTCTCCAAGTCTCAAGCAGTCCAGGCCAAAGCCAGAGACCAGCAGGCCCAGCAGCCCCAGCCCATTTGATAGAAACATCAAGATCCTGGAGATCCGCAGTTCAGCTGGCAGGGCCAGGAAAGAGTCGAAGTCCTTGCATTGCTTGCCCACTTCCTCCTGGATGACGCAGGTCTTCCAGAGCCCCATAGTCCAGTTTTCCATCTCGTTCAAGTCCAGGTTGAGGTTCTTCCAGTGTGGCAGATAAGTTGTAATAATGGCTAGAACCCATCCCAGCAACGATAAGGAGAGCCCCACAGATTGCCCGGCCGTTCTGAAGACCAAGGCCATTGTAACAAGTCTTACAACTTGGCCACCCTATAGGGTCTGCTGCCCTTTGTGGCTGACAGCAGTGTGATGATCTGGATTCTATGCCTCTGGAATATAAGCTTTGCTCGTTAACTCTTTGGGCACTCTGAAATGTGGTTTTGTTCCCCTTGAATATAGTGTTACATGTAAAGGGCAAAGGACTCTGTTAAAAACTGTGAGTTAGGCTTTCTGATAAGGATTTGATCTGTTACCTTCCAATTTGCTTGGTAAAATTATATCCTCAATGCTTGATGAGTATAAGTCGAAGGATGAACAAAGAGGGCTCTATGACCCCTCACCCTAACGTACAACAGAAATCTTTGTGCTTCAATATGGATTAATTAGATTTTAAGTGGTGATAAAAGGCCAGCTCTTTCTACAACAGGACCTCATTGTAATAGCTGAATCTGAGATTTCAGGGATGCAAAACAAGGCCTTGTAAAGAAAGGTAGGCTGTTTCCCTATAATCTTTATTCTCCTCGGACTTCCTTAACCTACACAAGAGCCTGGCCAGTGTTCCTGATTGTTGTAGGGACTTGCTTGGAACTTGGCAGAAAAATATCCTCAGATTCCTTTGAAAGGTAGAGGTGGGTTCACTGGGTTAATTAAAATGGAAAGGACCCGGGTTGATGCCCAGAGGAACTCAGCAAGGAAGGGAGCATTGTGGGAAGCTCCAGCTCTCTGCATCTACTGTTTCCTTCGTCCTCCTTAGAGACTATGGGTAAAGCCTGATGTCTCAGGGAGCTGCTTATTACCCAGAGCTAAGCCGTCCTCGCCATTTCTACGGCAAGGACAGAGGAGCTGCAGGCATGAAGGCCCCAGTCTGTTCCAAAAGTCTGGTGTGAGAATAACAGCCTCGAAGGAGCTGACCTCTGAGGCTTCATCTTGTTGTTTTGTTTCAGACCACGCCTTGAGAGCGCATACCTCGAAGAGCATGACCCTCGGAGAACGCTGGGCCTCCCAGGCCAGGGCAAAAGGCCGCATGCTCCAGAATCAGCAGGGCCCAGCAACTCTCAGGAGCCCCGTGCAGAGAGGACGTGTAGCATCCTATAGCAGAAACCCTGCCTCGATGAGTCTAGACTAGTAAGCAGAAACTGTTTCACGGTGTACTAGACAGAGAAGGCCACTCTTGACACTGCTCCAAACCCCACATTTCCTGTATCAAGGCCAAGCCTAAGAGCTGGCTTTCCCTTCAGCTCATGTTTTGAATTTTGTCAAGCTTAGAGTGGAGCTCAATGGCAGAACCCTTGGTTAGTGTGGCAAGGTACTAGGCTCCTTCCCCAGCAATGCAAACCCAAGTTTGTCAAGATGTTGTTGGTTTTTTTTTTTTCCTACAGGGCTGGGCTCAACCAACCCCAGGGCCTCACACATACTAGACAAACTCTCTACCATTAAGCTGTCCCCTGAGCCCGGAATCATTTTTACAGATTTTCAGATCCCTTTGCTAGACTGATGTGTTCAGTGTTGTGACCTGAGACAATTTGTGTGCATAAAGGTCTGTGATGCAGAAAGGGCTGGAGATGGGCCTGGAGCCTCCTCTCCAGAAGACAGGACAACATGAGGTGAAAGCTTTCTTTTCTTTTTTTTTTTTTTAAATTAGTTTTTATTGATGCTTTGTGCATTTCATACATTTTTCCAATTCAGTTCAGGCTTATTTCCCTTTCCCTCCCTCGAAAGGTTATTCCTGGACAAACTGTCAGCCCATGAAAGGAAACAGCCAGAATTGACCAGAGTCCAAGTCAACAGCTCCAGAGAGAGTGGACTGTTTTACCTCTCATCCACCTGTGCCCCTTTTCTAAGCCTAGGGAACAACCTGCGGAAGAGGGGGCGTGGTAGAATGTAAGGGCTGCGATTGGGGTGAATGGTGAAACTACAGCAATGTAGTCTGGACACTCATTTGAAAGCTTTCTTTTCAGAGGCAGGCGGGACTATGGGAGAGCTGGAGAGCCATCATTGGTAGAAAGAACATTATTAAAACCTTGTTGAATCATCTTTTTAAACAGAACAGAATAATGGTGCAGTCCCACCCCTGCCCTGGGGCTTGGGGGAGCTGCTCGTTTGAATGGGAAAAGATTATTGGAAAACAAGTAAATCAGAGAAATACAAAGGGCTAGGGGGTGGGTGGCAGACGGCTCCGTGGGTAAATGTGCTTGCTGCCAAGCCTAACAACCTCAGTTTGTTCCCCAGACTCCACATGGTGGAAGGACAGAACCAACTTCCCGAAGTTGTCCTCTGATCTCCACACGTGTACCTGGCAGGTGTCCACCCCACACTTGCACACACACAAATAAATAAGTGTATTTAAATTTTTTAAGTTTTAAAAAGAGGTGGGGGTGTCTAGGGAGCACAGAGCAGGAAACCCATGCCCCAAGGCAGAAAAGTCAGCCCCCGGGTAGTTGCTGGGAAGTGGAAGGGAGCCCCAGATTGTGGGAGGGGGCTCAGTCCCACCTCCACACTTCAGTGCTAACACCATGTTGCCCCTAGACTGGGGAGGACGAAAACTCGGGCAGAAGACAAGTATCCTCACCCTTTCACTGTTCAATGTATGCATTCATTCTATCCTGGGATTGTGTGTGTGTGTGTGTTTATGTGTGTTTCTCATATGAGCAGAACTCATAAGACCAACAGACTGATGATACGCTGAAAGTCAGAGTGACCACCTAGTCCAGGTGACCAGGACTGTCACAATTTTCGCACTAAGAATCATGTACCTGGAGAAACCACTCCATCCAGGACAAGGATTGATAAACATGCCATAACAAACCATCCCAACACATAATGGCTTAAAATAACAGTCTCCGTGTATTTTGTCATCTGCTATTTGGGTTACACAACTTGACTCTGCTCATAGCAATGTCAGCTCCAACCTAGGAGGGCTGGGGTTCCATCTCAGGAGCAGGGCACTTCCAGGGCCGATGGCAGCAGGTTCGGGGCCGATGGCAGCAGGTTCGCAGCAGACCTCCAGCTGAAGAGGTGTTTGTGCCCTTCCACATGGCTCTTTAGAAAGTGACCCTGAGCTGGGCGTGGTGGCACACGCCTTTAATCCTAGCACTTGGGAGGCAGAAGCAGGCGGATCTTTGTGAGTTCAAGGCCAGCCCAGTCTACAGAGGAGTGAGTTCCAGGACAGCTGGGGCTACAGGGAGACCCTGTCTCAAAAAGACCAAAAAGAAAGAAAGTAACCCTGGATTGCAAAGACCTTTTTGTGGCCCACCTCAGGAATAATGGAGCACTACATCCATGATGAGAACTGACTCCTGCAAGTTGTCCTCTGACCTACACACACACACACACACACACACACACACACACACGCGCGCGCGCGCGCGCGCGCTCACACACACACTCTAAATATATGTTTTAAAAAAATGAAAAATGGGGCTGGAGAGATGGCCTAGTGGTTAAGAGCACCGACTGCTCTTGCAGAGGACCTGGGTTCGATCCCCAGCACCCACATGGCAGCTGAGAACCATCTTTAACTCCAGTTCCAGGGGAATCCAATGCCCTCTTCTGACCTCCGAGGCATTGCACGACACGGGTGCACAGACCTACATGAAGAGTACATTCAAATAAATAAATAAATAAATAAATAAACTCCAAAAAATATTTCTTAAAAAAGAAAACTAAGTACATAAATCCCTCCAGCACCGGAGGTCCCAAGCCAACCTTCTGTAGCGTGGGCTCCAGCACTGGGGCCAGGTCAGTGGCTGCACATGATGAAGTCTCTGGTGTGCTCAGAGACCTGGCCGGAAAGACGCCCAGTGACACATGAGCCAGTGCAGCCAGCTGGGGGTTAGGCCATTTCTGCTTCCCTGGCCAACACCCTGGGCTTGTACTCACCACAGGTACTGCCCTTTCTACCTGTCACTTTGACCTGTCAGGAAACACAAAGGGCTTCTTCCTGCCAGACACAATTCCATATGGTTACAAAAGCCTATAATTGCAGAGACAGATGCAGAAGAACCTGCCTGAGCCCAGGAGTTCTAGGCCAGCCTGGGTCACACAGCAATACCCATTTCAGAAAGGAAAAGAAAAAGAATGACTACTGTTTATTTTAATATAGTTCCCATCCTAATAAATAGTCATTCTTACTACTACTAAGTTGATTCATAAGACCAAGAGTACTTTGTCCCTTCACAACTCACCCCAGCATGTCTTATTTTTTTTATGTATTCAGCAAATTTTTTGTACAGTAGATGAAGTTGATGGATTCTCCTAAAATAGAGCAGTAAAGCTAGAATGTCAGCAATATCTATGTGCCCACTGCCTATGGCCTTTCCTACTAGTGATGGCATCTGCTGTCCCTGTGTGTCTGGTGACCTGTAAGCAGTAGAGTGAGCTAAGTCTCTCTCAGCCCTTTGCAGTGGGGTAGAAAACATCACTGAGGTCTCACGGCAAATCCTGTTCTAGGATGGGTGGGAACTCGGGAGGCACAGGCGCACCCCAGGGCTCACAGTGCTGGGAAAGGGGTAACTCACTATGTTTTTGAAATTTTCTATGAAAAACACGAAGTCTCTTGAGGTAAGAAGTTGTAAAAGAACTGCAGAGATGGCTCAGCATCAAGAGCACTTGCTGCTCTTGCAGAGGGCCCAAGTTCGGTTCCCAGCACCCACATTAGGTGGCTCACTCTAGCTCCAGGGGTATCTGACACCGCTGACCTCAGAGGGCACATACACAGACACACAACTCGTTTTTTAATTGTAAAATAAAAAAAGTAAATCTGCCAGACTGAACTTCTTTTTGTCAAATCATCATAACAAGTAGCAATTATGAAGCACCTTTTGCATACCAGACACGGCACCCAGGTCTCATTTAGTCCTTTCAGTCAAACAATGGCAGTGTGCCAACAGGAGGCGTGTTTGCCGTGCTAGAGAACTGAACCCAAGGGGACTCAGGCATATTATCACTCCCACTTTATGGGAGAAAGGACTAAAGCACAAAGGGCCAAGTCATTTACTATTGGTCCCAGAAGCACCTACAGACCTCTGGAGGCTAACACTGAATCCCCAAAGCCCAAAGGTGAGCTAGGATGTCCCCCAAGCCTGTTCCAAAGAAACAGCATGTTGTCCCAAAGAAAAGCTCTGATCTAGAGCCACCTGGGGGCTTCCATCTCATGGGGAGCTAGACTGTGTTACCTGTGGCTAAAGAGATATGAGAGTCACTTGGTGACAGGCTCTGCCAGTGGAAAGTCTCACTATGGTCCCTCTCAGACAGTGGGAGCTAGAAGAGAGGCTCAGCAGCCACCCTGAGAGATGGCAGATGCAAAGAACTTCCTGGCATACAGCACAGTAAAAGGAAGCAAAATAATTACCAAGTGATAAGATGGGGTTGGAGAGATAGCTCAGTAGTTGGGAGCACGGGATGCTCTTGCAGAAGACCCAGGTTCAGTTCCAGCAACACATGGCAACTCACAACCAGCTGTAGCTGCAGTTCCAGGGGGATCTGAAGCCCTTTTCTGGCCTCTGGGGACATTGTACATCATAAATGCACTTACATACATGCAGGTAAAACACTCATACACATCAAGGGTTTTTTAATAAAAATGTGATGAGGTTTTTTTTTTGTTTTTTTTTTTTTTTGGTTTTGTTTTTTTTTTTTTTTTTGTGTGTGTGTGTGTGTGTGTGTGTGTGTGTGTGTGTGTGTGTGTGTGTGTGTGTGTGTGTGTGTGTGTGTGTGTGTGAAGACCAGAGAGCCACCTCAGGCATGTTCCACAAGAACACTGCCTACCTCCTTTAGACAGCACCTCTCATTAGCCTGAAGCCCAATTAGGCTATAGTGTCTGGCCAGCCGAGCCCAAGAATCAATTTTGTCTCCACCTCCCTAGCACTGGGATTACAAGTGTGCACCATTATGTTCAGCATTTTTACATGGGCTCTGGGAATTGTACTCAGGTACAAGCACTTTACTGACTAATCTATCTCTCTAGCCCAAGAACTGATGTTTTAAGAATTAATACATTTCTTTTTTTAATTTTATTTATTTTTATGTGTATTAATGTACTGTCTGCATGTAGGTTTGTGCACCTGTGTCATGCGATGCTGCAGAGGTCAGAAGAAGGCATCGAATTCACCTGGAACTGGAGTTAAAGACAGTTCTCAGCCACCATGTGGGTGCTGGGGATCGAACCTGGGTCCTCTGCAAGAGCAGTCTGAGCTCTTATCCGCTAGGCCATCCCTCCAGCCCATAAATATGTTTCTTTTATTGTAATTTATATGGGTTTATATAAAATTCAGTATTTAGTGATGGCTGTGTTCAAAATCCATCTCCCAGAATTCCTGGGTTTTTCGACTGCTGAGTCAAGGTGAGATACCTACAAAATATTCCTGTGCTGACTGATGTGCTGTTGCCACCAGGGAGCTGGGGCAGGATTCTGCAAGTTAGAAAGCTCTTCCACTGATTCTCAAATATCCACAGCTTGACCTTGGAGAGCCAAAGCTGTGGCCTGGAGCTGGGATCTGAGAACTCAGGCAGCTTGGTCAATCTAGCATGCACATTGAACCTCAGCCTCAGTGTTGGGACAAAGCTAAGAAGACGGGCTGATCACATTCAGCCAACCTTCTTTATAGTCCTAACCTTTACCTACTAGTTGCATTTATTAATTTGGTTTTCAATTGCCAGTCTATGTATTAGTTTAGTGCCCTTAAAGTTTTCATCAAAGGGAGAAAAAGGAAAAGAACTGGTTCTTGCCCATTGGACAAGATTTAGGCTGTCGGAGATTCCTAGCTGCTATGATCTCAGCACCTAGGAAGCTAATCCTGGGAGGGTTGTCACACATTTGAGGGTACCCTGTGCTACCTCGTGAGTTCCAGGCCAGCCTGGGCTACTGCACAGTGAGTGGAGCAAGACCCTGTAACAAGGAGAGAGGGAGAGAGAGAGAGAGAGAGAGAGAGAGAGAGAGAGAGAGAGAGAAAATGTGGTATACATGCATAATGGAATATTATTTAGTCATAAGCAATAAAATGCCAGGGGTGGGGAGGTGGTTTACTGGTTAAGAGGGCTTGCTATGCAAACATTAAGACCTAAATTCAAATCTCCTGCATCTGATAAAAGGCCAGATAGCATTAGGTGTTACCATATTTATTCTGATTCAAGGACTATCATCACCACCACTTACCATATAAGGAACCAAAAGTTTAAATAGGTCTGTTGGCCTGGGGAGTGGCAGAGCAGAGAGGCCAGTCTGTGCCTGTCAATGTCCAGGTCTCACTCATTCACACCACTGGTCACTGTCACATAGCCTTTCTATTTTGTCTTGAAGTTTTGCTTACTGTCTGTTAGCAGTGATTCCTTGGACCATAATCAGAACCTGACTGTCTCCTACAGCAGGGGGCACTGGCCCTGTGGGAAGTGTCTGCTGACTTTGTAGATGTAAAGTTGAAACTATAATGACCAAAGGGCTTTGAGGAAGGATTATGAGAAATGTCCTAGCTAAGGACAGTCTCCACCCACTCCACAAATATAAGTGAAAAGACCTCTCACTCAGGATTAACGGGGTTCTTTTCTTTGTAAATCCTTTCTAAATATTCATTTAGATGCTCAGTTCTCTGGCTAAGCTAATTTCCAGTTAACAGATGGGGAAATCATCTACAAACAGCCTTCGGCACCTATTCTTGTGGAGGTGGTTAGAGGCTCATGGAATCCCAGAGGGTTGAAAGGCTGACACACCTGAGAGTTCAGGGTCAGGACTGAGCCTTGGTCTCAGGACTCTGATTCTGTGGCTCTTTTAACTCTTTCATGAGGTGAGGATTCAGCAAAAAGTCCTGGCCATCACAGTATTTGTCCTCCTCCATGTTGGAGGCCAAATCCCACGCAAATGTCAGCCAAGCACCTGCCATACACTAGAGAGTATGCTGGGAGTGGAAGTGGAGGGGGGGGTGGACATGAGCTGGGAACATGGGGTCCCAGCCAAAGCAATACCAGGGGCTGTCCAACCTGGGCCACTGCAGAGAACCTGATATCTTTTACATCTATTCTGTTTTACAGAGTGAATGTAAAAGAATCATCAGCCTCCAGGCCTTGGGACAGCTGAGGTTCCCCGGCAGAAAGGAGCACCGAGGGCTTTGGGAAACTAAAAGTAGATTCTTAATTTGTACCACTTGTCTGTGCCAAATGTGCCCTGGACCCCTAGTCTACCCCCACGTGCACACCTCCAGGAAGCACCAGCTCCTTAGACCATCATGGAACTGTCACAGCCAAGCACTGGGCAGCTCTGTAGGCTGTTCGGTTCTGATCGTCCTCTTTAACCACATAAGAAGATTACAATGTCGTCCATCAGTCACTCAAGTGTTTCTCTATTTGTGTATATTTTTGGTATGTTTGTGAATGTATGCACAGGTATACATGTGGATGGACAATGTGTGCAGGTGCATGTGCTCAAGTATATGCATGCACATGTGCATGTGAGGGTCAGAGGTTGATGATCTGTCACCATCCTGCCTTTGTGGAATATGGAGTAAGGTCAGTTTTTGTGGGAAATACATACTCAACACCTGAAGGAAACCATCTATGGGAAAGAAATTAAATGCGTGCCTATGAGCCTCTGCATCTGTCTTAGCTTTAAGTATCAACCATTCCTCGGGCAGGTGTCCTAGGATATATAAGAAAGCTAGCTAACTAAGCATGAGCCTTCAAGCAAGCCAGTAAGCAGCATTCCTCCATGGACTCTCATTCAAGTTCCTGCTTGAGTTCCTGTCCTGACTTCCTTCAAGGATGTACTAGTGTTAATCAAATAAGTCTCCTCCCCTAAGTTGCTTTTGGTCAGAGTGTTTTATCACAGCAACAGAAAGGAAAAAAGTGTCCATACCCGGCTTCTGGGATCTGCCACCCCCAGCCTGGCAGGTATTGCCCTTGGAGGCAGAAGAGGGGAAGCATTGCTTCCACGGCGCCTGACCCACTAAACCTCAAGAACACAGTGGAAGAACTCAGATCGCATGCCTATAGACCTTTCCAGAGACTTCTATGGAGTCCACTGAAACAACGCATTGCCTCCAGAAAGTTAAAGCCAGCCCAGGGCTCTGGTAGATAGGCAGTTCCATGAAAGCAGAGCAGGGCTGTCTGGCATCATGTGTCTGGGTTTGGGGTAAGAGGGGAGCACGGCTGGGTCTCCCCGCCACAGTGCCCCTGCTCTCCCAGCACACCTGCGTCTGCGGACACAGCTCCCTTTGTTCTCTGCAGGTTTCTCCCTCTGTTTTCTGAAAACTGTACACTAAGGAAGTCTGAAGGAGCTTTTACTCCCACAGTCGGCTGCATAGGAAATCGAAGCATCAGAGTGGTGACTTTGCCATGGTCTCCTCTATCATAATCTCCTTGTTAGCTGTAATACAATCCCTAGTCAGAAGCTGGAGCCCAGCGCAACAGGCTCCCCAGCTATGGGGGCCGTAAGGGCTCAAGCTCACCAGCCACAAAGCCCCAAAAGGACACTAGCCCACCTAGTCAATAGACGGGCTGAATTGGTTACTTTTCTCCTTGCTGTGACCTAACACCTGACACGATACAACTTAAAAGAGGAAAGATGTGTTCTGGCTCATAATTTGAAGGGATACAGCCCGACACGACGGGGAAGGCATGGCAGCTCTGTGGCAGCAGACTTGAGTGAAGTAGCTGGCTCACATCTCAGGGGACCAAGAAGCAGAAAGCCAAAGGAGGAACCTGGGTGGACCATGACTCATACACCCCGGCCCTACAGCCTTACTGTAGGGACGCCATCAAGGCCCCACATACAAAGGGTATCCCAACTTCCCAAAAAAGCACCGCCAGCTGGGAACAAGTGTTAAGCACATGGTGGGAGATACTTCACCTTCAAAGCATGGCCTCTGAAAATTCACCCTAATACTCCATTTTAAATGGTCTTATTTCAGAAGCATTACAAAGATTTTTCACATATGCCTCCAGGCAGATGAGATTCTTCCTAGATCACAAACTACTTGAAGGGAGATAAAAGAAGTCAGGCTTCAGGATCAAAAGACCTGGGTCCAAATCCTAATTCTGCTATTTGTGTCTGGGCAACCTTGGCCATTCTTCTGTCCTGATCTGTAAAATAGATACAATAGCACCTGGACATTCAGAAGATGACTGAGAACACAGTGGCAATGCTTCGAATCTCACAACACACAAGGGCTCTCAATAAATGAGTTGCTGTTTTTATTTTGTGTTTTGTTTTCCCAACCCACCTTCAGAGAACATGAAACCTCATTGATTCTGCAGCTAGGTTCTTTGTTGCTGTGCAAAAACCTGAATCGGACACCTTTGTCCAAAGACTTCTTATACCACTTGATTCTTCTAAAATTGGAACTGTGCCATGGATATGGTGCATGAACTCCATTCTTTCTCACAGGATGTGATCGAATGTCTCTGTCTCTGCCATTCCCTTCTCATGCTGTGTTATCTACGTCACTGCCCCACTGGCCCTTAGATGAGATAATCATAGACCCTGGTCACCAAGCATGGTGCCTGCAGCCACTAGCCCACCTGCTCTACCACAGCTACAGCTCAGAGGTAGGGTCCAGAGGTAGGGTTTATTGCCAGGTTTCCTCCAGATCATATAGTGGGAAAAAGACTGTGGATATTTATTAACAGAAAGATCTTCATCAGCCTACACTAGAAGAAAAGTTTTATTTTTAAGAGGACAGAAATTCCTTAAAGAGATTAGAAACGGGCTATACTTTCTACTTGTTCCTAAATGGGTTCATCCATTCATCCATCTACCAATCTACTCATCTATCTAACCATCCATCTATCCATCCATTCACCCATCTGTCCACCCAGCCAGCCATCCACCCACCTACCCATCCACTCATCTACTGTCCATCTGGGCATCCATGCAGCCATCCACCCACCAACCTACCCATCCACTCATCTACTGTCCATCTGGGCATCCATGCAGCCATCTGTCCACCCACCTACCCATCCACTCATCTGTCCATCTGGGCATCCATGCAGCCATCTGTCCACCCACCTACCCATCCACACATCTACTGTCCATCTGGGCATCCATGCAGCCATCCACCCACCCACCTACCCATCCACTCATCTACTGTCCATCTGGGCATCCATGCAGCCATCTGTCCACCCACCTACCCATCCACACATCTACTGTCCATCTGGGCATCCATGCAGCCATCCATCCACCCACCTACCCATCCACTCATCTACTGTCCATCTGGGCATCCATGCAGCCATCCATCCACCCATCTACCCATCCACTCATCTACTGTCCATCCTGGCATCCATGCAGCCATCCGTCCACCCACCTACCCATCCACACATCTACTGTCCATCTGGGCATCCATGCAGCTATCCATCCACCCACCTACCCATCCACTCATCTGCTGTCCATCTGGGCATCCATGCAGCCATCGTCCACCCACCTACCCATCCACTCATCTACTGTCCATCTGGGCATCCATCCCTTTTTGCATTCAGTACCAATACAAGTTGAACAACCTCAGTATAAAAATCTTATATCTAGGAGCTGGAGAGATGGCTTAACAGTTAAGAGCACCAACTGCTCTTGCAGAGGACCCAGGTCCGATACCCAGCACCCACATGGTGGCTGAGAATTGTCTTTAACTCCAGTTCCAGGGGAATCCGATGCTCTCTTCTGACCTCTGCAGCATTGCATGACACGGGTGCACAAACCTACATGCAGACAGTACATTCATACACATAAAAATAAATAAAAAATAAATATAAAAAATGCGTACAGATAAAATAAAAATAAAGTTTAAAAAAATCTTATATCTAAAATGTTCCTAAATCTTAAACTTCTTGAGTGCTGACATAACATCACCAGTGGAAAATTCCACATGTGGCCCTATGTCATGGGTCTTATTTTCAGAACATAAGTACAATGAAAATGTTGTATAAAATTATCCCTAGGCCATGGGTGTAAGACATATATTGTAGGAAGATCCAGTTTGAATTGGGGGCTAGTTCTCAGCTAGCATCCCTCAGTGCACCATGAGGGTGGGAGTCAGGGGATTTCTCTGACCCTGCCCCAAGGAGGAGCAGACAACATCGCCTAGGCGTGTGATGCTGGGTGGGGTGGCAGTGTGCAGTGGTGAGGATTGGGGGCCCTGTGATTGGCTCGGAGCTGACGTCATTTGGCTCATAAATGCAGGCTGTAGCGGGCAATAAATCTGAATTCTCCATTACCATCATTACAGAATTCCCGGCCATCATTATTTTTTGCACACATATAGGCCAAAGCAGGCCTGCATTTCGTTCGGGTGGCCAGTAGGTTGGAAAGAGGTTCTTGGACCACCAATGTGGATAGCTAGTGTGGTGAAGTGAATTGTGAGTGGCATAGGCTGAAGATAGGCCATGAGCCATCAGCCTGAAATTCCTGTCTGGGGGTCAGCAGTCTCTGCACAGGTGGGAAGTCACGGCCAAGAGTGGAAACCTGTCTCTTTGTCCCAGGCTGAGGGCCTGAGCTGGAGGGACCTCTGAGGCCGGGCTATGGAAGTAGTCGGCTGGTCTCTGCGTCGAGAAGCCAGTTCCCTACAGTGGCTGCAGGTGGGTACTGTGTTCCCCTTCCCTCAGCAGGGCCACATGGTACCTGCTAAGGGAAGGGGAAGAAAGCTTCCTACAATATATAAAATACAAATTAGTTTTGTGTTTTGACCTGGGACCCATTTCTATAATGCCTCATTACATATAATGCAAATGTTCCAAAACTGGGAAAAATTCAAAGTCAAGTACCTCTGGTTCCACTTATTTTGGAATAAGGAATACTCACTCAACTACTAATAAACATGCTAGGCACATGAGTCATGAAGGATTAAAGAGAGAAATGAGGGGTTTGGGCTGACCATTGGCTCACAGGCCTCTTGAATGAAATGCTTTCATAGATGCTGCTGAAGGATCCAGGGGTGTGGTCTCCACCAGGCCAGGTGAAGATCCTCTCTGCAGAGGCTAAGAAGTAGGTCTGGAGCCAAGCTCTCAGTCCCTGCACGACTTCCCAGAGAACCCCTCCAAAACCCAGGAACTCCATGATAGACACTCTTTCTTCCAACCTTCTTTCAGAAAGATGGGTAAAGAGAACCTTAATAGTCACAGGTGTGAATTATATATAAAGAATTCTTGGGGTCCACCCTCAGGGACTGTCATGTATAGCCTGCCACCACTGAGCAACAACTGTATGAGTCACCCGTAGTATATGTGAAAGGGAGGCTATCGTTTGGGGAATGAGTTCCTCTTTAGTAGCCCACTGCGTTCTTTCATGCTGGGATCCCTACACAGATCTGCTGTAGATATCTGCCTCCAAGCTGCTTTTTCGTTATTGTTGTTGTTGTTGTTCTTTTTTTTTTTTTTTTTTTTTTTTTGAGACAGGGTCTCCCTTTAGTCCTAGCTGGTCTGGAGCACACTATGTAAACCAGGCTGGCCTTGAACTCATAGAGATCCTCCTGCCTCTGCCTCCTGACTGCTAAGATTAAAGGCAGGCATGTGCCACCACACCTGGCTCACTTAATAGATTTTAAACCTCACCTAAAATGAGTCCTCATCAGTCCCAACTTTAGAAGGCTAAATAAAGAACACACACAATTAATGAAATGTTAAGGACTGAATAAACACATTCTGACCCTGCTGGTGACTTGGAGGAACGCTTTTACTTTCTTGGGAAAAATCACATAGATTTTTGACAAGATGGCTTATTGGGTGAAGGTGCTTGCTGTCAAACCTGAAAACCTGAGTTCGAGGCCCAGGACCCACATGGTGGAAGGAAAAACCAATTTTGGCAAGTTGTCCTCTGATCCCCACACTATGGCATGTGCACAATCAAACAACATACAAAAACAGATATGATGATAGATGGACGAATACATGCATCAATGCATTTTCTTTTTGATTAAATTTTGTGAATTTCATACAATATATTTTATCATATTTAGGTCCCCTCCCCTATCTGCAACCCCCATCCTACCCTCCCTTGCCCAATATCAGGTATGGTGGTTAACACAGAAACTCATAATTGGCCAACATCCAGAGAATAAGAAACTGTAAAGTGCTTTTCCCTAAACTGAACGCTATATCAGACTTCTGTCTCCCCAGGCTCAGGGATTATTTCAGAAGAGGGGGCAGAGGGAGTGTAAAAGCCAAGTGGTGGATGACCACAAGGAAACAGTTTTCTAGACAGCTGCTCAGTTACTCATATGAACGAACAGTGACAGTGTGCACAAGTCCCGGGTAAGCTCGCACCAGACAAAATCCCACCATGGACATGGGGAAGTGGATAAGAAACCCAAACCCTACCTGAGGAAGAACTGGCAACCAATGGCTGCTGAGAAGGGACGAGTGTGTCTCTTTTAAGGGTGAGACTTTTTTTTTTTAATGTGTATGACGGTACCGTCTGCATGCAGGTTGGTGCACCTGTGTCGTGCAATGTCTCAGAGGTCAGAAGAGGGCGTCCGACTCCCCCAGAACTGGAGTTAAAGACGGTTCTAGCCGCCATGTGGGTGCTGGGAATTGAACCTGGGTCCTCTGCAAGAGCAGTCAGC
The DNA here is from genome assembly GCA_009823505.1 of Rhizomys pruinosus. Classification (NCBI taxonomy): domain Eukaryota; kingdom Metazoa; phylum Chordata; class Mammalia; order Rodentia; family Spalacidae; genus Rhizomys; species Rhizomys pruinosus. The sequence continues at coordinate 3,773,903 of VZQC01004091.1, forward strand.
ACTCTTAACCACTGAGCCATCTTTCCAGCCCCAAGGGTGAGACTTTTGATAGGCTAACCAAGCTCTAGAGGATAGACTCACAGAAAGGGCATTTGGGGACACAAATTTGACTTTATAGGCTATAATTTTTTTTTAAAGAAAAAAGTGCCACATGCTTTGGAAAAGCTACAAAACTGTTTGACCTGATGATAGTATGTTTAGGAATACACTCCACAAAAACAATTTCAAAGAAACAAGCATACTAATATATACACAGCAGCAGCAATTTAACATGGTGGAGCACTGAAAACTAATCAGACCCACAACAGTAGCAGAAATGACTAAGTAAATAATGGAATGGCGCAAAATAATCCACAGTTTTTTTTTAATCCACAGTTATTAAAAATGACAAACTCATGGACAATCTTGATGTGTGGAGCTCGGATGTTTAAATAATGAGAGAAGGTAAGGCAACATGTGCGTGCTGAGACTAAGTGGTTGAAAGTGTGTAAATATCCTTTAAACACTGCTGTGGAGTTGTGAATATCCTTTAAACACTGCTGTGGAGTTGTGAATATCCTTTAAACACTGCTGTGGAGATGCATAAGTTCATCACATACAAAACACAGTTATAGAAAATGTGTCGGAGCATGGTAGCTCATGCCTGTAGTCCTAAAACTTGGGAAACTGAGGGGAAAAAAAACCTGCCATGAGTTTGAGGCCAAACTGGACTATATAATGAGTTCCAAAGTAGCCTGGGCTATAAAGTGGGACCTCGTCTAAAACAAAGAAACGAGTAAATGGGCTGGAAAGATGGCTCAGTGGTTAAGAGAACTGGCTGCTCTTGTAGAGGACCCGGGTTCCATTCCCAGAACCCACATGATAGCTAAGAACCGTCCTTAATTCCAGTTCCAGGGGAATCCATTGCCCTCTTCTGACTCTGTGGGCATTGCATGACACAAGTACACTCACCTACATGCAGGCAACACACTCATACACATAAAATAATAAAATATTAAAAAACTAAAGTGGAGTACAAAGGAAGATACCCAGAGTTGACCTCTGCACACCCTCATACACAGGTGAGCACATGCATACGTTGGCACACACACACACAGACACACAGACACAGATGCACACACACACACACACACACACACACACACACATACACACACCAGACGTATCTTTTGGGGAGGACAATGTCCCACAGCAGAGGCCCCCAGTGTCTGTGGCCAGGGACTGATGCTGTCTAAACCCTGGTTCACGCTGTCTACCTTACACACCACTTTTTGTACCTCGCTGAGACAGAAATCACGTTGCCCTTTTTCTCCCAGCACTACGGGCCAGCATGACACAATAGAGGCAGCTTGTCACCTTTCTGCTGCACACAGTGCCCGGCAGGAACAGACAAGAGGAGACTGAAATGTCCTTTTTGATTTAGAATGCAAAAAAGTCCATCTCTCCCCCTGTTGGGCTGCTGTTTGCTGTGAAAGTGAATGAGCAAGGACCTAGGGACCAGAGTATTTAAAGAGGTTCACAAGCCACAGTCCCGGGAGCAGACGACCTGAGGAAACAGCCGCCACCAAGTCTTCTTTTCCACAGTAGATTCTAACCCCAAGACTACTGTCAGATTTACTGAGCTATAATCCACCTGTCATATGATGTATCTATTTAAAATGTAGAACTCAGTGGCTTTGGCATATTTACAGTGAAGCAACCACCACCACAACCAACTCCAGAGCATCTTCATCGTCCTGACAACTGCAGCCACTGCTCTCTAATCCATCTGTCTCCCACCGGACCAAGCGATCACCAATCTATTCTCTGTCTCCATGAATTTACTCTGGAGTCAGTATGCAATTGTCCTTGGAAGAAGCCTTGGCTTCTGCACATAGTGCCTGGGTTTGGGGACTTGTGGACTGTTGTGATATGACCTGGCTTGGAATCCTCTTTGCCTTCTCAACCCATCCCTGGCTCTGGCAGATACATCCCCAGGCTCAGCCACCCTGCAGAGCCTGGCCACCAGCTCTGGCTGCTAATCTGCTGATGTCTCTCCTTCCTTGGTGGTCTCTCCAAAGAAGTAAGCCCTCGAAGACCTATTGTTTGGGCTCAGATGGTAAAGTGATTGCTATGTAAACATGAAGACCTGAATTTGGATCCCCAGAACCCATACAAAATGCTTGATATACTGCTTTATGCCTACAGTCCTTGTACTGGGAGGCAGATGGGAGGATCCCTGGACGCAGGTGCACGCGCGCGCGCGCACACACACACACACACACACACACACACACGCACTGTCTAAAGCCTCATTATTAACAAAGGGCAGCCCTCTTCACCCTCCTCACCAGACTTAAGTCCCTCACATCCCTCACCCTTTCCACCCTCTTCTGAGGATCTAATACATTCCACTCTCAAATCTGACACAGCTTTTTGTTGTTCTTTCTTGCCCTAAGACTGGAAGTCCCCCAACCTCACCCAGGTTCCAGGCTCCGCTCTTTATAGGCCGTGCAAAGTTTGTGTTGTCTTGCTTTTTTATTTTATTTTAAACAGGGCCTCACTATGTAGCCCCAGCTGGCCTGAAAGTCACTATGTAGACCAGGCTGGCTTTGAACTCACAGAGATCCACCTGCCCCTACCTCTGGAGTGCTGGGATTAAAGGTGTGTATCGCCACACCTGGCTTGCCTGGTTCTTCCTTGTTCTGATACTGACCCCATGGGAAGGTCAGTTTGTTCCCTGATGCTGCCGCCCTGAAGTCTTCTGCGTTGGGGAGACATGGCTGACTATAGCCTTTGGACTCCCAAACTCAGGGGTCTCATGGGTCCCAGGATTTCTATCTCTTTCCTTCTCCTCCGTCCCTTTTCCAGGCTCTCACACTCTCTCTCTCCTTCCCTCCTTCTTTCCCTCGTCCTTCTTCTCTTTCCCTCTGTCCTTTCTCTCTCCCTTTCTTTCAGTCTCTTCCCCCATTCATTTCCCCTCCCATCTAAAGCTCCTATCTCCCTCCATATCTTCCCTCTACATCCAAGCATCCCTTTCTTTACCTTCTCCACCTTGGGGAGTGGAAAGGCATCTCTAGGTCCTGTGTTATGGTTTGAGTTTGGTTTGTGTCCCCTTAAAGCTTCATGGGTTGGGGACCAGGTACCTACAGTGGTGCTATTAGAAGGTGGGACCTTCAAGAAGTCGGGCCTAATGAGAGGTCTGTAGGCCATCAGGGCTTCTCTTAGAAGAGATAATGGGGGGCTGGAGAGATGGTTCAGTGATTAAGAGCGCCGACTGCTCTTCCAGAGGACCTGGGTTCGATTCCCAGCACCCACATGGCTGCTAAGAACCGTCTTTAACTCCAGTTCCAGGTGAATCCGACACCTTCTTCTGACCTCCTTGGCATTGCACAACATGGGTGCACCAACCTACATGCAGACAGTACACTCATACACATAAAAAATAATAATTAATTAATTAAAAAGAAGAGATAATGGGACTCCAGTGTTTCTGCCCTGAGCTGAGGTGTAACCATTGCTCTCTCTCAGGTGACTGAGCTGAGGTGTAACCATTGCTCTCTCTCAGGTGACTGAGCTGAGGTGTGACCATTGCTCTCTCTCAGGTGACTGAGCTGAGGTGTGACCATTGCTCTCTCTCAGGTGACTGAGCTGAGGTGTAACCATTGCTCTCTCTCAGGTGACTGAGCTGAGGTGTAACCATTGCTCTCTCTCAGGTGACTGAGCTGAGGTGTAACCATTGCTCTCTCTCAGGTGACTGAGCTGAGGTGTAACCATTGCTCTCTCTCAGGTGACTGAGCTGAGGTGTAACCATTGCTCTCTCTCAGGTGACTGAGCTGAGGTGTAACCATTGCTCTCTCTCAGGTGACTGAGCTGAGGTGTAACCATTGCTCTCTCTCAGGTGACTGAGCTGAGGTGTAACCATTGCTCTCTCTCAGGTGACTGAGCTGAGGTGTAACCATTGCTCTCTCTCAGGTGACTGAGCTGAGGTGTAACCATTGCTCTCTCTCAGGTGACTGAGCTGAGGTGTAACCATTGCTCTCTCTCAGGTGACTGAGCTGAGGTGTAACCATTGCTCTCTCTCAGGTGACTGAGCTGAGGTGTAACCATTGCTCTCTCTCAGGTGACTGAGCTGAGGTGTAACCATTGCTCTCTCTCAGGTGACTGAGCTGAGGTGTAACCATTGCTCTCTCTCAGGTGACTGAGCTGAGGTGTAACCATTGCTCTCTCTCAGGTGACTGAGCTGAGGTGTAACCATTGCTCTCTCTCAGGTGACTGAGCTGAGGTGTAACCATTGCTCTCTCTCAGGTGACTGAGCTGAGGTGTAACCATTGCTCTCTCTCAGGTGACTGAGCTGAGGTGTAACCATTGCTCTCTCTCAGGTGACTGAGCTGAGGTGTAACCATTGCTCTCTCTCAGGTGACTGAGCTGAGGTGTAACCATTGCTCTCTCTCAGGTGACTGAGCTGAGGTGTAACCATTGCTCTCTCTCAGGTGACTGAGCTGAGGTGTAACCATTGCTCTCTCTCAGGTGACTGAGCTGAGGTGTAACCATTGCTCTCTCTCAGGTGACTGAGCTGAGGTGTAACCATTGCTCTCTCTCAGGTGACTGAGCTGAGGTGTAACCATTGCTCTCTCTCAGGTGACTGAGCTGAGGTGTAACCATTGCTCTCTCTCAGGTGACTGAGCTGAGGTGTAACCATTGCTCTCTCTCAGGTGACTGAGCTGAGGTGTAACCATTGCTCTCTCTCAGGTGACTGAGCTGAGGTGTAACCATTGCTCTCTCTCAGGTGACTGAGCTGAGGTGTAACCATTGCTCTCTCTCAGGTGACTGAGCTGAGGTGTAACCATTGCTCTCTCTCAGGTGACTGAGCTGAGGTGTAACCATTGCTCTCTCTCAGGTGACTGAGCTGAGGTGTAACCATTGCTCTCTCTCAGGTGACTGAGCTGAGGTGTAACCATTGCTCTCTCTCAGGTGACTGAGCTGAGGTGTAACCATTGCTCTCTCTCAGGTGACTGAGCTGAGGTGTAACCATTGCTCTCTCTCAGGTGACTGAGCTGAGGTGTAACCATTGCTCTCTCTCAGGTGACTGAGCTGAGGTGTAACCATTGCTCTCTCTCAGGTGACTGAGCTGAGGTGTAACCATTGCTCTCTCTCAGGTGACTGAGCTGAGGTGTAACCATTGCTCTCTCTCAGGTGACTGAGCTGAGGTGTAACCATTGCTCTCTCTCAGGTGACTGAGCTGAGGTGTAACCATTGCTCTCTCTCAGGTGACTGAGCTGAGGTGTAACCATTGCTCTCTCTCAGGTGACTGAGCTGAGGTGTAACCATTGCTCTCTCTCAGGTGACTGAGCTGAGGTGTAACCATTGCTCTCTCTCATATATGCTCCGCTCCTGCTGCTCACCATGAGGGGCTATGGCCCGGGGGCAGGGCAGGGGGAGCTGCCATAGAGCTATGCCTTCCTGTTAGAACTTTAAACTACCCAAATATGAACTTAAAAAACCTTTCTTGCCAGGCATGGTGGCACACACCTTTAATCCCAGCACTCAGGAGGCAGAGGCAGGCAGATCTCTGTGAGTTCAAGGCCGGATACAGAGTGAGCTCCAGGACAGCTGGGACTAAAGGGAGACCCTGTCTCAAAAACAAAACAAAACAAAAAAAACCCCACAAAACGTTCTTTCCTAAGTAGACTGTGTCAAGTATGTCAGTATAGTGACACAAAGCTCACTAATAACATCATTGTCCCTCCTTGAACAAACCTAACACTATAATATTTCTTGACTGAATTCCACTTCCTGAATCCTGATAGGAAGCCAGGTCTCCAGCCACACCTGACCACACACAAATTGCACCTTCTTACCTTGCCATTGGGTATTGTGGTCAAGTTGAAGCCCTGCAGTTACACAAGAGTGGCACACACCTTGTTTTATATGTGAGAAATAAGGTCCAGTTAAATCCCATCCTCTACTCCCAATTCTCTGGTCCAAGTGGCTGTGCCTCTCCACAGGCCCTGGAGAATACTGGGCCCCGGTGGGAATGGGAGGGGCACTGACAGCAGAGCTGGGAGACAATTTCTAAACACAAAACCTGTGAGAAGTGGGCTGGGGAGAAGGGGACTGTTATTAATTAATTGAAAGTGCTATTGCTTTTATTTTCAGAAAATTTTCACTCAAATTACTAAGAATATTCGAAGTTCACTTCCCCCTTGATCCATGTTGTGGTTCTTGACCAATGTCAGTGGTTGAGAAAAGTCAAAATGCTGAAACAGCATCACTGTCATCTGGCACGGTGGCGTACACCTTTGATCCCAACACTCAGGAGGCAGAGGCAGATGGATCTATGTGAGATCAAAGCTAGCCTGAGATGGTCTACAAAGCAAGTTCCAGGCCAGTTGGGGATATATAGCCAGACCCTGTCTCAAAAAAAACCATGACAGCTGGGTGTGATGGCGCATACCTTTAGTCCCAGAACTCGGGAAGCAGAAGAACTCACTCTGTGAGTTCAAGGTCAGCCTGGTCTACAAAGCAAGCTCCAGGACAGCTGGGACTAAAGGGAGACCCTGTGTCAAAAAGATAAAAAATAAAAAATAAAAAACAATGACAACAAATAGTGACATTGTTTCCACAGAACCAAGATGAAGCCCACATGAGGGCTGACGGTGGATTGTCTGACCAGGTCTCTCTCCTTTGTTCCTTTCTAAAAGATTTCCATTATCACCCCAACCTGTGGTTATCTATGTTTCCTGCATGGGTGCCTGACTCTAATCAAGAAGACCAACTGGCCACAACTGGCCACAGAGTCCTCCAAATCTGAATGTCACCCCTGAAGATCTGGCTCCACAAATGCACTCCACTCAGAGCAACCAGGACTGAGGAAACGATCGGGGCTTCTGGGAAGGGTTTCCTTTGTTCCCTTGGAGGAGGAGGTGGCTTCTTTTGTTGCCTAGATACAGTGTGTGGAACAGCTTCAACCACTCTGCTTTCACTCCAAGAGGAAGAAAGCACTGAGGTGGCAGATTGGATAGGTAGAAAGGGCCGTGTCCTGGAGAGCTTGTAACCAGCTGAGCCAACAGCTCTGAAAGCTGCCGCTCTTGATGGCCAGTTATGAGAAAATACATGTGCTGGGTGTGTAAGATAACGTGTCAGCTTTTGTTTCTAGTAGTCAAAAATGTCCTAGTTGGTATTAGTCACAGCCTACTTTCTCTTCCTAAAAGAACACACACACACACACACACACACACACACACACACACACACAGAGGTGTTTGTTTTTTTTTAATCAAGATATTTCTTAATGACTTTTCCTTTTTACAGGATAGAAAGCAACATTTTCACACCCAAGGTCTGGCTCAGAAAATCATGCTGTGAGATGCCCCAGAGTAAGACGAGGGTAGCAGCTCCGGGTCCCCACCTGTCACCTCTCAGGGTGATGTACCCATGGCTCGGTATACAGTACCCAGTGCATGCCCCAGTGCTCAGGGTGCAGCTGACTGTAGTCTCTCTGTGCCTCTGGTCACAGTAATACAATGCTCATTCTCGATTGAAGGTTGCCTAGGGGAGCAGATGTGACACTCGTAAGTCACGGTGATGGGAGAATGCCAAGCAGCCGGTGTGGCGCTAACAACACAGTCTATTTTGTTCTTCCGTAGTTAGCTTCAGTATGGCAAGGAGTGATCAGTAACATACACATGAATCAACATGTGCTGACCACGATAGGGCTGGGAAGGTGGCTCAGCATCTAAAGCACTTGCCACACAAGCGTGAGGACTGAAGGTCGGACCCCAGCTCAAGCGTGAGGACTGAAGGTCGGACCCCAGCTCAAGCGTGAGGACTGAAGGTCGGACCCCAGCTCAAGCGTGAGGGCTGAAGGTCGGACCCCAGCTCAAGCGTGAGGACTGAAGGTCGGACCCCAGCTCAAGCGTGAGGACTGAAGGTCGGACCCCAGCTCAAGCGTGAGGACTGAAGGTCGGACCCCAGCTCAAGCGTGAGGACTGAAGGTCGGACCCCAGCTCAAGCGTGAGGACTGAAGGTCGGACCCCAGCTCAAGCGTGAGGACTGAAGGTCGGACCCCAGCTCAAGCGTGAGGACTGAAGGTCGGACCCCAGCTCAAGCGTGAGGACTGAAGGTCGGACCCCAGCTCAAGCGTGAGGACTGAAGGTCGGACCCCAGCTCAAGCGTGAGGACTGAAGGTCGGACCCCAGCTCAAGCGTGAGGACTGAAGGTCGGACCCCAGCTCAAGCGTGAGGACTGAAGGTCGGACCCCAGCTCAAGCGTGAGGGCTGAAGGTCGGACCCCAGCTCAAGCGTGAGGACTGAAGGTCGGACCCCAGCTCAAGCGTGAGGACTGAAGGTCGGACCCCAGCTCAAGCGTGAGGACTGAAGGTCGGACCCCAGCTCAAGCGTGAGGACTGAAGGTCGGACCCCAGCTCAAGCGTGAGGACTGAAGGTCGGACCCCAGCTCAAGCGTGAGGACTGAAGGTCGGACCCCAGCTCAAGCGTGAGGACTGAAGGTCGGACCCCAGCTCAAGCGTGAGGACTGAAGGTCGGACCCCAGCTCAAGCGTGAGGACTGAAGGTCGGACCCCAGCTCAAGCGTGAGGACTGAAGGTCGGACCCCAGCTCAAGCGTGAGGACTGAAGGTCGGACCCCAGCTCAAGCGTGAGGACTGAAGGTCGGACCCCAGCTCAAGCGTGAGGACTGAAGGTCGGACCCCAGCTCAAGCGTGAGGACTGAAGGTCGGACCCCAGCTCAAGCGTGAGGACTGAAGGTCGGACCCCAGCTCAAGCGTGAGGACTGAAGGTCGGACCCCAGCTCAAGCGTGAGGACTGAAGGTCGGACCCCAGCTCAAGCGTGAGGACTGAAGGTCGGACCCCAGCTCAAGCGTGAGGACTGAAGGTCGGACCCCAGCTCAAGCGTGAGGACTGAAGGTCGGACCCCAGCTCAAGCGTGAGGACTGAAGGTCGGACCCCAGCTCAAGCGTGAGGACTGAAGGTCGGACCCCAGCTCAAGCGTGAGGACTGAAGGTCGGACCCCAGCTCAAGCGTGAGGACTGAAGGTCGGACCCCAGCTCAAGCGTGAGGACTGAAGGTCGGACCCCAGCTCAAGCGTGAGGACTGAAGGTCGGACCCCAGCTCAAGCGTGAGGACTGAAGGTCGGACCCCAGCTCAAGCGTGAGGACTGAAGGTCGGACCCCAGCTCAAGCGTGAGGACTGAAGGTCGGACCCCAGCTCAAGCGTGAGGACTGAAGGTCGGACCCCAGCTCAAGCGTGAGGACTGAAGGTCGGACCCCAGCTCAAGCGTGAGGACTGAAGGTCGGACCCCAGCTCAAGCGTGAGGACTGAAGGTCGGACCCCAGCTCAAGCGTGAGGACTGAAGGTCGGACCCCAGCTCAAGCGTGAGGACTGAAGGTCGGACCCCAGCTCAAGCGTGAGGACTGAAGGTCGGACCCCAGCTCAAGCGTGAGGACTGAAGGTCGGACCCCAGCTCAAGCGTGAGGACTGAAGGTCGGACCCCAGCTCAAGCGTGAGGACTGAAGGTCGGACCCCAGCTCAAGCGTGAGGACTGAAGGTCGGACCCCAGCTCAAGCGTGAGGACTGAAGGTCGGACCCCAGCTCAAGCGTGAGGACTGAAGGTCGGACCCCAGCTCAAGCGTGAGGACTGAAGGTCGGACCCCAGCTCAAGCGTGAGGACTGAAGGTCGGACCCCAGCTCAAGCGTGAGGACTGAAGGTCGGACCCCAGCTCAAGCGTGAGGACTGAAGGTCGGACCCCAGCTCAAGCGTGAGGACTGAAGGTCGGACCCCAGCTCAAGCGTGAGGACTGAAGGTCGGACCCCAGCTCAAGCGTGAGGACTGAAGGTCGGACCCCAGCTCAAGCGTGAGGACTGAAGGTCGGACCCCAGCTCAAGCGTGAGGACTGAAGGTCGGACCCCAGCTCAAGCGTGAGGACTGAAGGTCGGACCCCAGCTCAAGCGTGAGGACTGAAGGTCGGACCCCAGCTCAAGCGTGAGGACTGAAGGTCGGACCCCAGCTCAAGCGTGAGGACTGAAGGTCGGACCCCAGCTCAAGCGTGAGGACTGAAGGTCGGACCCCAGCTCAAGCGTGAGGACTGAAGGTCGGACCCCAGCTCAAGCGTGAGGACTGAAGGTCGGACCCCAGCTCAAGCGTGAGGACTGAAGGTCGGACCCCAGCTCAAGCGTGAGGACTGAAGGTCGGACCCCAGCTCAAGCGTGAGGACTGAAGGTCGGACCCCAGCTCAAGCGTGAGGACTGAAGGTCGGACCCCAGCTCAAGCGTGAGGACTGAAGGTCGGACCCCAGCTCAAGCGTGAGGACTGAAGGTCGGACCCCAGCTCAAGCGTGAGGACTGAAGGTCGGACCCCAGCTCAAGCGTGAGGACTGAAGGTCGGACCCCAGCTCAAGCGTGAGGACTGAAGGTCGGACCCCAGCTCAAGCGTGAGGACTGAAGGTCGGACCCCAGCTCAAGCGTGAGGACTGAAGGTCGGACCCCAGCTCAAGCGTGAGGACTGAAGGTCGGACCCCAGCTCAAGCGTGAGGACTGAAGGTCGGACCCCAGCTCAAGCGTGAGGACTGAAGGTCGGACCCCAGCTCAAGCGTGAGGACTGAAGGTCGGACCCCAGCTCAAGCGTGAGGACTGAAGGTCGGACCCCAGCTCAAGCGTGAGGACTGAAGGTCGGACCCCAGCTCAAGCGTGAGGACTGAAGGTCGGACCCCAGCTCAAGCGTGAGGACTGAAGGTCGGACCCCAGCTCAAGCGTGAGGACTGAAGGTCGGACCCCAGCTCAAGCGTGAGGACTGAAGGTCGGACCCCAGCTCAAGCGTGAGGACTGAAGGTCGGACCCCAGCTCAAGCGTGAGGACTGAAGGTCGGACCCCAGCTCAAGCGTGAGGACTGAAGGTCGGACCCCAGCTCAAGCGTGAGGACTGAAGGTCGGACCCCAGCTCAAGCGTGAGGACTGAAGGTCGGACCCCAGCTCAAGCGTGAGGACTGAAGGTCGGACCCCAGCTCAAGCGTGAGGACTGAAGGTCGGACCCCAGCTCAAGCGTGAGGACTGAAGGTCGGACCCCAGCTCAAGCGTGAGGACTGAAGGTCGGACCCCAGCTCAAGCGTGAGGACTGAAGGTCGGACCCCAGCTCAAGCGTGAGGACTGAAGGTCGGACCCCAGCTCAAGCGTGAGGACTGAAGGTCGGACCCCAGCTCAAGCGTGAGGACTGAAGGTCGGACCCCAGCTCAAGCGTGAGGACTGAAGGTCGGACCCCAGCTCAAGCGTGAGGACTGAAGGTCGGACCCCAGCTCAAGCGTGAGGACTGAAGGTCGGACCCCAGCTCAAGCGTGAGGACTGAAGGTCGGACCCCAGCTCAAGCGTGAGGACTGAAGGTCGGACCCCAGCTCAAGCGTGAGGACTGAAGGTCGGACCCCAGCTCAAGCGTGAGGACTGAAGGTCGGACCCCAGCTCAAGCGTGAGGACTGAAGGTCGGACCCCAGCTCAAGCGTGAGGACTGAAGGTCGGACCCCAGCTCAAGCGTGAGGACTGAAGGTCGGACCCCAGCTCAAGCGTGAGGACTGAAGGTCGGACCCCAGCTCAAGCGTGAGGACTGAAGGTCGGACCCCAGCTCAAGCGTGAGGACTGAAGGTCGGACCCCAGCTCAAGCGTGAGGACTGAAGGTCGGACCCCAGCTCAAGCGTGAGGACTGAAGGTCGGACCCCAGCTCAAGCGTGAGGACTGAAGGTCGGACCCCAGCTCAAGCGTGAGGACTGAAGGTCGGACCCCAGCTCAAGCGTGAGGACTGAAGGTCGGACCCCAGCTCAAGCGTGAGGACTGAAGGTCGGACCCCAGCTCAAGCGTGAGGACTGAAGGTCGGACCCCAGCTCAAGCGTGAGGACTGAAGGTCGGACCCCAGCTCAAGCGTGAGGACTGAAGGTCGGACCCCAGCTCAAGCGTGAGGACTGAAGGTCGGACCCCAGCTCAAGCGTGAGGACTGAAGGTCGGACCCCAGCTCAAGCGTGAGGACTGAAGGTCGGACCCCAGCTCAAGCGTGAGGACTGAAGGTCGGACCCCAGCTCAAGCGTGAGGACTGAAGGTCGGACCCCAGCTCAAGCGTGAGGACTGAAGGTCGGACCCCAGCTCAAGCGTGAGGACTGAAGGTCGGACCCCAGCTCAAGCGTGAGGACTGAAGGTCGGACCCCAGCTCAAGCGTGAGGACTGAAGGTCGGACCCCAGCTCAAGCGTGAGGACTGAAGGTCGGACCCCAGCTCAAGCGTGAGGACTGAAGGTCGGACCCCAGCTCAAGCGTGAGGACTGAAGGTCGGACCCCAGCTCAAGCGTGAGGACTGAAGGTCGGACCCCAGCTCAAGCGTGAGGACTGAAGGTCGGACCCCAGCTCAAGCGTGAGGACTGAAGGTCGGACCCCAGCTCAAGCGTGAGGACTGAAGGTCGGACCCCAGCTCAAGCGTGAGGACTGAAGGTCGGACCCCAGCTCAAGCGTGAGGACTGAAGGTCGGACCCCAGCTCAAGCGTGAGGACTGAAGGTCGGACCCCAGCTCAAGCGTGAGGACTGAAGGTCGGACCCCAGCTCAAGCGTGAGGACTGAAGGTCGGACCCCAGCTCAAGCGTGAGGGCTGAAGGTCGGACCCCAGCTCAAGCGTGAGGACTGAAGGTCGGACCCCAGCTCAAGCGTGAGGGCTGAAGGTCGGACCCCAGCTCAAACGTGATGGCTGAAGGTCAGATCCCAGCTCAAGTGTGACGGCTGAAGGTCGGACCCCAGGTCAAGTGTGACGGCTGAAGGTCGGACCCCAGCACCCATGGATATGTTGGGCAGATTGGTGGCCTGACTGCCATATCAGCGGCTGGGAGATGGAGATGGGATCTGAGCAAAGTGGCTAGCTCTGGCTTCAAATGAGAGCTGTGCCTCAATATATAAGACAGAAAACAATCGAGAAAGACACCCAGAGTCAACCTTAACCCTACACACACACACACACACACACACACACACACACACACGAAAGAACTTCATGACAAGAATGGTCAACATACTAGTTTGCAAATCTTTTCCCTCTGAGACTGGCTTGCACATACACTTGGTTTTGCTTGCCAAATATTTTTTCTGCATTTATTTATTTATTTATTTATTTATTTATTTATTGTGGGCAAATTGTGTGTGCATGTGTGTCTGTCTGTGTGTGTGCATGTGTGTGTGTCTGTGTGTATACATGTGTGTGTGCATGTGTGTGTATGTGTGTGTGCATGTGTGTGTGTGCATGTGTGTGTCTGTGTGTGTGCATGTGTGTGCATGTGTGTGTGCATGTGTGTGTGTGCATGTGTGTGTGTCTGTGTGTGTGCATGTGTGTGCATGTGTGTGTGCATGTGTGTGTGTGCATGAGCACTTGTGGAGATCAGAGGACAACCAGTGGGAGTTGACTCTCTCCTTCCACTATGTGGGTCTTGGAGATCAAACTCCAGTTATCAAATCTGATGATAAGCAACTTCACCTATTAAGTCTCTTTTCAGATATGATGGCGCATTTTAAAGTGGTGACTACACCAGGCTATGGGGTACCCAGTGGTTCAGAAAGGATTCCTTCTAGGGGTGTCTGAAAGGGTGCTTCCACCAGACGCAGAATAATTGAATAAGTGTACTAAGAAGATCTACCCTCACAGTGTGGACAGACATCCAATCTGTCCTACGCCCAAGCACATCAAAACACCAGAGGATAGGTGATCTCTCTCCCTCTCTCTCTCTCTGTCTCTCTCTTACTTTGTCCTTGACTCCCTCTCTCCCATTCTCTTATATCTCTCCTTCCTTATGATCTGAAGCATCCATTTTCATTTCTCAGACCTTGGATCTCTTGTTATTTGGGTTGCTGGGCTCAGAGCTCAGGGGGTGAGAACCACCTCCCACCCTCCCCTCCTGATCCTGGGCTGTCAGCCCCATGCACGAAGTATACCACCAGCATTCCTAGTTCTCTAGCTTATATAGAGCATATTATGGTACTTCTTGTGGGAACCAATTTCTAGACCAAATTTCATATACGCCTATATATAACCCACTGACTCGTTTCTCTAGAGAAACAACACAAGTCATAATTCTACCACACAATTCTTTCCTCCCGTCTAGTCTTTAAGCTCTTAGAAAGGCATATCAAGAAGAAAACAGTCTCCCTAAGGGACTGAGGAGAGTGAGGAGTCCCCAAGGACAGCTGGGGAAGTCCTGCCCGAGTTCTGCTGCCCTCCCTTTTCTGTCCTGACTTTAGTCCTATTTGGATATTTGGACCTGGATTGTTGCTGATGATTTCTGGGCAAACAGAGAGCCAGTGTTTATTCCAAAGTATCTTAAGAGGCAGAAAAAAAGCAGAACTTGGTATTTTTGTTAGTTTTTCAATCCATATTTCTCTCTGCAGAAGATGGAGAGCCAGTAACCACAAGTAGCCCATGAAATTCTGGAAGCCTTCACTAGTTTCTTTTTGCTGAAAAATCATCTCTTTGTACCACAAATAACTTTTGATGATGCTAATATTAGCTTCAGGACCCTTCGTTTGTATAAATCCAACAGCAGCCCCGGCAGGGACCTGCAGCATGCATGCTCCGGCTACTTGGAAATTTTGCAGATGATCCCTGCCTCTTCCCATCCTTTGCCTCCAGGACCCTTCCTCTCATGATTGCCAGCCTTGGTCTCTATTCTGATGTGAATATGAGATGTTCCCATAGATTCATATATTGAACACTTGGTCTCCAGCTACTGGCACCGTTTGAGGAGGTTGTGGAACTCAGGAGTCCAGGGGCTAGCTAGTAGTGGGTTGCTGGGGGCAGAGGGGGTTGTCTTGAAAGTAGTACTATCTGCATCTGTTGCTGGCCCAAGATCTCTTTGCTTTCTGAAGATGTGAGGAGCCTCTTCCAGACACGCCTGCCCCTGCCCCTCAGCTGCCATGCCTTTGCTTTGAGAGTAGACTTTTAACCCTTTGAAACTGTCAGCCAAACTAAAGTTGATTCTTCAGTTGTTTCCATCAGACATTCTGTCACATTGATTTAATAGTCACTAATACACAGCCTTTTGGGCTCTGACTACAGAAAAAATTATGTGGGTGGACATTTATTTCAGGCTGATGAGAATGTGTATGTGTTTCTGAGTTATTTCCATGTATCAAACTGTTTATAGTTATTGCAGTATGTGAGGCCCTAGGGAATCCTCCATCGCCCAGTGAGATGACTCCCCCAGCCACAGGCTTAAGACCAATGGAAAGATGAATGGGCTCAGAGGGCCAGCACAAGAAGCAGTGTGAGGAGAAGTGTGTCTATGCAGAGTCCTGGCCACAAAACTGTAAGCCGAGAATTCGGCTCTCTTGAATACCTTATCGAAATGCAAGGTCTCTCCTGCTTGAAATATCATTCGTAATCATCACACACCACTATAAATGCACCGTCTATCTTTTTTATGGAATGTCTGTGAAGTCAACTTTTTTGTGTTTGAGAGCACAAATCTCTAGTGGTACCTCAAACGGAAGGTACATCTGTATGTGAAGGCGTATGTTTTATGCAACTGAAATGTCCTATTCATCTTGAGATATCTGACATATCTCCTGTCCTGATGAAATCTGGCAGTTCCAGATAAAACTGCCTGCAAAATTCTAAGAACATGGTGAAATAACCCAAAGAATCAAGTACTTCCCACAACAAAACCACACATCAGCCACAAGCCAGTGGACCGTATTTCATTGAAATATTACTCAATTTCACATCTGTGCAGATTGAGACAACAGAGCAGTTTAAAATGTATGTGAACTGCTCATAAGTATTTCTCAATATTGCACTTCTTGTCTTGAAGTACACTTTTAAAATTGTGCCTGTTTCAGCCTCTACAAACCTGAATCTGCCTCTGCTTGGATCTCTCAGGTCCTCCAGACCTGTAAGTGCTCTCTTAACTGCTGAGTCACATCCCCAGTGGGAAAATGCAAAGGTAAATCAAAAGAGCACATTTTCCTATCAATGAATGAAACAAAATGGGAAAATGCATATTTATTTATATTTATATTTATATTATTTATAGGCACCAAGAGTATTCCTATACATTTAAAATAGAAGTATACCATGCCTGGATCAATTCTTCTGTCTACCAGCTCAGTGTTCACTTTTATTTACCTTCCTGACCCCTGTGAGTGTCTATGTTTGGGATCACAATGTCAAAAACTGTATAGGTTTGACTCTGAGACCTGTGACAGGTGAGGACAGTTAGAAGGAATGCGCTCTAGCTCACAGTAACTGCTGGCTTATGAGGCTATAGTTCAAGGTGGAGAAGGGTTGAAAAGGGAGCCGAACAGCAGCCTCTAATCACACAGGATCAGGTTGGTGGTTAGTCATTTATAGGAACAGTTTCTTACTTTGGAGAGTAATGAGAAATGATCTATGTTTGCCTTAATCATACTGTTTTCCAGGGCTGGAGAGATGGCTCAGTGGTTAAGAGCACCGACTGCTCTTGCAGAGGACCTTGGTTTGATTCCTAGCACCCACATGGCGGCTAAGAACCATCTTTAACTCCAGTTCTAGGGGAATCCGACACCCTCTTCTGACCTCTTCAGCATTGCCCCACATGGGTGCACCAACCTACATGCAGACAGTACACTAATACACATAAAAAATAATAAATAAATGAACCTTTTTTAAAGGAAGAAATTCCCTTAAAAAAATCATACTGTTTTCCTTTCAAAGACACAAATATATATTCACCTACTAGTCTTACAACACCAGGCCAGGCCTGTACTCGGAGGATGGGATCTTCAGGTGAGGCATGGCTCTGGCTTTTATGCAAAAGTGACATTTGAGCCTCGTACCTGCCACTTCTGCTCGTTTCCAGGTGGAGGAAAAATGGAAGATGTTCAAGCAGATCAGGAGCCCAAAGTGTCAACAACCCTTGTTTGATTTCCTTGTCATTTACTTTAATTAAAAATATTTATTTTACTTTATTTATGTGTTTGGGGGTGGGGGGGAGGGGCAAAAAGGCCAAAGGAGAACATCAGATCCTCTAGAACTAGAGTCACAGAACTGCAAGCCACTTGATCTGGGTACTGGGAGCCAAACCCAGGTCCTCTGGAACAGGAGTAATTGTTCTTAATCACTGAGCCATCATCTCTCTAGCCCCATTCATCATTTTTAACAAATCTTTCACCGATACCTAATGTGAGAGCAACTTCCAGTGATTCACTTTTCTGTAGTTTCCATAAATCCATCAAATGTGTTTTCATCAAAACAACTCTTCATTCCCACTCCCCTTTGACCAGTTTATGTGATTTTTAACTGAGTGACCTTCTGTCAAGGAAGAATGGTATGCACAGATGCAGAAACGGGCAGCCAAGCCTCTGGACGCCCGCACAGCTCAACCCGTGGGAGCAAGACTCCCAGACAGCGGTCCTGGATGTCCTTTACAGGCTTTGGGAAGACCTGGAGTTCAGAAGCAGGGAAGTGGGTGACGGAGGGGCTTGTGCTTGAGTATCTCCCTTCAGCGGGGACTGGACAGGTGAAAAGCCACATTCTAAGAATCCATAAACTCCACTTCTAACGTGGCTCTGCCTAAGGACGTGACGTCAGTAAGTCCTTTAGTTTTTCTCGTCCTCTTGCCTGCAGCACCCATCTTTGGGACAGTGAAAGAATCACATGACTGTGCTTCCTACCAGTGAACAGAGAGAAATAGAAAGATCTTTCGGCTCCCAAGCCTGCATCTACCCACCCGTGTACTCAACCCCATTCTGTCCTGTGCTGCTCTAATAAAGCAAATGACATTTTTGCCCAGATAGCTACTCCAAATTTTTTACACACTGAAGATGAAAAAAATTTAAAAACTAAAATAATTTTCCTTTGATATTTGTGAGCGGTGGTGGGCATCAAATCCAGGGCCTTGGACATGCCAAGGGAGCTCTCGCCACTGATATGCCCTAGCCCTAAGAGAACTTTAGTGTCTTCTTTTAAATGGGTCGTGAAATCCTTCCATCCATTAGGCAATGGTTTCAATACTTCGTGCATGACCACACAAGTAAAGAAATCCTGGAGCAGGGAGGATCCCTCTTGGTGGGATGTGGACCACTGCTGGTGACTTGGAGAACAAACCACAAATTATAAATTCCTGCTTCTGCTTCTGCTTCCCTCCACTCTTTTCTGTTCAGCTGCTAAGAGAAGCTCCAGTGTCTGGAGCCCGTCATTTATGCTCTTTTCTTCAGTCCATGAAGCCCCCTAGCCTCTCTAGTCCTGAGCTATACAGAAGTCTCTCCTTCTTACTTGTCTTGCAAGTCATCCTTAAGATGAGTCCCTCACCAGTCTTGAAGGGGAGATAAAGGAAAGCATCCCACACAGTAGTTGGCAACTGGAAGAGATCCGAACAGATATTGAAGGGACTCCACAAGGATCTGGAGATCTGGTCTGAATTCAATGTTGTCTAACACTCAGATAATCTACTGAAATTGGGCTCTACTGGGAGTACCTGGGGACTCCCACCGAAACCCAGAGTCCACACAGCAACAGAACCCACCTGGAAGGATGCACACACTAGCGCGGGGAGAGCTTGTCCCTCCCAAGCAACCGAAGACCGAGTATATGTCAAAGCAATTCAGCACTTGTAAGCATGGGGATTCCAAGCTCTCACTTTTTGGCTCAAGACAGCAAATACAATTAAATCGGTTCTGTCAAAGCCAGGCAGAGGTCTTTCTTCTTTATTGGGAAGGCATAAAAGTAAGTGGTTGATCAAAACACAGTCCAATTGCTCTGGTCTTTCAGAATGAAGCATTATATGTCTGCTTCCTTTAATAGCCCTAGGAAGGAAGCATGGGCCAAATTATATAATTTTATGATTGACCACATTTAGAGACTATTACAGTATGTATTTTCTTTTTATGTGTGAGAAAATCCCTCTCATTCTTTCACACAGATCAGAACACCAATTATCAATCAGGCTTTTGTTTTTTTGAGACAAGATCTCACCTGGATGACCCAGAACTCATTATGTAGGCCACGCTGCCCCAAACTCACAGAGATCTGCCTGCCTCTGTCTCTCGAGTGATGGGATTAAAGGCCTATACCACCATGCTTACTGGGCTTTTTAATTTATATTTACTTTTACTTTTATTCTCTCTCTTGTTTTACTGCTTTTCCCTTTCTTTTAAAGAAATTTTTATTTGGGGCTGGAGAGATGGCTCAGTGGTTAAGAGCACCAACTGCTCTTGCAGAGGACCCGGGTTCAATTCCCAGCATCCACATGGCAGCTAAGAACTGTCTTTAATTCCAATTCCAGGGTAATCCGACACCCTCTTCTAACCTTCGCAGCATTGCACAACACGGGTGCACCTACTTACATGCAGACAGTACACTCATACACATAAAATAATAAAAAAAATGTGAACTATTGCCGGGCATGGTGATGCATGCCTTTAAAACCAGTACTCAGGAGGCAGAGGCAGGAGGATCTCTATGAGTTCCAGGCTAGCCTGGCCTACAGAGAGAGTTCCAAGCCAGTTGGAGCTACAGGGAGACCCTGTCTTTAAAAAAAAAGAAATTTTTATTTATGCATCTGGCTTTAGTATATGTGTGTTGACATGTGTGCATACGTGTATACAAGTGCCCATGTTCTTGCACACTCATGAAGCCAGGTATCGAATGTCTTCTGCAATCGCTCTCCACTTTATTGTTTGAGACAGGGTCTGTCACTGAACCTGGAGCTCACTGATTCAGCTAGATAGACTGGCCAGCAAGCATCTGCGATCTTCCTGTCTCTACCTCTCCAGAGCAGGGATTACAGCCAAATGGCACTACACCAGGCTTTTCACTTAGGTGCTGAATATCCAAACTCAGGTATTTACATTTATGTGGCAAGCACTTTACCAGCCGAGCTGTCTCCCTGATATCTTGCAATGTAATCCAACCTGACCTGGAACTTTAGATCTTTCTGCCACAGGCTGGCCTCCTCATGCCAGGATTACAGGTGCCAGCCACCACACCTAGCTTGTTTTTCTCTTTTTCATACTATAAAAGTAATACAGGGGCTGGAGAAATGGCTTAAAAGTTAAGACCACTGGCTGCTCCTCCAGAGGGCCTGGGTTCAGTTCCCAGCACCTACATGGCAACTAACAACCATCTGTAATTCCAGTTCCTTGGGATCTGATGCCCTTTTATGTCCTCCAGGGCAATGCACAACATGGGCATACTTACATACAGCCAGGCAAGACACTCATACATATAAAATACAAATAAATAAAAAAGAAATAATATAGTATTTTTCAATTTCTTTTTTTTCTTCAAAATCATAAAAATATGCAGTGTTCACTATCAGTTTCTTTTTCTTTTTTACTATCACCTTTTAAATGTAGAAACTATAAATAAATAAAAACAAAAAAATCTTATTACAAAGAGTATCATTGGGCTGGAGAGATGGTTTGGCACTTAAGAGCACTGACTGCTCTCACAAAGGACCGGGGTTCAATTTCTAGCACCCACATGGCAACTATCAACCCTCTATAACTCTGTAAGCCACCATTAAGAGATGGTTTGGTGGTTAAGAGCACCGAGTTACAACTCTGTAACTCTGAATTCTAGAGAATTCAACACCCTCTTCTGACCTCCATGGGTATCACCCCAGTAGGCCTATCTACATGCAAACAGTACGCTCATACACACAAAATGAAAATAATAAAATATTTTTTTAAAAAAACGAACAACAAAAAACCCAGAGTACCATTATGGCCATATCTGGATGTGTTCTTGAAATTTGTATTTTTGGAGACAGGGTCTCCCTGTAGCCCCAGCTGTTCTGGAACTCACTCTGTAGACCAGGCTGGCCTTGAACTCACAGAGATCTGCCTGCCTCTGCCTCCCAAGTGCTAGGATTAAAGGCATGCGCCACCACGCCCAGCTTTCTTAGTATTTCTTATACAAGGCTGCTTGAACTTTTGTCCAAGCCTTTTCTAAAATATTATACAATAGTTAAAAATATCAGGCTAGTGTAACTTAGCCTTTCTGGATGCTTAACAGCCATACTTAATGCCCATATTATTTTGGCTGAGGGACTTAAGGGATAACTTTGTTCCTTGCTCTCAGAGGTCAACTAAATCCCAGGGGACTATGCATGGGGGCATCTCTTGAAATGTCCTGCAAACGTGAGTCACCAGTCTTCCTGTGCAGGGAGGTCTTGGAGATCCACTAATAGGACTTCAGCTAGTATCCAGTCTATAAAGAGGACAGTCTGCTCATGCTTCAAAAAGGGAAGCCTGGTCTAGCGAGACCTGACTTTGTCCTCCAGTGGATGGAACTGGTAAATGAAAAGCCAAAAGGAGCCAGGGGCTCCCCGCCTCCAAAACCTGAGTGACCCCTGAGGACCAGATCCTCAACTGACCTTGA
The DNA here is from genome assembly GCA_009823505.1 of Rhizomys pruinosus. Lineage (NCBI taxonomy): Eukaryota > Metazoa > Chordata > Mammalia > Rodentia > Spalacidae > Rhizomys > Rhizomys pruinosus. Next base: position 3,795,264 of record VZQC01004091.1, read on the forward strand.
AAAAACAAAAACCTTGGTTAATCTGGGCTGTGTGGCCTTAAACATCCAAAGGGAAAGTATAACCAGAAATAAATAATTAGTGAGGCCTGAGGAATTGTACTTCAGGTATAAAACCTGAGATCTTAGTAAAAAGACAAAAAGACAAAAAAAAAAAAAAGCACTGTTGTTTTGCCTGTCTTCAATTCTTACTGGCAAGTGCAGCTACCCTGTGGCTGCCACTACTTTTGCCATCCTTCAAAGACATGAGACACATCTTTTCAACCTTCTAATATGGACTGAAGACTCATGTCTCTCCAAGAATCCTCCAAACCTTCAGTGCCAGATGGCAACTGCTGAGACATCCAGCTTCTGGACTGAGCAGCTACTGGGGTTCCAGCCTCTTCAGAGTACAGATTGCCATTATTGGACCACCCAGGCTGTATTATGGAGACCAGTACAGGAGGATCAAGACAGGATGCGGTGCTTACTGGACCTCATTTGGTGACCATGGGAAGGGAAGACCCCAGTGTGGAGCACGAGGGCAGGACTGGTGGTTGTTTGGGCTTGCCAAGGAGGAGCCTTCAAACACTTCCTTAAGGAAAACATGACATCTTTCAACCAGGAACAGAGACACTGATGGCAGGGCTCTGAATCCAGCAGCAAGGGGCAGTGCAGTGACTCTGGGTGGCAGGACGCTAAGGCTCTTCTGCCTCCTGGGAAGGTTAGGATACCACCTACAGACCCCTCCCTTTTGCAGCCCTGCCTCCCAACCAGAAGCTGCCATCTGATTGAACAATTAAGTGTCTGCCATAGGTAATCTTATTGGGACTTTGGCTATACCCAGATCCAACCTCCTAGAAGTCACTTTGTGGAGATCTGCCTGCATCTGCCTCTGGCCACCGGAGGTTAGAAGCAGGCATCCAAGCCCAGGCTTCCCTTCCTTCTTTTACATTTATTTACTTTGTATATGAGGCAGGAGGTATGCCTGGACCATGCTATGCCTCCTGCCTCATATACAATCATCCTTCCTTCCTTCCTTCCTTCCTTCCTTCCTTCCTTCTTTCCTTCTTTCCTTCTTTCCTTCTTTTGAATTTTTGCGATTTTCATACAATGTAGTTTGATGATATAATTCTACAGGTTTTGACACATGGTATGAAACTGCTCTACTGCAGTGGTATATCACTTTACCCTCCCACCAGGAGTAGAGGAGAAAAACTACTCCCTGGCAGCAGGTCTAAGGAACCAGATGGGCGCATAGGGCAAGGCCAAGCTCCAGGGACTCTGGGTTTCGTTCCTAATGAAAATCTGTTCATTGTAAATGAGAGGAAACAAGAAATCTCCTTTTTGAGTGGCAAGTTGAGCTTTCTGGTGTGGAGAAGCGTCTTAAATGAGAGAAAAGCAGGTGCCTCCCTAATCCAGGGCTATCAGAAGCCTGTCCGAAACTCCTTGTAATGAATGATTTAGGTCAATGACAGGGTGATTCCAATTAAGGTATTTTAGTAGCAAGGAGAAGGCAGCTGCTGGGTTGAGTAAGTGAATGGCTATTATTGTCTGAGATTAAGGCAGCAAGCCCTTCAGATAGAGAATGCATTGTTCAGAAGAACTGATTAAGAGCAGGCTGGAAATAGTCATCAGTGTATATGGAGGATTGTTCTAACTATAGAGTTTGCGGTTGAATCCATGACATTGACCTTATCTTGAATGAGTTATGATATTTTCTGGGTCTCAGCCACAAGCTCTCTCAGTGAACTGACCTCATCTTGATAAAATAATCAGCTCAGGTTCGTCATCACCATCTATCTGGGAGGACGGAGGAAGCATAACAAATGGGCAACTGTGCAATGCTTAGATTTAATCTCATTAGGAGGCTTTGTGATGAACTTCGGGGAGCTGAATCATGGTGAACTAATTCCATAACCTGTTCTGCAATCTTGGAGTGGTTCTCTGCTATTTAAAAAGCACTTACACCTAAAATTAAAATCTATCTGTTGTAAACTGCAGCACCAGCAGTTCTGAAACACCAGACACTAGGTAAATAAAGGAAACAATTGGGATTCAGGTTCAGAGGACCTGCCCCAAGTGATTACGGGACCAGAAGAGGCAGCTTCAAATCCCAAGAAGGCAGTTTATTCATCTACAAAATCCAAATCCTTGCAGCTGCAAAGATGGCTCATCGTTTAAGAGCACTGACTGCTCTTGGAGAGGACACGAGTTTGATTCCCAGCATCTACATGGCAGCTAACAACTGTCCATAGCTCCAGTTCCAGGGGATCCGACACCCTCTTCTGACTTCTATGGGCATTGCACCACATGGATACATTTACATACATGCAGGCAATATACTCCTAGGGACAAGAAAAATCAACACACATCCAAGACCTAAAGGAACTAACTTATGGGACAGAGATGTTGAAAATTAAAGTTGATGCTCTTGCAGTACTGGGGACTGAACCCAGAACCCTGTACGAATGTTGGGCAACCACTTACTACTACTTCACTTCCAGCTCATGAGGTAAAAATGAAACCTAGCACTCAATGGACTAGCCCCACCCTCAGAAAGAGTTCACCGTGGGGCTGGAGTTACAGTTCAGTTGCTAGAGCACTTGTTCAGCATGCATGAAGCCCTGGGTTTGATCCCTAGTACTGCATAAAACAAGCATAGAGGCTGGAGAGATGGCCTAGCAGTTAAGAGCACTGACTACTCTTGCAGAGGACCCAGGTTCAATCCCCAGCACCCACATGGCGGCTGAGAACCGTCTTTAACTCCAGTTCCAGGGGAATCCGACACCCTCTTCTGACCTCTGTGGCATTGCATAACATGGGTGTACAGACCTGCATGCAGACAGTACATTAAAAAAAAAAAAGAAGCCACACATGGTGGCGCACGCCTTTAATCCTAGCACTTGGCAGCCAGAGGCAGTCAGATCTCTGTGAGTTCAAGGCCAGCCTGGTCTACACAGTGAGTTCCAGGCCAGCTGGGGCTACAGGGAGACCCTGTCTCGAAAAGACAAAAAACAAGCATAGTGACCCATGCTTGTAATCCCAGCATTTGGGAGGTAGAGGCAAGAGGATCCCAAGTTCTCATAGATGTAAATTTGAGGCCACTTGGGCTAGATGAGATCTTTTCTTTAAAGAAGGTAGTGAGGGAGGAAGGGGGAGAAAGAAGAGGAGAGGAAGAAAGGAATGAACAGAGAGAAAGAGGGAGGGAGGCAGGAAGGGAGGGAGGGAGGGAGGGAGGGAGGGAGGGAAGAATCCACCGAGTTAACCATGGCCCTTGCATGGCTCCTCTCGTTTCACAGCCAGTCTTTACCTTTCAGTACCCAAATCCCTCTAGTCGCTGCCTCCCTTCCCTCCCTCCCTCTCACCCACTATCTCTTCCTTCCTTCTCCCTGTCTTCTTTCGTCTTTTCTCTCTGACCTTCTACAGGAAAATAAATGTTCACTAAAAGCCTATGATGCCTCAAGCACTGTTCTGGGGATGAGACACCAGCTCTATCTAAAGGTTACTTAGCCTCTGCCCCTTTCCAACAGCCATGTGAAACCAGGAGAAAGCCCCATCAAACTCTAGTTATGTCCTATATTTATATGCTGTGCTGGATAGCTTTAGTGTCAACTTGACACACCTGGGTTGAGGGAGCCTCAGTTGAGGAATTGGCTCCATTAGAGTGGCCTGTGGCCACATCTGTGGAGTATTGTCTTTATTGTTGAGTTATGTGGGAGGGCCCAGCCCACACTGGGTGGTGCCATCTCTGGACAGTATAAGATACTGTTATGTATAGTATAAGAAAGCAGGCTGGGCATGGGCCAGGGGAGCAAGCCAGTAAGAAGCATTCTTCCATGGCCTGTGCTTCTGCTCCTGCCTCCAGGTTCCTGCCCTGAGTTCCTACCTTGGGCTTCCTCAGTGATGAACTGTAACCCTGGAGATGTGAGCTGAATAAACCCTTTCCTCCCCAAGTTGGTGTCAGTCAGTGTGTTTTGTCACAACAATTGAAGACTAACTAGAACATATGCTAAATAAAAACATTTTTTAAAAGCAAGAAGCTCTTTGGGAGATGGCTCAGTGGTAATGTGCTTGCCATACAGGCATGAAGACTTGAGTTCAGATCCCCACAACTCACATAAAAGGGGGTATAGTTGTGCTTGTCTGTAATCCCAGCACAGGAGACTCCCTGAATGGCCATGGACCAGCTAGCTGGTACACACATAGAGACCCTGTCTCAAACAAGGTGGAAGGTGAAGACAAATATCCAAGGTGACATCCTCTGACCTCTGGACACATACTGTGGCATGTATGTGTCCTCATTAATATTAAAGAGCACACACATAATACACATAAACACACAAAGAAGACTTTTTTAATTTAAGAAAACAAAGGCTCAGCAGTCTAACTGCCAGGGTTGAATTTCTGACCCAAATACTTACTATGTCTGAAAATGTCACTCAAACTTTTTATGTTTTCATTCTCTAAACTGTAGGAGGTGGCTTCTACTGGTCCCTATATGGAGAAGAAGGAGGAAGGCTTGGGGTAAAACATGCTAAGAACATCAGAACAGGGCATGGCGCACGAGAGGACCAAGGTATGTGTTGTGGTTATTGGTCAAGAAATGTTCATTAAGTCCCTCTGCCGGCCTAGCACAGGGACATGGCCCTGGCACACAAGATGACCAGCACAGTTGCCCAGCTGGATGGACAATCACATCAGTCTGGGGTGGTATACTGAATCCTTATGAAAAATAAGATTTTGTTAAAGGAAGGAAGGTGGGAGGAGGGAGAAGGCTCTGGAGAACAAGAGATGCTTGCAGGTGGCCACAGTAACTTCCAGAAGACTGCTTGGGGCAGAAGCAGAAAGTCAAACCAGGAAGAATCTTTTCTGCCAGGTTGGGGAATTTGAACTTCATCCTAAATGCCAAAAAAAAAAGAGACCCTGAAGGGTTTTAAATACCCTGGCCTCAGAAGAGTTAACAACCCAGCATTCCACAGGCTGCCCCCAGCCTTACCACATATCTGAAAGAAGACCCAGTTTATTTTCTTTTGTCATCTTGAAAACATTTCTAGGATCACTTGTGTGGGATGTGACTTGTGGCTTGCTTTTCCTGAAGCAGTAGTTATGAGTTTGTGTAAGCAACTGGCTAGATATTAAGTGCTGGTCCTGAGAGATTCTTTTTCCCCCATTTCTTTTCTCATTTTCTACAATCATTTCCAGAAGGGGCCCACCAATTGTATGTCTTCATCTGCAACCCCTGATGTGGATGGATACTTGCTGGGCCTTTTGCAGCATTTAGAGCAAACCACTTGGCCGGGCTGTCAAGTCCATTCGAGGGTAATCAGCAGATTTATTTGAGGAAATGTATTTATGGTACTAAATGGCTGTTCTAAATGGTGCCATTATCTGGCCTTTTTGCTATTGCTGTAAATGTTCCTCTAGAATGTGGATACTCACAATAAGTCCATCATCCTTCCAGGACGTGACTTCAAGACAATATTTATGCTGGCTCCAATAGATTCCGGGTGCATGCTTGGTCATTTCAACACTGTCTTTTGAATGCTTAAGCACAAACTCATTGCCAGATGCTTTATTAAATGTTTCCAGGGCAGTCAGAAGCAGAAAAGGGGAAAATATAGAGATTTGTTGAATGTCAGGGGAACTAGAGGGTGAAACACAGTCCTAAATTATTCATAGCTGGGGACAAATGAGGAGGAATCGTAACTAAACATCCTGGAGCTGTTTCAAAGGATGTCTTTCTTCTAGACTTCAGTGAGAAAAAAGATCGAGCAACGCAAATCTCTGCCCCTGGGGGATGAGCAGGCTGAAAGCTCTCCAGACTGTGGGTGGCCGCACCGCACCAGCCGGTACTGGATAGCGTTAGTTGTCAACTTGATGCATCTGGGTAGAGGGAGCCTCAGTTGTGGAATTTACCTCCACTGGACTAGTCTGTGGCCATGTCCGTGGGCCATTTTCTTGATTGTTGGGTGATGTGGGAGGGCCCAGCCCACTGTGGGTGGTGCCACTCCTGGGCAGGTTGTTCTGTATGGTATAAGAAAGCAGGCTGAGCATGGGCCAGGGGAGCAAGCCAGTGTTCCTCCATAGCCTGTGCTTCAGCTCCTGACTCCAGGTTCCTACCTTGGGTTCCCTAAGAAATGAACTGTGACCCAGGACATATAAGTCAAATAAACTTTTTCCTCCCCAGGTTGGTATTGGTCAGAGTGTTTTGTCACAGCAATTTAAGATAAACTAGAACACCCTCAGAATGGAAAGTCTTGGTTTCTATGGTTCCAGATTCTGCTCTGCAAACAGATTTTGGGACATAGATGCTTAAAAATTTCTTACAAAATGTCTGTGCCAAACCCCAAAAAACCTTTCCATATGTCTTGTTTTGCTTCCCTGCCTCTAAAGCTTGTACAAAAGCAATGGAAGCAGATTCTTAAGGAATATACCTTTTTATTTATTTTAAAAACTAATTGTAGGGGCTGGAGAGATAGCCTAGCGGTTAAGAGCACTGACTGCTCTTGCAGAGGACCTGGGTTCGATCCCCAGCACCCACATGGTGGCTAAGAACTGTCTGTAACTCCAGTTCCAAGAGAACTCCAGTTCCAGGGTAATCCGAGACCCTCTTCTGACCTCCGCAGCATTGCATGACACGGATGCACAAACCTACATGCAGACAGTACACTCATACACATACAAAAATAAATTTAAAAAATAAAAACTAATTGTATATGTGTAGTCATAAACATGTATGTAGGGAAAGACCCAAGAATGGCAAATATCAAACAGGGGTGGCCAAATCCAATATTTGCATACATTTAATACTAGGAAGGGAAAAATGCTATCTTTAAAAATTGAAGTTACTCAATGCCAGATAGGGACTACTGAGATATCCAGCTTGTGGACTGAGCAGCTACTGGAATTTCAGCCTCTTCAGAGTATAGACTGCCATTGTTGGACAACCCAGGCTGTATCATGGAGGCCAGTGCAGGAAGATCAAGACAGCACACACATTTGCTGGACCTCATTTGGGTGACCATCTTTTGGTTAAAAAAAAAAAAAAGAAAGAAAGAAAATCCTCCACCTCAGTGATATGTGTATGTATGTATATATTTATATATGTATATATATATTGAAGCAATACAGGTTGGAGAAAAAATGGAATTTTCCAGTTAAAGTATCACTGTATTTTAATGATTTTTTTGGTATCACAATTATTTGATGTATGTGTACTCTAAAGTTCAACTTAAAATTAAAAAAAAAGGCAGGCTGAGCATGGGCCAGGGGGGCAAGCCAGTGAAACAGCATTCCTCCATGCCGTGCTTCAGCTCCTGCATCCATGTTCCTGCCCTGAGTTCCTGCCTTGGGCTCCCTAAGTAGTGAACTGTGATCCGGGAGATGGAAGATGAATAAAAGTTTTTCCCCCCCCCCAAAAAAAAATTGAAGTTACTACAGAATTTTATATATGTGAAAAGCAAAAGTATTCTTCAAAATAGATAGCACACAAGCTTAAGAAAACACGTGTGGGCACCAAACTGTTCAGTTTAGTCACGGATGGCAGTTTTATAGAAGAAAAAGACCATTGGGCCTAAAAGGTGGAAAGAAAAGGAAACATGAGAGAGAAGGATCTAGAAAAAAGGAGAGGTACCTCCTGAATGAGGCTAGCCCTTGAGGAGGCACCTGGGCAAGAGTGTGTGGTGATGCAATTTAGTATTCAGTCTCACGCTGTTGCCTGCTCTGAGCAGTGCTGGAGGACTCCCCGGAAGCCCGGCCTTTCATGAAATCCCTGGGCCACCTAGTGTGGGACATGGACAGAGATACCAGGTTTGCTCCACATGAGCAAAAGAAGCCATGAAGACAGCCAAGCAGCCTATGGAACTGAGAAGATGGGCAAGCCACAGGGAATCAGGACTCCATAGCAAAAATTAACTGAAACCCTCTGAATCTGGGGCAGTCATTTTAGAAATCTTGTTGAGGCCACAGACATTCTATGTCTAGACATTGGGAAAGAATCTCAAGAAAGGCTGAGTAGAGGCTACTTTAACAACCTTCAGACAGCTGACATTAGTCATAATCATGCATGATTGTGTGTGTGTGTGTGTGTGTGTGTGTGTGTGTGAGAAAGACAGAAAAATGCCCTTGACTTGCAATTTCCAGATTTGCCATTTCAAGGCTTCCCAGGGAGTGAAAATGCGACCTATCAGCCATTGTAGTTTGAATTGTGTCCCTCTCAAAATTCCTCTGATGAAGCCCTCATCTCCAACGTGGCTGTATTTGCAGATTGGGTCTTTAAAGGTGGGGGGGGTAGTTAAGGTTAAAAGAACTCATAAGGGTGGGTCCCTTATCTAGTGTTGAAGAGAGGAAGAGAACAGAGACCTTCCTCTCTTTGAGCCTGGAGGAAAAGCCATACTGAGGTGCAGGGAGAAGAGGGTCACCTGCCAGCTGCGGACAGAGATCTCACCGGAAGTCAGCTCTCGCCGCATCTCAAGCACAGACTTTTAGCCTCCACAGTGGTGAGAAGATAAATCTCACTGCTTAAGCAAGCTGCTTGTGCTATTCTGCTGTGGAGGCCCAAGCAGACTAATAAAATTCCCAATGTGATGTTCTTCCTTTTGCCCTTTTTGAATTAAAAAAAAGTTTAAATGTGTATATGTCTATGTGAAGGTATGTACTGTGAGTGCAGGTATCCAAGGAGGTGGGAGGCATTAGATGTCCTGGAGCTGGAGTTATAGGCAGTTGTAAGTCTCTCAGTGTTGGTACTGGAATTGAAGTTTGATTCTCCACAAGAGCAACACACATCCATAACCACTGAGCCACTCCCAGCCCCTGATCTTTAAAAAGAATTATTTTTTAACACAACTGTAGTTTGAATGTTTTGTTTCCCCTGCAAAATGTGTACTGAACCTTACTCCCAAGTGTAACAGAATTACAAGATATACCATTTGGGAAGGAACTGGCTGACCTTATAAAAGGACTTGAATGAAGAAGCTCTTTCCATCCTGCCTTCTGCCTTTTCCCATGTGAAGACATGTGACCCTCCCCTCTGGAGGGTCCAACATTATGTGCTTTCGATCTGAATGCCCCCCAAAGGCTCATGGGTCAAAAGTTTCTTTCCCAATGCAGTCATGCTCTGAGCTGGGGAGTCTAGGAAGTGCTAGATCCAAAGGCTCAACCTCATCAGTGGATCCATCCTTTGGTGGATTGACAGCAGGCTGGTGTTGTGTGCCCAGAGGAGGTGAGACTGGGATGCCAGGCATAGTGGAAGCAGACCACTGAGGCATGTCCTGGAAAAGTCTCTCTCTTTTCTTTTTTCTCTTCCTCTCTTCTCCTCTCCCCTTCTATTCTCTTCCTCCTCCTCCTCTTCCCTCTTCTACATCCTGACATGAGTAGTTCCTGCACCCTATGCTGTCCACCATGATGTTCCATCTCACTTCAGACCCAGAAACAATGGACCCAAATGACCCTACATGAGGCCTCTGAAGCCGTGAACCAAAATTGTCCTTTCCTTCTTTGAGTTGATTTTCTCAGGGGGTTTTGTCCCTTGACAGAATGCTCACTAAACCAAGCATCAAGGATTCATCTTGGATGCAGAGAGCAGCCTCACCAGGCCAAACCTGCCACTGCTTGAACAAGCTTCTACTTCCTGGTTTCCAAAGCTATGAAAAAGACTTCTGTCCTTTTAAGTTTATTGGTCTCAAGTATTTTGTTACAGTAACACAGAACTAAGACAAATATCCTATAAACATTTCAGCTTGATACAAATGAGGAGGAGCCCCTAGTATCATAATATATCATAATATAACTATAAATAATGAATGAGGTGCTAGTTTCTTGTGTTTTTGTGAAACCATTTCCACCCTTCACAAGGATATTACATAATTGCCCCATATCAAAAGAATGGCTAGATAGGCACAAACATCACAAGATTTTTTAAGGAAGTGGTTTAAGTGGAGTTTCATACTATAAGAGAATTTTTAATATGTTTATTATGAAGATTAGTATGTGTGTTCATGTGCTGCTACTGGCTGTGTACAGGTGTACCTGCAGAGCGTGTACACTTATGGAGGCCAGAGGCCAGTCTCTGGTGTCACTCTTCAGGACACTGTTTGCCCTTGTGTTTGAGACAAGGTCTCTTCATTGGCCTGGAGTTCACCGCCTCACTGAGGTTGGCTGGTCAGCAAGCCCCAGGGCTCTATCTGTCTCTTCATTGGCCTGGAGTTCACCGCCTCACTGAGGTTGGCTGGTCAGCAAGCCCCAGGGCTCTATCTGTCTCTTCATTGGCCTGGAGTTCACCGCCTCACTGAGGTTGGCTGGCAGCAAGCCCCAGGGCTCTGTCCTGTCATCTGGCCTCCCAGGTCTCTGAGGCCTATAGCACAGCCACCACACCCAGTTTTTCATGTGGGTTCTAGGGATCAGACTCTGAACCTCACGCTAATAGGTACTTTCTAACAAAGCCATCTCTCCAGCTCTACTCTTCTAAAAATTTACACAATACAGAAATCCAAAGAAAACGGAAACTTTATTTCTTGCCACACAGCTTTTGTTTTGCAAAAATGACATAGTGGATGTGCACAGGTTTGTAACTGAGCTTAGTTTTCTGCAGGTCGATCTTGTGAACATAGCTCCCTGTACAAACATGGAACGTCGTTATAAAAGGTTGTATAGTTTTCCATTTTAGATATTCTTGCAATTCATTGAGTCAGTCTCTTGTTTATAGACATTTCAGAAGCCATAAAGAGGAAAAAGGTCTTTTATTAACATTTTTGCACACTTAGACAATGTTTTCTGGGATACATTTTAAAAATGAAATGTACTCGATATTCTTTTTTTTTTTTTTTTTTTTCCTTTTTTCTTTTTGAGACAGGGTCTCCCTGTAGTCCCAGCTGTCCTGGAATCACACTCTGTAGACAAGACTAGCCTTGAACTCACAAAGATCCATCTGCCTCTGCCTCCCAAGTGCTAGATTAAAGGTGTGCGCCACCACGCTCGGCTAATAATTCTTTCACACATGTACTGAGTATCTTCTAACACAAAGTTCTAATCAACTCTGCAGATGGAGCAAAGAATGAGATGAACACAGTCCCTCTTTGAGAATTATTATCTGGTAAAGAATAGTATCAGACAAGGAATTAAAATAAAAGCTAATGAGTGTTTCATAGGGAAAGTGCTGAGCATTTTGATAAAGAGGAAATGTGGATTTAAAAGGCTCTTGCTACAAGTTGGGAAGTACTATGTGTTTGCTTATGTAATAATAGGCTCCCTGTGAACTCATATTGCTTCATCTTTCTGATCAGTCTCAATTCCTTCTCACTGTGTGTTCATTCATAGCAGTGGATTATTCATATAGGTTTCTGGTTACTTTGCTGTTGTCCTGTCCATTTGTAAGGAGATCACTCAGCAAACTTGCTTGCATGACTGTATGACTGTACATAACACCCGGTGCATTCAGGGTGCTCTGGACCCNCATCCAAAAGGGAGGCATAAGCAGAAGTAAATAATCAGTAAGGCCTGAGAAATTGTAAAATTGTACTTCAGATATAAAACTTGAGAACTTAGTAGATGAAAAGGAAAAAAAAAAGAGAGAGCACTGTTGTTTTGCCTGTCTTCAATTCTTATCAGCAAGTGCATCTACTCTGTGGCTGCCACTGATTTGCCATTCTTCAAAGACATGAGACACAGCTTTTTTAACCTTCCAATATGGACTGAAGACTCATGTCTCTCCAAGAATCCTCCAAACCTTCAATGCCAGATGGGAACTACTAAGACATTCAACTTGTAGACTGAGCAGCTACTGGGATTGCAGCCTCTTCAGAGTATAGACACCATTGTTGGACTACCCAGGCTGTATCATGGAGACCAGTACAGGAAGATCAAGACAGGACACATGCTTACTGGACCTCATTTGGGTGGCCATAGGAGGGAAAGACCCCAGTGTGGAGTACAAGGGCAAGATTGATAGTTGTTTGGGCTTGCCAAGGAGGAGCCTTCAGACACTTCCTTAAGGAAAATATGACATCTTTTAGAAAAAAAGAAAAAAGAAAATCCTCCAACTCAGCTGATATGTGTATGTATGTATATATTTATATATGTATATATATATTGAAGCAATACAGGTTGGAGAAAAAAATGGAATTTCCATGTTAAAGTATCACTGTATTTTAATGATTTTTTTGGTATCACAAGTTTTATGCTATGTGTACTCTAAAGTTCAACTTAAAATTTAAAAAAAAGGCAGGCTGAGCATGGGCCAGGGGGGCAAGCCAGTGAACAGCATTCCTCCATGACCTGTGCTTCAGCTCCTGCCTCCATGTTCCTGCCCTGAGTTCCTGCCTTGGGCTCCCTAAGTAGTGAACTGTGATCCGGGAGATGGAAGATGAATAAAGTTTTCCCCCCCCCCAAAAAAAATTGAAGTTACTACAGAATTTTTATATGTGAAAAGCAAAAGTATTCTTCAAAATAGATAGCACACAAGCTTAAGAAAACACGTGTGGGCACCAAACTGTTCAGTTTAGTCACGGATGGCAGTTTTATAGAAGAAAAAGACCATTGGGCCTAAAAGGTGGAAAGAAAAGGAAACATGAGAGAGAAGGATCTAGAAAAAAGGAGAGGTACCTCCTGAATGAGGCTAGCCCTTGAGGAGGCACCTGGGCAAGAGTGTGTGGTGATGCAATTTAGTATTCAGTCTCACGCTGTTGCCTGCTCTGAGCAGTGCTGGAGGACTCCCCGGAAGCCCGGCCTTTCATGAAATCCCTGGGCCACCTAGTGTGGGACATGGACAGAGATACCAGGTTTGCTCCACATGAGCAAAAGAAGCCATGAAGACAGCCAAGCAGCCTATGGAACTGAGAAGATGGGCAAGCCACAGGGAATCAGGACTCCATAGCAAAAATTAACTGAAACCCTCTGAATCTGGGGCAGTCATTTTAGAAATCTTGTTGAGGCCACAGACATTCTATGTCTAGACATTGGGAAAGAATCTCAAGAAAGGCTGAGTAGAGGCTACTTTAACAACCTTCAGACAGCTGACATTAGTCATAATCATGCATGATTGTGTGTGTGTGTGTGTGTGTGTGTGTGTGTGTGTGAAGAAAGACAGAAAAATGCCCTTGACTTGCAATTTCCAGATTTGCCATTTCAAGGCTTCCCAGGGAGTGAAAATGCGACCTATCAGCCATTGTAGTTTGAATTGTGTCCCTCTCAAAATTCCTCTGATGAAGCCCTCATCTCCAACGTGGCTGTATTTGCAGATTGGGTCTTTAAAGGTGGGGGGGGTAGTTAAGGTTAAAAGAACTCATAAGGGTGGGTCCCTTATCTAGTGTTGAAGAGAGGAAGAGAACAGAGACCTTCCTCTCTTTGAGCCTGGAGGAAAAGCCATACTGAGGTGCAGGGAGAAGAGGGTCACCTGCCAGCTGCGGACAGAGATCTCACCGGAAGTCAGCTCTCGCCGCATCTCAAGCACAGACTTTTAGCCTCCACAGTGGTGAGAAGATAAATCTCACTGCTTAAGCAAGCTGCTTGTGCTATTCTGCTGTGGAGGCCCAAGCAGACTAATAAAATTCCCAATGTGATGTTCTTCCTTTTGCCCTTTTTGAATTAAAAAAAAAAGTTTAAATGTGTATATGTCTATGTGAAGGTATGTACATGTGAGTGCAGGTATCCAAGGAGGTGGGAGGCATTAGATGTCCTGGAGCTGGAGTTATAGGCAGTTGTAAGTCTCTCAGTGTTGGTACTGGAATTGAAGTTTGATTCTCCACAAGAGCAACACACAATCCTTAACCACTGAGCCACTCTCCAGCCCCTGATCTTTAAAAAAGAATTATTTTTTAACACAACTGTAGTTTGAATGTTTTGTTTCCCCTGCAAAATGTGTACTGAACCTTACTCCCAAGTGTAACAGAATTACAAGATATACCATTTGGGAAGGAACTGGCTGACCTTATAAAAGGACTTGAATGAAGAAGCTCTTTCATTCTGCCTTCTGCCTTTTCCCATGTGAAGACATGTGACCCTCCCCTCTGGAGGGTCCAACATTATGTGCTTTCGATCTGAATGCCCCCCAAAGGCTCATGGGTCAAAAGTTTCTTTCCCAATGCAGTCATGCTCTGAGCTGGGGAGTCTAGGAAGTGCTAGATCCAAAGGCTCAACCTCATCAGTGGATCCATCCTTTGGTGGATTGACAGCAGGCTGGTGTTGTGTTGCCCAGAGGAGGTGAGACTGGGATGCCAGGCATAGTGGAAGCAGACCACTGAGGCATGTCCTGGAAAAGTCTCTCTCTCTTTTTCTTTTTCTCTTCCTCCTCTTCCTCCTCCTCCTCCTTCTGATTCTCTTCCTCCTCCTCCTCTTCCCTCTTCTACATCCTGACATGAGTAGTTCCTGCACCCTATGCTGTCCACCATGATGTTCCATCTCACTTCAGACCCAGAAACAATGGACCCAAATGACCCTACATGAGGCCTCTGAAGCCGTGAACCAAAATTGTCCTTTCCTTCTTTGAGTTGATTTTCTCAGGGGGTTTTGTCCCTTGACAGAATGCTCACTAAACCAAGCATCAAGGATTCATCTTGGATGCAGAGAGCAGCCTCACCAGGCCAAACCTGCCACTGCTTGAACAAGCTTCTACTTCCTGGTTTCCAAAGCTATGAAAAAGACTTCTGTTCCTTTTAAGTTATTTGGTCTCAAGTATTTTGTTACAGTAACACAGAACTAAGACAAATATCCTATAAACATTTCAGCTTGATACAAATGAGGAGGAGCCCCTAGTATCATAATATATCATAATATAACTATAAATAATGAATGAGGTGCTAGTTTCTTGTGTTTTTGTGAAACCATTTCCACCCTTCACAAGGATATTACATAATTGCCCCATATCAAAAGAATGGCTAGATAGGCACAAACATCACAAGATTTTTTAAGGAAGTGGTTTAAGTGGAGTTTCATACTATAAGAGAATTTTTAATATATGTTTATTATGAAGATGTAGATGTGTGTTCATGTGCTGCTACTGGCTGTGTACAGGTGTACCTGCAGAGCGTGTACACTTATGGAGGCCAGAGGCCAGTCTCTGGTGTCACTCTTCAGGACACTGTTTGCCCTTGTGTTTTGAGACAAGGTCTCTTCATTGGCCTGGAGTTCACCGCCTCACTGAGGTTGGCTGGTCAGCAAGCCCCAGGGCTCTATCTGTCTCTTCATTGGCCTGGAGTTCACCGCCTCACTGAGGTTGGCTGGTCAGCAAGCCCCAGGGCTCTATCTGTCTCTTCATTGGCCTGGAGTTCACCGCCTCACTGAGGTTGGCTGGTCAGCAAGCCCCAGGGCTCTATCTGTCTCTTCATTGGCCTGGAGTTCACCGCCTCACTGAGGTTGGCTGGTCAGCAAGCCCCAGGGCTCTGCCTGTCTCTGCCTCTCCAGCTCTAGGCCTATAAGCACAGCCACCACACCCAGTTTTTCATGTGGGTTCTAGGGATCAGACTTAGAACCTCACGCTAATAGGTACTTTCTAACAAAGCCATCTCTCCAGCTCTACTCTTCTAAAAATTTACACAATACAGAAATCCAAAGAAAACGGAAACTTTATTTCTTGCCACACAGCTTTTGTTTTGCAAAAATGACATAGTGGATGTGCACAGGTTTGTAACTGAGCTTAGTTTTCTGCAGGTCGATCTTGTGAACATAGCTCCCTGTACAAACATGGAACGTCGTTATAAAAGGTTGTATAGTTTTCCATTTTAGATATTCTTGCAATTCATTGAGTCAGTCTCTTGTTTATAGACATTTCAGAAGCCATAAAGAGGAAAAGGGTCTTTTATTAACATTTTTGCACACTTAGACAATGTTTTCTGGGGGATACATTTTAAAAATGAAATGTACTAGATAAGTCTTTTTTTTTTTTTTTTTTGTTTCCGTTTGTCTTTTTTCTTTTTGAGACAGGGTCTCCCTGTAGTCCCAGCTGTCCTGGAACTCACTCTGTAGACAAGACTAGCCTTGAACTCACAAAGATCCATCTGCCTCTGCCTCCCAAGTGCTAGGATTAAAGGTGTGCGCCACCACGCTCGGCTAATAATTCTTTCACACATGTACTGAGTATCTTCTAACACAAAGTTCTAATCAACTCTGCAGATGGAGCAAAGAATGAGATGAACACAGTCCCTCTTTGAGAATTATTATCTGGTAAAGAATAGTATCAGACAAGGAATTAAAATAAAAGCTAATGAGTGTTTTCATAGGGAAAGTGCTGAGCATTTTGATAAAGAGGAAATGTGGATTTAAAAGGCTCTTGCTACAAGTTGGGAAGTACTATGTGTTTGCTTATGTAATAATAGGCTCCCTGTGAACTCATATTGCTTCATCTTTCTGACCAGTCTCAATTCCTTCTCACTGTGTGTTCATTCATAGCAGTGGATTATTCATATAGGTTTCTGGTTACTTTGCTGTTGTCCTGTCCATTTGTAAGGAGATCACTCAGCAAACTTGCTTGCATGACTGTATGACTGTACATAACACCCGGTGCATTCAGGGTGCTCTGGACCCAGACTCGAGGTCTGAATGTGTGATTACAACTTGTGAAATGTCCCAGGGTCATGTAGATTAGTTACTTTTCTGTTGCTGTGATATGATAGCAAGGCCAGGGCAGCTTATAGAAGGAAGAGTTTCTATATTGTTCCAGGGGTAAGGGCACAAGATGGGGCAGGGAATGGCGGGAAAAGGTGGCCAGGGCAGAAAGCCAAGCAATCACATATTCAGGGGAGCCGTAGAAAGCAGAGAGACACTAGGTATCTGACAAGGGTTAAGAACCCTCAACTCCTGCCCCCAGTGACTTGCTTCATCCAGCAAACCACACCTTCTAAGATATCCCCAAACAGCACCACCAACTGGAAACAAAATGTCCAAATACTTGAGCTGAAGGGGAACATTCTCATTCAAATCACATTCTGCACCTTGGCCTCCATAGATTCATGATCATATAATAAGCAAAATGCATTTGCTCTACCTTCAAAAGTCCCCGTAGTCTTTACCAGTCTCAATACTATTCAAAAGTCCAGAGTCCAAAGTCGCTTTTGAGACTCAAGGCAATCTCTTAACTGTAAGCCCCTATAAAATCAAAAAGACAAATTACATACTTCCAACATACAGTGGAACCAAACACACATTCCCATTCCAAAAGGAAGGAATGGGGCATACTGAGAAAATATTGGACCAAAACAAGACTGAAAACCAGCAGGGAAAATAGCAAATCCTATAACTCTGGGACTTTACTTCCAAAGGGCTTGGATGGCTCAGCCTCTCCAGATTACTGCGTGCAGAATGCATCTCTCTGGGGCTGGTATTGCTCCCTCTACATAGCTCTCTTGGCAGATGACTCACGGTTCTAGCATCTCCGGTGTCTTCTTAGGTCTCCATAGCCAGCCAGGCTTCATCTTCCCAGCTTCACAGAAATGTCTTGTCTGACCTCCTCTTGGCCCATCGGGGCTTTCCTTATGCAGAGATGCTCCTGCTGCATGCTGCCTGGCCTGGGGGACTCTGAAACCCCAGCGGAAGAACCAATGACCCCTTCACTCTTGGATCTCTCATACCTCTAAATCCAACACTAGGTGGATGACTCTGCCAAGTTTGGCTGCCAGTTTGGGATTAACCCTGGCCTGCTTCATTTGCATTAGTAGGTTTTCTCTGTTGTGCTTTTCTAGGACCAGAAAACCCCTCCCACAATTTCCTTTTGCAAGTTGAAGGCTCAGCTGGATGTGGTCATTCCCTGAAGGTACTCCTTCCATTGTTTGAATGCAAATCTGTAGGCCTCTCCTTAATCAGTCTAATATATGGTATCAAAGAGAGCCTCTTCTTCAGCATGAAACTTGGCTCCAGCCTTAATCTTCCAAGTACTCTTTTTGAACCCAAACTGTACATGTTGCATTTCTTTGTATCCCATTTGCTCTTTTCTGGTGTAGATCTGCATAATATTCACCATTAATAGCCACGCTACCATTTCTACCTTAGGCTGTCCTGAAATTTCCTCTGCAAGCCTCGGGCAATCACTTAGATTGGGAGTAGACTGCAACCAAATGCTTTGCCAAATATCCCAGCTGCTTGCTTAAGTCCTATCTCCCCCTGGAACTACTTTGCTCTTGGCTCTCCTTTTCCCAGGCTCCTACTAGACCTACCCTTATACTCTGTTCACAGCATTCAACCACTTTTCTAGTCCGAACTTCCAAAGTCTTCCACATTCTTCCAAAAACCTACATGGTCAGGTTCTTCCCAACAAGGCCCACTCTCTGGTACTGACTTCTTTATTAGTTACTTTTCTGTTGATGTGATAAAACACCATGACAGAGGGAACCTATAGAAGGAAGAGTTTATGACAGAGGGAACCTATAGAAGGAAGAGTTTAGACGGGCGTGGTGGCGCACGCCTTTAATCCTAGCACTCGGGAGGCAGAGGCAGGCTGATCTTTGTGAGTCCAAGGCCAGCCTGGTCTACGGAGTGAGTTCCAGGCCAGCTGGGGCTACAGGGAGACCCTGTCTCAAAAAGACCTTAAAAAAGAAGGAAGGAAGAGTTTATTTATCTTAGGATTCCAAAAGGTTAGAGTCTATCCCAGTGGGGAAGCATGGCAGGAGATGGCCAGTATAAAAAGCCAAGTGATCACATCTTCAAGCAGGCACAAGAGGGACTGGAAATCTGGCAGGCTTAATAATTCTCAAAGCCCACCCCCAGCAAGGCCACACCTTCTAAGGTCTCCCAAAACAGTACTATCAACTAGGGACAAATTTTCCAAACACTTGAGCCTAAGGGGGACATTTTCATTCAAACTGCCATACCATGCCCAGGTTTCACATCTCTAGAAAATTGTCAGGCAGTTGTACTTGGTCTTTTGTATCCTTCTTTCTCAAACCTCCCTGATTTCACTGTGGTTCTTTCCGTCCACCGGGCCACTTGGTCCTCAGTCCTCCTGAACAATGCCTACCACTACATGTGACAATTCAGCACATGCAGGCTGCTGTGTCAGACTCAGTTTTGCTATTACAAGTCTTTTCTTGACTTTGCATAAAGTACACCCATGGAAGGCTTTGGATAGGTGAGATGAGGTAACAAAAAGCCCCAAGGACTTGAATGATGTTCCAATCTAGGAAAACTTGAAGAAGCTGGTCTTATATAGCCATTCTCTTGGCTACAAGCATGTCAGTTATACTGCCTGTAAATCAATCTGAGGGGCCAGAGAGATGGCTTGGCAGTTTAGACAATGTACTACTCTTCCAAAGGACACAGGTTTGGTTCCCAACACAGAAGGAGGCTTACAACCATCTATAGCCCAGCTCCAGGGCATCCCGCATCTCAGGCCTCTGCAGGAGCAACACACACATTCACATACCCACACACAGACCCATACAGATCATTTAAAATAATACTCAAAATAAATATTTTAAAAATTGATCTGAGAAACCAAAGGCCATATATTCATTCAATCATTCAACTAATATTTGTTGAGTTCCCAATCTGTATAAAGCCTAGTGCCTAGGGATGCAATGCCTGTCTATAATTACACAATGCTCATAAATTACTATTTCAGCTGTTACATTAGTGGACCCATAGACTTATCAAGCTATTTCCTACTAGATTACAACAGAAGAAAAAAACATTGCATCAATCATCGGGTTCTGAATAATTACTCCATTATACAGAAGACAGGTGGGTCGGGGGCACAGGGTGGTGAGGCTCTCCTCAATGTGAAGGAGGAGGCAGTTGGACACAGTTTGGATGACACTATCCTATGAGGGAGTCTCCAGGGATGGTGGAACAGCCCTGTGCTATGGAGCACCGCCACTTTGGGAAATTTGCCTTTTTTTTTCTTTTCTTCACCAGTCCTTTTGAAAATGCTACCTTGTGTCTTTTGTTTAAAGAGACACTGAGGAAAGGAATTTAAGTGCATGCTCCAGATGGACAGTCCCCTGGGACAACACAATCTAGCAGAACAATACCAATCTTTCCTCTTCTTCCTACTCCTTCTTTGTCTTCTCTTTTGATTTCCCTTTGCCCTTTTTTTTGTTTGTTTTATTTTATTTTTGGTCTTTTTGACATAGGGTCTCCCTGTGGCCTCAGCTGGAACTTGCTATGTAGACCAGGCTGACGTTGACCTTGCAGAGATCTGCTTGCCTCTCCCTTCTGAGTGCTGGGACTAAAGGTCTGCACCAGCACACCCAGGGGTCTTTCCCTCATTTTATTCCATAGCTCAGTGACAAGCTGAGAAGTTTCCAGACCTCAGCAAGATATTTTGAAGAGCAGGAAGCTTAACCCTGTCCCCAAAAGGATTGATCCTCTGACGACACAAAGGAGCTTTAACATACCCCTTCTTGAATTTTCATATCAGTGGGGAAATAATATACTCTGACTTAATTACCAGTAGAGCTTGGTGTAAGGTCCTAAGCCCACCTAAATCAGGGATTTTCCAGGAAGCCAACTGAGGTAGAAGTTCCCAGAGGGTTGCTGCAATATCCTGCAATCAGGGTCCTACTGATATAGCTCACGAGCTTCAGTTCATCTTTAGCTACTTCTACTGCTACCAGACACAGATCCACCTACACCTTAATCCCTCATCTCCTTGCCCCCACCTCCTTGTAAACTCACTTCCTTGTGTGTTTGGGTATAAAACTGCCATTTTGGGGACATTCTAATGCTGGTCATCCTAATCCCAACACAGGTAGGCCAGCCACCATGCCTGAAATAAACCAAACTTCGCCGGGCGTGGAGGTGCACTCCTTTAATCCTAGCACTTGGGAGGCAGAGGCAGGCAGATGTCTGTGAGTTCAAGGCTAGCCTGGTCTACAGAGTGAGTTCCAGGACAGCTGGGGCTACAGGGAGACTCTGTCTCAAAAAGACAAAAAATAAAATAAAATAAAATAATAATAACAAAAAATAAAAACAAGGTGAATTGGGTTTAAAACTAAAACTAAAACAAAAACAAAAACCCAACTTCATTTTCACTGGAGTCCTGACATTTTCTCCTCTGCACCGAGTCTCTCCTCAAAATGAACCTAACAGTTGGTTCTTCCAACGCAAGAAGATCATTATCTGTGAGGCCCAGTAAGCGAATACAGACTTGGGCCAAGGCAGGCTTGATTGCTAGAACCCTGAACAACATTGGAAGGTGAATAGCTCATGTTTTTAAGTAATTTCAACAAAGTTCCTGCATATTGTGCTTTCCTTGTGTTTTTGCAAATGAATGTTTCACAGATGATTGGGTTGCTTGTACTCTCCCTGTGACAGAAAAGATTTGGGGCTTTGTCTACACAAGAACAACCCAGCATACTAAGCCTGGAGCAAATCAAGATAAACCTACAGAGGCCAGTGGCTCTGCACATTCCGTGTCCAGCCGCTGGAGGGAGGGCATCCAACCATAGCTCTAATGTTTGTTGTCAGTGTTGGAAACAAATTGTTGAAATTAAAAAAAAAAAATCCAATTGTGGGAGAGTTATTGTAGCTTGACAATCCCCATTATTTGTTTACTGACTTTTATTTTTAGACTTCAAATATGTTCCCATTGTTAACCCCTCTAGGCATATGTGCAGTAGCAATACAGTTAAACAACCAACAAGGCAACAACAGCCAGCAGCTCCTGAAATTGTTTCAAACCAATCTGAACTGTCAGATCAAATCTCTCAGATCAAATCCAGAATATCCATATTTTTTGCTATCAGGAAAGGTCATAACGCACAGCAGATGGGGTGGCCAAGTACAGTTGAGAGCCAAAATCCACCCCACACAATAAGGCTAAGAAAAGGAAGTCCTCTTGAAAAGTTGCTAATTCCTGGATTTTAAAAAATATTTATTATTTTTATTTTATGTGTATGAGTCTATCACCTACATGTGGGTTGGTGCTCCTGTGTCATACAATTCCCTCAGAGTCAGAAGGCATTGGAGTCCTCTGGAACTGGAGTTACAGATGGTTGTTGCCCACCATGTGGGTGCTGAGAATCGAAACTGGGTCCTCTGCAAGAACAGTCAGTGCTCTTAACTGCTGAGCCATCTCTCCAGCCCCTAATTCCTGAATTTTTAATCCCAGTGCTCAGAATTCAGAGGCAGGAAAATCTCTATAAGTTCCAGACCAACCTGTTTGCATGGTGAATTCCAGGCCAGCAGAGTTACACAGTGAGATCCTGCCTCAAGGGCCCAGATGGAGTCCTCCCAGACACAGAGAGCAAGTGCAAGGCATGACGTGGGCACTCAGAGGCCTGGACAAGACTAGAAATTCTGGAAGTTGGAGGGAGGGGGAACATATTTATAAGACTGAGGGATATAATTTTGGGAGGGGATATTTTGAGACAGGGTCTCTCTGTAGCCCCAGCTGTCCTAAAACTCACTATGTAGACCAGGTTGACCTTGAACTCATAGAGATCTGCCCGCCTCTTCTTCCCTAGTGATGGGGATTAAAGGCATGTGCCTTTAATCTTGCCACATCCAGCAAGACTGGGGGATATAATTTATGCCCCAATTTTTTAATGGGCCTGAGATGTAGGCTTGAAATTGTTTAAAGCTCTGCAATAGTCCCAGCTTTCTTCTCTCTTCTTTAATTTACATGGCACCCTTGGACCTGTACAGTTCTCTGTCAGTGCTCTGGTATCTGTGTGGTTAGAAAGGAGTGGAGGGAAGCAACCCTGGGGTGGGATGTTTCTCACAGTCACTCTAGTTGGCCTGGGTGTCGCCCAGCAATCCCGCCTCTTGCTCTCTTGCTTCACTCCCCTCTCACTTGGGTGGCTGTTTGGAAGAGTCCCAGAACATCTTCTGTGGAGCTGCTGGCCACCATGAGAGCTCTACATGTTGCAGCCACATCCTCTGTCCTGCTAAACTCACAGGGCCTCTGTGCAGCCGTGTGAGGCCAACCTCTCATTCCTATCCATTCTCTTCTCACTGCCCAAGAGCACCAGGCCAGCAATTTGCCTTACTTTTTCTCACATCACCAACTTTTTCTTTTAGACTACGCCACTTACCATTCATTCTTCCTATGTGAACAACAACAAAAAATTAGATGTAGTTTCCAAGGCCCTTATGAACTGAGCACTCATTTAGAGAGTGTCTGTAATAACTGCTTAACAGAAGCTTAAAAGCAGGAAAACAAAGAGCAATGTTGGAAATAACTACCTTCTTTTTTTTTTTATTTTATTTTATTTCTGTATGTGTATCAATGTACTGTCTGCATGCAGGTCTGTGCACCCGTGTCGTGCAATGCCGCGGAGGTCAGAAGAGGGTCTCGGATTCCCCTGGAGCTGGAGTTCTCCCGGAATTGGAGTTTTAGACGGCTCTCGGCCGCCATGTGGGCGCTGGGGATCGAACCCGGGTCCTCTGAAAGAGTGGTCGGCGCTCTTAACCGCTAGGCCATCTCTCCAGCCCCGGAAATAACTACCTTCTTAATGACAATTAGATGCCAAGGTAAAGCATTCTGAAATTTATAGTGTAAGCAAATGTGAAAATTATCCAATGACCTTTCAGGAACAAATGAAGGTATTAAGATGTTCTACTTGGGGCTGGAGAGATGGCCTAGCAGTTAAAAGCAGAGACTGCTCTTGCAGAGGACCCGGGTTTGATTCCCAGCACCCACATGGCAGCTAAGAACCATCTTTAACTCCAGTTCCAGGGGAATCTGACGCCCTCTTCTGTCCTCCGCGGCATTGCACAACACAGGTGCACCAACATACATGCAGACAGTACATTCATACACATAAAAATAAATAAATAAAAAATTTAAAAAGATGTTCTACTTGTATCTCAAAAGTTAATTCTCACAATAATCTACACTGCTTCAATTCCAAATTGCCTCAGTTCTATCAGTGAACCTGAAGTAAAACTAAGGATATTATGGTTTAAATATAAAATGCCACTATGAGCTCACATGTTGAAGGCATGATCTGACATCTGGTGGTGATATTTTGGATTATTCTGGAAACTCCAGGTGTATCACCCAACAGATCACTGGGAAGGTCACTGAGTGTGTGGGTTTGAAGTCTTTACCTGGTCCTCAGTTCCTTCCTTTCTCTCTATTTCCTGTCCAGTGGGAACGAAGAGCCTCATCTGCCACATACTCTCACCACCATGCTATTCTTTCTTGCCATGAGCCTAGAATCA
The DNA here is from genome assembly GCA_009823505.1 of Rhizomys pruinosus. Taxonomy (NCBI): domain Eukaryota; kingdom Metazoa; phylum Chordata; class Mammalia; order Rodentia; family Spalacidae; genus Rhizomys; species Rhizomys pruinosus. Next base: position 3,819,330 of record VZQC01004091.1, read on the forward strand.
ACCAGAGCCAAGAATCACGGGCAGAACCCTAGGAAAACATGAGCCAAAACAAATCCTTTTTTTCCCTAAGGTTGTCTCTGCTGGGTAGTTTATCACAGCAATGAGAAAGCTAGTTAATACAAAGAAAGGACATTCAGAATGAAGTGTTCTAGACTGGCATTGGTTGGCACAGCTTGGCTTCACTAGGCAGTTGCTAAACTTCCATTGTGTACAGTCTCTCTGAAGAAGATCAGATTAACAATTCAGTAGTTCAGTAAGAGGATCTACTAACCCATGAAACTGTCACAATGTTTCAGGAGGAAAGTCAAATGCTTTTCAGATATTATAGAATATTGCTGAAAATTTTGAAAATGCCCTTCTTGTTTGTAAAGCAAGGTATTTTTGCTCAATTTTGGAGTCTCTCAGCAGAGCATTAAAACCCTATGAAAGAATGCCAGTCAGTGAATTGTAGAAAAACCAAGTAACATTCAGTTCAGGACTAGAAAAACAACCCATCAGCCCGAAGGAAAACATTTCTGTCATAGTGGGCAGAGGCTACTTGGGACCAGCAGGTTTGGCTAAGCTTCTTGAGGAAGCAGGTGTATTTTCTGAAGGGAAAGGAGCTGTGTGGATGGCCTGTGTTGTAGCTAAGGAAGAATAAGATAAAGGATCCTTTGATGTTTTTATTTAAAGTTTTTGCTTAGCAATTCAATAAGAAAATCCATTAGCCCATGAAACCATCAAAATGTGTGTGGAGCAGAATAAGCTTACATGCTTTTTAACTGTTATTGATGATTTAGGAATGATATACCCTTTTTTGTGAACTGGCATTTATTTCCCTACAATCAAAGAAGGACTGAACACACCCTTCTAACTGGCCAGAGATGAATGGGAAGAAAATAGAAATGAGCGAAGCCCAGGAGAGGAGTGGGATTTTTCTGACTCATAGATCACTGCTTCCTTTTTCTTTTGAAAGTTGGTATCTCCTGGTGAAAGTCTCTAGAAGAAAGATTAAAGCTGTTTCTTATAGAGAACTCTTCTGCTTTTAAGTGCTGGCTATGCTTAACTTTGGAGAACAGATATCTAAAATCATTCAGGTCATTGGATTGGTTCAGGAGAAAGAAAACTAATCAGATGCCAAAGCTCTGAATTCCATCTCCAGCTCTAAGTGACATTGGTGAGAAAGATATTTGTGGCTCTATGTGAAGGTGTGAGAAGATGGAGAGAGGAGAGGTTGCTGGTTTTGAAGGCTTTGGGGGATTTTCAGAAGTGAGGCACATGATCAGGAAATATTCCAGAAATAAGAAGAGATATAATAAAAGAACAGTTGGAGGACAAACCGAGGGACTGAGAGTACTGAAAAGATGGAGCTAAAGATTCCACTGAGAAGACTAGGAACGTATAAGGTTTTAGGGGCTCTTTGGATCCAAATGACCATGATGCAACCAAAGCAATGAAATGGGATCTATCCAGAATAAAAATCAGCTGATGGGCTGGGGAGATAGCTCAGTAGATAAGCTGGTTACCACACAGGGATGAGGACCAGTGTTCAGCACCCCAGAACAGGCCTAAAAGCCAGGGCTTTTAGGAGAACACAGGAGGCAGAAACAGGGGGGTCCCCAGAAGAAGCTGACTAGCAACACTATCTGAATTGTTCATCTCCGAGTTTAATGAGAGACCCCAACTCAGTAAAATAAGGTGCATAACAATAAAGATACTTAATGTCGACTTCGGGCCTCCACATGCACATACACACACGTGTGCTCACAAACATGGGAACATGCCTACACACCTGCATACATACACATAAAGAATCAAGATAAAAAAAATCAGACCTAAAAAGAAAGGTATTTCACAAGTGTTTCTTTTTTATGAATATGCCAAGCATGAGGATCAGGATAGCTTTATTTATAAAATATTTCTGACAGTTTCTCTCCTGGCAGCAGAGGAATAAAAGCCACCACTGATGTCAGAAAACTCACTGGATCACCCTAAAAGTTACGGAACCATGAACAATTGCTGGATCTCCAATACCTGCAGGTGCTGGTACTGTTGTTGTTTGTGATGTATGTATGTGCATAGGCGCGCGCGCGTGTGTGTGTGTGTGTGTGTGTGTGTGTGTGTGTGTGTGTGTGTGTGTATGCTATTGTAGTCATATCCCTGGTCTCCCCTTTCCCCCTATTATTGAAGGTGACTTCCTGGAAAGTGTGACACTTTCCTCCACGGCCACATGTCCCTGCCTCAGGGACGCTCAAAATGGATGGACATTACCACAGATCTGCACCTGCAAAAAGCGATGAAGAGGACTGAAAAAGGAAGAGCTCTGAGGGATCCCTCTGAACAAAACAAGGCCTTAGAGGAAAGGAGTCTATGATGGTTTGAATGAAAATGCCCTTTAGAGACTAGGCATTTGGATACTTATATCCCAGGTCCTGTGCTGTTTGGGGAGGGTCATAAAACCTTTAGGAGGTGTGGCCATATTGCAGGAAGTATGTCACTGGGGTTGAGCTTTAAGTGTTCTTTTCTTAAATATTTTTATTATTCTTATTTTACATGTATGAGTATATTGCCTGCATGTGTGTAAGTACATCTGTGTTGTGCAATGTCCGAGGAGGTCAGAAGAAGGCATGGAATTCCCCTGGAACTGGAGTCATGGATGGTTGCTAGCCACCATGTGGATTCTGGGATTCAAACCCCGGTCCTCTGCAAAAGTAGCCAGTGCTCTGAACTGCTGGGCCATCTCTTCAGCCCTGGGCTTTGAGAGTTCTTAAATCTTACAGGATTTCCAGGCTGTCTCTGCTTCCTGTGCGTGTTTAAAGATGTGAGCAATCAGCTTTCTGCTCCAGGTGCCTCCTGTCATGCCTCCCCACCATGATGGACTCTCCTCTAGAACTGTAAGCCCAATAAACTCTTCCTTCTATAAATGACCTAGACCATGGTATTTTATCACAGCAACAAAAAGGTAACTAATACTGAAGCTGGTGCCGAGTGGAGTGTTGCTGTGAAGAAAATGACCAGGTGGGTCATGGAGGAATGTGGAAGACTTTGGAAATCTGGGATAGAAAAGCAGTTGAATGCTGTAAGCAGAGCTTAACAGGTCATTCTAGTAGGACCTGGAAGAAAGTAGTGCTGATAGCAAGGTAGTTCCAGAGGGAAGTAAGAACTTAGACAGAAACAGGAATATTTTGGCAAAAGAGTCTGGTTTCTGTCTGCCTTAGGCCTAAGAACTTGCCTGAGGCTAAATTGAAAATTAATGTACTAATTTCTTTGACAGAGGAAATTTCAAGATAGTCTAGCATAGAATTGGTGGAATGGTTTGCAGGACTGCTGGCCCCACAGTTCAACAGCCTGAAGGGGGCACGTGCACAGAGCTATTCCAGTAACATCCTGGGGACCAAGTCAAAGGGTGCAAATCCATTTACTCTATGCAGCAAGCATCTTATATGAGTCTGGAATGGGCGGCCCTACATCATGTGACATCACCTCCCAGTGGCCAATCTTAGACTTCCACACCATCACACATCACCCCAACTCATGGGGTATATTCAGAAAAGGGGCATGCTGACAAGCAAGCCAACACGTGGCTTCCGAGCGGAATGCCAGCTGAAAACAGGGTGTGCCCTGCATCTTTTGTCCCACCTAGGGTGCCAAGCAGATTGGTACCCAGCATACTCTCAAGATACATCTGAGTCCAGGAGTGCTGTCCCACAGTAGTTATTGGTGGTGAATATCATGGAGCTCTACAATGAAAAAGAGCAAATGGGGCAGAAAGAAATATGGAATATACAGTTTGGAGAGAAAGAGAGCAGTAGGAAGTTCATTAATGTCAGAGCCAAGGCATGCGCTAAAGGAGAGGCTCCCTTTGATAGGGGGATTGGAAGCGTTAAGGAGAGGACTCCAGGGGCTGGAGGTAAGAGCACTGGCTGCTCTTACAGAGGAACTGGGTTTGATTTCCAGCATGCACATGGTGGTTAACAACTGTCCATAACTCCAGTTCCAGGGGATCCAACACCCTATTCTGACCTCCTCAGGCATGCATGACACAGGTACTCTTACATACATGCAAGCAATACACTCATACACATAAATAAAATAAAAATAATATTTTATTTATTTATTTATTTATTTATTTATTTATTTATTTTTTGGTCTTTTCGAGACAGGGTCTCCCTATAGCCTCAGCTGTCCTGGAACTCACTCTGTAGACCAGGCTGGCCTTGAACTCACAAAGATCCGCCTGCCTCTACCTCCCAAGTGCTAGGATTAAAGGCGTGTGCCACCACGTCCAGCATTTTTTTTAAAAAGAGGACTTGTGAGCATGTGCAGGCTTGCACGTGTTTGGCACCATGAGCTGACTTGTTTATCTGCACGTCCTTTTCTGGGTCTGCCCCTGGGAGCTGGGGCGACACATGATTATGTAGAGGTCTGACATTGGCTACTGGGAGGTGATGTCATGCAATGTGAGGCCTGCCTGTCCCAACCCTACGTAAGCCAGTTTCCTACAAGGTTTGCCACCTGACTGAGATCTCAGAAGTTGTTATTGCCCGAATTTTCCTTAGCCAGATCAATCACGGAGCTGTTAATCCTTTAGCTAGTTTTCACCTTGTGCAGTTATGGGGCTGGCTCCCCGCAACTGGCTGGGTGGTTTCGAAGGCCACCGGTCACTGGCAATGGGTTCATCCACACGAGGGGGCCCTGAAAGCCAACAGCTTCCTGGCCCAGTGTGACTGTGGAGTTAATACTTTCCTAGCCGCAGGTTTGCCCACAATGCCATCAGCTTCGTGGGTTCGTGTTGTGGGGCCAGCAGTCTAGAAACAGGTCCAGCCATGAGGTCATCAACCTTACACAGCTGCCAGAAGGCCAACGGCCTCCTGGACATCTAGCACTTGCAACAACAGGAACCCAGACATTTACAAGGCCTCCAGATTTCCACTAGAACAAATGAAAGAGTACCTTCAGGGCAAGACCACACCCAGCTAAGCTTCCTTGTGAAAAGAAATGTCCTGAGGGGTTTTTCTCCTAGAAAACCACAACATACAGAGGCTGCTGATAATTTGGATGAAGCAGACAGAGGTCCATCCCAAGCTAGCAACCGAACATTGGGTTGGATTTAGAGGCATTAAAAATGCAAGAGTGAGGGGTGTCATTGGATCTTCCTCTGGAGTTTCAAAGAGCCACTAAGGCCAGGCAGCGTGAAGCAGGGACATCCCTGCATAATAAAAAAGCCTTGACAGGTCAAGCATTCCTGAGAGGCCAATGCATGAACCTGTGAAGGTGAGGCCTGGTCGCCAGCAGAGACCTAAGAAGAAACTGGAGATGCCAAAGCCATTGAGACATCTGCTACGGATAGCCGTATATGGAGAGTGGTTCCAGCCCAAGAGGAGATGTGTATTGCATACAGCAAAGCTTAAGGGGCCGAGCCAATTAAGTCCTTTGGGAGTAAAGTTCCAGTCATGTGACATGGAGCTGTAGGACTTGGTGTTTGCCCTGCTGGGTTTCGGTCTTGTTTTGGTCCAGTATTTCCTCACTACGCCTGCATTCCTCTCTTTTGGAATGGGAATGTGTATTCAGTTCCATTGTATGTTAGAAGTATGTCATTTATCTTTTGATTTTATAGAAGCTTGTAATTAAGAGATTTCTCTGAGTGTCAGAAGAGACTTTTGACTCTGGACTTTTTAAATTTTATTATTTTAATATATATAATAGATATATATATATAATATATATATATTATATATGCGTATTGCCTGCATGTATGTAATGTACCGTGTCGTGCAATGCTTGTAGAGGTTAGAAGAAAAATGTTGGATGCCCTGGAACTGGAGTTATGAATGATTGTTAGCTGGGAATTGAACCCAGGTCCTCTACAAGAGTAGTCAGTGCTCTTAACTGATGAACCATGTCTCCAGCCCCTGGACTCTGGACTTCTGAATAATGTTGAGCTTTTTAAAGATTTTTTTATTTTATTTTATTTATTTCGGTATGTGTATCAATGTACTGTCTGCATGCAGGTTTGTGCACCCGTGTCGTGCAATGCCGCGGAGGTCAGAAGAGGGTCTCGGATTCCCCTGGAACTGGAGTTCTCCTGGAATTGGAGTTTCAGACGGCTCTCGGCCGCCATGTGGGTGCTGGGGATCGAACCCGGGTCCTCTGTAAGAGCGGTCGGCGCTCTTAACCGCTAGGCCATCTCTCCAGCCCAATGTTGAGCTTTTTAAAGACTATTAGGACTTTTAAGGTTGGGCTAAATGCATTTTGCATTTTATATAGTCATAAGCCTATGGGGACCAGGTAGTGGAATGTGAAAGGGAATGTCAATCACAGGCTCCAAGCATTTGGACACTTAGCTCCCAGTTCCTGGTGCTATTTGGGGAAGGACATGGAACCTTTAGGAGGTGTGGCCATGTTTAAGGAAGCATGTCACTGAGGGCAGGTTTTGAGAATTCTTAAGCTTTTCTGGATTACCAGGCTCTTTCTGCTTCCTATGCCTGCCTTAAAATATGGGTGCTCAGCTTTCTGCTCCCAATACCTCCTCCCATGCCCCCCCACCATGATGGACTCTCCCTCTGGAACTATAAGCCAAATAAACTCTTCCTGCTATAAGTGGCCTTGGTCATAGTGTTTTATCACAGCAACAGAAAAGTAATTAATACAGAAGTAGACATTAAATAAATATAAATATTTATAAGTTATATGAGCTGAGGTAAAGGAACACAAGCTAAAAGTCTTATGAAGAATCATGTCTACAATTTTATTTATTTGCTTTTTGGGGATAGTACTAGGAATTGAACCTAGGGCAAGTACTGTACCACTGAGCTATGCCTCCATCCATAATTTCCCTTTAAATCACATAAAATGAATAAATTAATAGACACATGTATATTTATGAATTATATGAGAAAAAATATGGTCAAATATGAAAATAAAATCTGGGTGGTATATTTACTATAAAATTCTTTGAACATTTATGCATTTAAAGATATAATAAAATACCGGAGAGGAGGAGAGATGACTCAATGGTTAAGAGCACTCACCACTCTTCCAGAGGGCCTGGGTTCACTTCCCAGCACCCATATCAGGCAGCTCACAACTGTCTGTAATTCTAGTTCCAGGAGATTCAACATCCCTCTTCTGGCCCCTGAAGGCACTGCACATATGTGGTGCACACGCATACACTCAGACACAGACACACACACACAGACACACACACACACACACAAAATAATAAATAAATAAATAAATAAATAAATAATCATTTTACTATCGGGAAGGTGAAGGGAATATGCAGGCTCTGAAGTAGAACCTGGACATCAGGGTCAGAACCTTTTCCCTCCCATGGAGGGAATGAGCACTGGCTCTTTTCTGAAAAATTACCCAATCCATACTTACTCTTTTCCTTGGGATGAATTCTCCAGGTTCCTCTGCATAATGCTAACCTGCTACTGAGAAGACAGAGTAGACCTAGCCAGCATGGCATTTCACAAGACAGGCTTCCATAGTAAAGCATCTTCTTTTTCTAACTCTGTCTGGAAGATTCTCCCCAGAAATATCTGTCCTTCCCTTAATGTATATAATGACATTTAACAGGTTACATTAAGAGGAGGGAGGCCTTCGTCTGGCGTGCATGCCGAGTGTTGGGAGTTTTTGTGGAATGGTTTTATTTTGTAGAAATCTGTATCTATCTAGGATGACGCATACAGAAGGTTCCGGCACTGATCGAACACAGTCTCTTTGTTTTTGACATGAAGTCCCCATATACAAAATGGGGAATTGCTGCAAAAAAATCAATGGATATGAAGATTTATAGGGTCTACGGTCCAAGGAAAATAAAGACCAGCTCAAAAACTTACAGAGTGCTGCTGTTTATAATGTACTTTAAACTGCACAAAAATAATGGACTAATAAATAAGTAGATGTCAGGGAGGCAAATTAGTATCAACAGTGATGACACTCAGGATGCCGAGAGTGCACATATATCTGTGTAGGATTTCCTGGAGCTCCCATGGCTGACAGGAGCAGATGAAGGGAGCTGCACTGACTTAGACAGGAAGGTTCATCTCAGGTTTCCTCTCCTTGTCAATTTTGTGATCTTATTGATGCTTAAGTTTCTTCTCTGTATATGGAAAGGCCACTGCCTGCCTTGCAGAATTGTAGGTCACTAATCTACACTGAATTTGTCTTGTAGAATAGAGATTTCAAGGAGCATCTAGAGAGGCACATAAAACTGGTGACCTGGGAGATGGTAAGTCTGTTTTCATTACTATAACAAAATACTTAAACTGGATGGCTTTATTAAATACACACAGAGAGAGAGAGAGAGAGAGAGAGAGAGAGAGAGAGAGATTGCAATTTAGGGCCAGGCGGTGGTACATGTCTGTAATCTCAACATTAGGGAGGAAGAAACAGGCAGATCTCTGTGAGTTCAAGGCTAGCCTAGGTCTGAGTTGCAGGCCACCTAGGGCTACATAGTGAGGCCTGTTTCAAAACAAGAAATGGGAGTGGGGCGTGGTGGCGCACGCCTTTAATCCCAGCACTTGGGAGGCAAAAGCAGGCAGATCTCTGTGAGTTCAAGGCCAGCCTGGTCTACATAGCAAGCTCCAGGCCAGCTGGGACTAAAGGGAGACCCCCGTCTAAAAAAAAAAAAAAAAAAGAAAAAGAAATGAACAACAACAACAATATACACACATGAGAGCACAGAGAAAGATGAGAGACAGAGAGAGAAAGAGAGAGATTTATCCTACTTCCAGTTCTGGAGATCCATGGCACCAACATAGGCTCAGCTCTTGTAAGGACCTCATAGTATCTATTTTCAAAAAGACATGCATGCAGAAGGAAGAAATCACATCTCAAAATGGGAAACTAGAGAGTGAGTCAGAGGCCAGGCTTGCTCACCCAGCTTGCTTTCATGAAACCCTCAAGAATTGCACATCCCTTCCAAATTCAATGCTTCCAATGAACTAAAAGCCTCCCACCAAGCTCCACCTCTTTAATATTGCCCACTGATTCTATATCACCCAACTGAGGGTCGTCAAGCCTCTAACACACAAGCCCCGGAGGGACAAGAAACACCAAACCATGGCAGAGAATAATGGTGAGGAGGCCTGAAACTAAACTGAGCTCGCTCAGGAATCTGGTGTGTAGTATGCTGTGCAGGGTGACTGTAGGGAGATCCGGCTGTGCCCGAGGAGCCTCTCAGTGAAGCATGTCTCCCACAGATAGGAGCTAAGAACTTCTGTGGGGGAAACCAACAAGCTGAGGACAGGGAAGAAACCAAAGCAGACGGATTCTGAAAGAAGAGAAGGGCAGTGGGTGAGTCTTTGTTTTCTAGGGTGTGCTGTTTAATTTTTGTCAACTTGACACAAACATAAACATACCTGGGAAGAGATCATCTCAGTTTAGAAAATTCCTCCACAGATTGGCCTGTGGGCAAACAATGTGGGCCATTTTCTCGACTGCTAATTGATATTAGGGGGCTCAAACTACTGGGAGGTGCTGTTCCAAGTAGGCCTGGATTGTATAGGAAAGGTAGATGAGCAAGCCAGTTCATGGTCTCTGTTTCAGTTCCTGCCCCCAGGTTCCTGGCTTGGCATTCCTCAATGACAGACTATAACCTGTGAGCCAAATAAACCCTTTGCTCCACGTTGGTTTTGATCAGTGTTTTAGCACAGCAACAGAAAGCAAACTAGAACGTAAAAGCAGGTCAGACACTAAATCTACAGAGGGAATTAAACCGAGAGTGATCAACCAACCTTGTTTGTCTAGCAATGTCTCAGCTTTAGCACTGAACAGCTCACATCCCAGGACCCCCTCTCAACTCTAGACAAACCAGGATGAGTGGCTACCCTACTAAAATGCAGAAATTCTGGCCTAAAGAGACAATGGAACAGATCTGGGGACAACTAGAGCTCCTGGGAAGTTATGGAGGAAGTACCAGAAGGGATAGGGACAGAGAGAGAGAGTGAGAGAGAGAGAGAGAGAGAGAGAGAGAGAGAGAGAGAGAGCCTGTTTTGTATGTAACCTGACCCAAGTCCCTGGCTGACTCTGAAGCACACACTCTGCCAACAGATGGAAAGCAGCCCAGCTAAGACAAAAAGACATTAAATGAAATCTCAGCTGCTGCTAAGAGGCAGAGTTTGCAGCTTGAACCCAAAGAAGTTAACTGCCTGCTAGTACAACAGCTGCAACCAAATCCAAACTCTTCTGAGGTACAAAGCAGAATACAGAGCCTCTACATGACAGCATGGACAAATGTCTAAGATACAACCAAATTAGCCTACCCAACTTATTCAACATTCACCAAATCTAGGCAATTCGACCCATTTCTGACAGAAGAGTCACCTTGAGATAGCCAAGATAGGAAGTTACCACACAAGGCTTTTGAAGCAGGTATAATGATCATGCTGACAGACTAATGAAAACATTTCTTACAAAAAAATGAAGGCCAGGCATGGTGGGGCATGCCTTTAATCCAAGTACTTGGGAGGTGGAGACTGGCAGATCTCTGTAAGTTCAAGGCCAGCCTGGTCTACACAGTGAGTTCCAGGCCACCTGGGACTACAGAGAAGACTTTGTTTAAAAGACAAGAAGAAGAAGAAGAAGAAGAAGAAGAAGAAGAAGAAGAAGAAGAAGAAGAAGAAGAAGAAGAAGAAGAAGAAGAAGAGATGATAAATCCCAGAAGAGATATAAAAACTATGGAAAAGGAGCCATATTAGTCATGACTCTCCAGAGAAACAAAATTGATAGTGCGTGTGTGTGTGTGTGTGTGTGTGTGTGTGTGTTTATGTGTGTGTGTGTGTAGGGTGGGTAGTGTAGGAAGCTTTCTTTGTACTGAGCAGGTACCACTTGGCCCTGCTAAGGGAAGGGGAACACAGTACCTGCCTGCAGCCACTGTAGGGAGCTGGCCTTTCCCACCTGCCCAGAGACTGCTGACCCCTGGACAGGAATTTCAGGCTAATGGCTGTTAGCCTATCTTCAGCCTATGTCCATTCACAAAACCAGCTATCAGGTTGGTGGTCTGCCCTGGGACCTCTTTCCAACCCACTGGCCACTCAAATGAAATGCAGGCCTGCTTTGGCCTGTATGTATGCAAAAATTAAAAAATTACAGCCAGAAATTCTGTAGTGATGTTAATGGAGAATTCAATTTATTGCTTGCTACAGCCTATTTTTATAAACCAAATGACGTCAGCTCCCAGAGCTAATCACAGGCCCCCAATTCTGCACCACTGCACTCCATTGCCCACCCAGCATCATGCCCCTAGGCCACGTTGTCTGCTCCTCCTTGGGGCAGGGCCAGAGAAATCCCCTGACTCCCATCCACATGATACCCTGAGGGGTGCTGAGAATTAGCCCCCAATTCAAACTGGATCTTCCTACAGTGTGGTATGTGTAGTGTAAAGAGAGATTTATCTAAGGAATTTACTCCTGTCCTCATGGAAGCCAACAAATCCAAAATCTTCAGGGTGTGTCAGCATGCTGGAGATCCAGGGATACTGAGATTACAAGTGGATTCCAAATGCAGTCTGCCAAAGAACCAGGAAGACCCAGGGTTACAAATGAAGTCTGAGGGTGTCAGCTGGAGAGTTTCTTCTTGCTGGGGGATGAGGTACAGCAGTATTAGAGGAAAATCTGCTTTACTCAAACCCACTGATTTAAATGAAAACCCCATCCAAAATTGCCCTCATGGAGACATCCAGAGCAATGTTTGACCCGATATCTGGATACTAAAGCCCTGTCAAGTTGGCACTTAAAACTAAGCATTGGAGGAGCCAAACAGCAGTTCTTTAAACAAAAATTAGATAATACCTGAAATAAAAGTAGTCCCTGCATAGTAGTCGGAGCTCTGTGCAGTGATTCAAGCCTCCAAGCTGGAGCACTCGCCTTCAGTTTAGAAGCTTCTGCAAAGAGTTCTCACAAGCTGACTTCCAGTTCAGAGGGGTTACCTTAAATTCTTTTTTTTTTTTCTTTCTTCTTTACTTTAAATTCTTCATCACAAATAATAGCTGACATTTACACCTGCAAATGGAGGCAACTTGAGTTGGGTTTTTTTATCTTCTTTATGCCTTTTTGTTTTCTTGCCTTATTCCAAGAACAAGACCGTGGATGGAAATAGAAGGATTGAGCGTTCTACTTTGTTCCTAATCTTTGTGGAAAACCATTCACTAATTCCCCATTCAGTATGGTATTAGCTCCAGGATTTGTCGATGACCTTCCTCATTAGAGGACAGCTCCTTCTCTTGTATTTGGTTGTTAGTTTTTTTGGCTTGCTCAAACTCACAGATTGTTAGCCACCATCTGAGTGCTGGGATGAACCCAGGTTAAGAACCAGTGCTTCTTAACTGTTGAACTATCTCTCTAGCCCCCTTTGTCAAACGTGAAAGGTTTTTTTTTTCTGAAGAATCTGATAGGTTCACCAAAGAAATAATGTGAGTTTTAAGTTTTCTTTAGGAGGTTTTTAAACAAATATAATTTGCTTAATAGATTCAAAGCTATTTAGATTGCCTGTCTCACTCTGTGTCAGTTTTTCTAAGTTGTTCACATTTGTCCAGCTTCATCCACATTATTGAATGTGTTGGTCTAAAATTGTTCATAATCGCTCCTCACTATGCTTTCAGTATTTGTAGCCTCTGTAGTACGAGCTCTTCTGTCACTCCCAATACTGATCATTTTCACCCACATTATAATACATATGAGCACTTCGTTTCTTTTTATTCTTGAATTTTATTTCATTGAATGAATATACTACAGTTCATGCATCCATTTATCAGTTGATTGGTGTTTGATTTGCTAGCACTTTTGAGGTTTATGACTCATGATGTATATACAAGTTCTATATCAACTCCAGCTTTAAAATGGGTTGCTGTTTTCATACCAACACATGTTGCCAACTGTAGCCCAGTTTCTGCATCTCATTCCTATATACATACCTGGGGTTTTTCTCTTTTGTCCCCAAAAGGCAAGTAGATCAGATAGCCTGAGCTAGATTGAACTTGGGGTGAAATCTTAGTGGGACCCAGACATCTGGAGCACTCAGGCAGCCTAGAGGTATCGAAGGTGGCGCACGCCTTTAATCCTAGCACTCCGGAGGCAGAGGCAGGCGGATCTTTGTGAGTTCAAGGCCAGCCTGGTCTACAGAGTGAGTTCCAGGACAGGTGGGGCTACAGGGAGATCTTGTCTGGAAAAGACCAAAAAATAAATAAATAAATAAATAAATAGTCACAGCAAAATAGGTTTTGAAAAAAAAAAAAGAAACAAAATGTCACAGCAGGTGCAGACGGCAGACTTTTATTAGTTGGTTGAACAGCATTGCTTAGGAATTCTTGTGCAAAACATAATTTTTCAATTCATGTTCATGAACTCACATACTGTTAAACAGTATAATTAGCCTTTAGATTGGCTTTGTTCATCATGTAACACTCTCTTACCCCTGGAAATAGTCCAAAAAAACGTTGTCACATACTAGAAGATTTTTCCTATTGGAATCCCATTTCCTCCAAAGATGTCAATAATTAATAATTAATTTTTCCTCAAATTTTTAACATTTACCCATTTTATCTACCCAGAACCACTTGCTCTGAGGGCTATAAGGGAGTTTCATGTTAACCAGGCATTCAGTGAGACTTTCATTTTCTACTTCCTCTTAAACATTGCAGATTAAATTATTGAAAAATCTCTATATTCCATAATACAGCAGCTCTTGAATTGACTTAGTACATAAAACAATGAAGGAGCAGGAGGTTAACTGTGTGTGGATTTATAGATGTTTTGGTGTCCAGAGTCCACGTAAATAATATATTACCTCACTGTGAATATTAACTCTGCTAGAGTTTAGGTCTTTAAACACAAATTAGCGGGAGCCCCAGGGAGGGAAGAGCCGCCCTGCCTTAGTGACTTAACACCAGCTCCAGGTACTCCATCCTGCAGGAAACCCCAGAGCCTTAAGCTGCAAGTCTCGAGTGCTGAACAGTTTGTAAAAGAAAAGAGGAAATGGTAAATGAATCTTCTCTCTATAAAATAAAAATGGAAACAGACAGACAATTAATCTTTTCAGAACAATCACAATAATTGGTATTGGCCTGGAGACTCCAAGCTTTTAAGCATTCAGGAAGCAATTTTTTTAAGTAATAGAGAAACCTTTGCCCAACCTTATTAGTTAGAGGCTCGGCTTGTCCAGAGACTAATGATGAATATTCTTTCAGTATGGTCACTGAGGCCACCGAGCTTCTTGGCAAAACCTACCATGCAAACACACATGCCCCCCAGCTCCAAGTCGCCAAGTCCGCTCCTTATCCCAATTTCCAAACTCGCCCAGTGGGGGCGCTCTCCATGTTCCCGCCATTTTCTTCCTTACTGCTCCCTTTCAAATGCTGCGGTGATTTCACAGGAACCAGCTGCTGGCCACTCTCTCCCCATCACCCTGGCTCCCCACCTTCAAAATTAGTGTCTTTCCTGCTTTCTCTCTGCCATCTTCTCAACACTGGCACACACTCCACCTCCACCCAAAGGAGTCAGGGGCTCCCGTCCTCCACCTCTATTGGAGTGCACATTGCCAGTACAGACTGGCATGCTGGGTGACCTTTGTACTCACTTTCATGGCTTTCTTGATGAATGCCCCAGGCTCTGATGCTCCCGGTACTTTTTGCAGTTTGAGCCTCAGTTTCTTTTTTCCTAGATGAGACTATTTGGAGGACCGAATGATCTGGTTTATAAAGTTCCCATCCATCGCGTACTAGGAATTTAATTTGCACTTCATAAGTAAGATAGACCCTTAAGTGCGTCTGGTGCCAAGCAGATCTCAGTCCTCCCTGCTTCACTTTCCAAATTCCCACTCCTCATTTAGAGTTGGAACTTTCATCCCCATTCCACGCCTACCCCACCCAGGGTTTTACGGACTTCTTTCAGGGACTGAGTAGTGGACATGATGCTAAAGAAAGCTTTGAAGTAAGCCACGGAGATTTGGGTGAGCAGTATGTGACTAATTATGTGAAGCAAGTGAAGCAAGTTACCTGATTACAGAGGCACATTGCAGAGGCTCAGTGCCTAGGAGCATGGACTGCTCTTGCAGGGGGCTTAAAGTTCAGGTCTCAGCAGTCAGGCAGGCCAGCTCTCCAGGGGACCAATGCCTCAGGCTTCCACGACACCTGCACTCCCCACACACATATACACATAATAAAATATTTTTTATATTGTAAATATATATCTTATTAGTTGAGAAAAACCAATTCTACTTTTTAAAATAACAAATATTGTTATTTAATCAGTGTATAACTTACCAGGGTCTAGCCATCTGGTCAGCTGGCCCTGCCTCCCTCCCTCCCTCCCTCCCTTCCTTCCTTCTTTCCTTTTGTCCTTTTTTCTTTCTTTCCTTCCTTTTCTTACTTGGAAAGCTAATCACTATGGATAATATTCTTTCTACAGCCCATGATGATTGTTAAATGTGTGATGGAAGCCATGTTTTCCTGTCTCATCCATGACTGGAAGAAATTCTTCCATTTTCAAAGGCCCCTGCTTCTACTACTCTAGAGCACTGCTTCTCTGTAGTTCCAAGTAGTAAGTCCTGGTCATGCCCAGTTGAGTGCTTGCCGGTGTCCCACTCTGCTGGGGCTATCACCGTGCCACCAGTGCTGTGCCTCTTCCTGCTTGTCTTCAGGGTGCCTTTGCTTCTGTCAACACAAAAGCACAACTCTCACCTCAAAGGGGCTAAGAAATAATTTATTCTGAAGCCAATTATGAGTGACCATAGCCCGGGGACACAGATTTAGGTCACTCCAAATTCCGTGTTCCAACATGGAAGCTGTTTCATGAAGTTTTTATAGTAACAGAAAAAGAAATCATAAATTAAGACACTTTCATATGCATTCGTGGAAGCATTAAGTAGGTAGTTACAGAAAAAGAGAAATCTCATCTATAAGCAACATGCTGTCTGACGACATTCAGCCTTTTGGTTGGTGGAAGCTAGAGTTTTGTTAAGTTAGTACATTCTGAAAGGTTTTGATCCGTTAGCTACAGGATATTAAGTCAGGCACAGAGGTGGGTAAGGATAGGCTATTTAGGGGACTAAAGATAGCCCAAGATAAACTGTGATTGGGCTCTGGGCCTGTAGCATTCCTAACTTCATAATCATTGAAGTATTGAAGTTCTAATCAGTTAACCAGCCTTGTAGAAGGTTCACTTGAAGATCCAGGATTTTTTTTTCTTTTTTTTTTGTCTAGGACCTCTCATTTCATGTTTCCCACAAATGATGTCACCTGAGTTCTCATGACTCCAAACTTACAGAGAAGTGAACTGAACGGGAAATCATCTCAAAGCACTATTGCCTCAGCCCCTATAACTTGCCACATGTATTAAAACACAGATTTTAGATTTTTACACCTAGTCTTTTCTTTCTACTTGTAGACAAGTATGAGTAGACTGAGTCAGGCTCAGGCTGCAGTAGCAGCTCTGCCACACCCCTGACACTCAGGCCCTCTCTGTGTCCAGCTTCTTCCCTTTGGATGAGGTTCTAGGGAGCTGCCCAGTTCTGTCGGATCACCACACCTGGTCTCAGTCATCACCCAAGCAGAACTCCTTCCTGGAAACTCCTTGGCCCCTAACAAATACATCTCTGTTGGGCCTACTCGTTCATTGTAAACAACAGAAGACTAGTTTAGCTTAGAAATGAGCCATCTGGAAGCTTATTTATAGCTGCTGTTTTTCAAAATCTGGCAACTGTGTGACAATTGATACTGAAGTTATGAATATACAATCATTAAGAATGATTTAAAATCAGGTAATCATTTAAAAAGTAATTGGCTGCAAGTATCCTGTACTATCCTAATCTTTTATAGTTGGTCTCTCTCTCTACTATAGTTTTTGGAGACAGGATTTCACAGGGCAGCTCAAGCTGGCCTTGAACTCTCATTCTTCCTGCCTCAGTCTCCTGAGTGCTGAAATTACATGAGCCACGCACCAGGATTCCATCCTTTCTTTTGTGTCTTTTTGAGACAGGGTCTCACTGTAGCCCCAGCTAGCCTAGAACTCACTATGTAGACCAGGCTGGCTTTGAACAAACAGAGATCCACTTGCCTCTGCCACCTGAGTGCTGGGATTAAAGTTGTGCACCACCACGCCAGGTCCATTCATTCTTTTAATAGATCTAAGGGGAAAAAAAAAAAAATCAAGAACCAGGGTTGGTAGAGAAGCATCCCAGCCACAACTTTTGATATTATGATGAAAATTATCCCATGTGGCCTATGTCACCATTCTTGTCAGCAACAGAATAAGGAGACAGAGGCCAAGGGAACACTCATAAGAGGACACGCCATGGTAATGTACATGCCAAGATGTACATGCAGAGAACAGGAGAGGCATGGCCACTTGAAGTTTCTTGAGTTTCCAAAAGTTTATTAAGCATATTCTATTTTCACACCAAAGGGCAACAGGAAATCATTTTGGTATCTCACAGGTTCTCGCCAATCCTCCACTCTCATCCTACCACTAAGGAAGAGGAGCTTGAATCAATTTAGAAGGAACCCCTTGTGGGGCCCTTGAGAAACCTCAGCAGGTAAGAGCACTTCCCCACAAGGCTTACCAGAAGAGCTTGATCCCCGGAACTCATGGTGGAGGAGAGAAATGACTCTCAGAACTTGTCCTTTGACCTCTACTTGCATTCTCTCTCTCTCTCTCTCTCTCTCTCTCTCTCTCTCTCTCTCTCTCCTAATATATATATTTTAGGTAACCCATATGGCACCTCAGAAAAACAAGTGACAAAATGCCTGCCTTCTAGCTAGAGGCTAGAAAAACTCAAATGTAGGTGTGCTCAGAGGCTCAAAGCATTCTTCATCCAGCTGATCGGCATTCAGCCATTTTTGTTGATATTGTTTTGTTTTGTTTCATTTTGTTTTGTTTGAGACAAGGTCTCCCTCTGTAGTCCAATCTGGCCTGGAACTCACTAAGGACAGCATTCTAGCTTTGAACTTGTCATGCTCCTGCTTCTGTCTCCCTGTATTACACGAGCACCCCACCATACCAGTTTTTTGGTTGTTTGGTTTGTTTGTTGTTTGTTTGTTTGTTTGTTTTGAGACAGTCTTCCTGTGCTTCCTGGACCAGTCTGGAATTCCCTATGTACCAAAATGGCCTTGAATGTAGAGCAGTCCTTCTGCTTCTGCCTCTGCCTCCTCAGTGTTGTTGGTATATGTCTGTGCCACCACATCCCACCACCAAATTACCCACCATGAAACACCTATAATACAGTGCTAGGCACCACGCCAAGCACTGAGAATTCAGCTATGAATAAACATAGTCACTGCACTTAACCCAGGGGTTGAAGTGAATGGGAGAAAGGGTAAACACTAAGTTATAATGCTGAGCTCCCTTTTCTCAAACTTCCTTCATCTCCCCTTTACCATAGTCCCTGACCAGACTGCTATGTTCTACTTCATTGGCACATGTAGACTGTAATGATCTAGAGCTGGGGCTGTATAGCTTAGTGGTTAGCTCAAATATATAAGTCCCTAGGCTCAATTCCCTGTACTATTAAAAAATAATAAATTAATTAAAAAAAAAAACTGGATCTAACCAGTTAGTTGGCTAAACTGACCAGCCAGCAAGGTCAGGGATTTGCTGTCTCCTACTAGACAGCAGTCAGTGGTATCCAAAGATCTGTGTGGCAAGACAGGAAAGCCGTTCACCCCAGAATGTCCCTGACCATTCTGCAGGTCCGCTAAAAGTTTCTGAGAACCACTGAGGTCAGTACACAAGTCTGGTGGCCTCTCTTTCCCACCTGTTCTTGTGCAGTCACAGTGACAGCCTTGCCACCACTGTGACGGAGGAGGATCCAGCCTCACTGCCAGACTTGAGCCCGCTGCGTGCCAGAAGCTCCCATCTGTGCTTGCAGGGCTCAAGGAGGTAGGCATTAGTACTCTAATCCTGTCTATACATGGGAAGCCGAGAATGTCCCCAAATCTCCTAACTAATAAGTTGTGGAGATAAAACCGAAAACCAAATATACTGCTTTCAAAGGAAAGCAGAAGAAAAGCAGTCGAGAACAGCCTATGAATGATGCCTGAGGTCTAGGCAGAAACACAGTTTGAGTTAATGATACTCAGTTTCATTTTTCTACAAATAATATGAGCAATCCTGCTGGTTATTCGCACATGCGGATGCATTCCCCAAAGGAGACTCAGGGGAGCCACTGATTTAAGGGGTCAGAGAAGAGAAACAGTCCTCTGTGGTAGGTACCCTTATCACACCCTGTGTACAGTAAGCTCACCTTGCCATACCCTCTGTGAAAACTTGTCTGTTTCCCACTGTGGTAGCACAGGACTTCCAATCCCAGCACAGAGGGAGGCAGAGGCAGGGAGATCGCTATAAGATGGAGCACAGCAAGTTCAGGGTGGGTGGGTGTGGACCACAGGGAGTCCCTGTCTCAAAAAACAAAAGCAAACAAAAAGAACACACATGCACACGCGCGCATGCGCACGCACGCACGCACACACACACACACACACACACACACACACACACATTCACATATTAATGTGCCCGGGAGCATCACCCAATACAACGTTGTCTTTCATTGCTATCGTGGCTGCCTTTGACACTTCCCCCAGTCATTAAAATCAATGTAGACAACCTGCCTTGCGTCCTTGATCGCTCTGGCTGCAGGAAAAAGGGACAGCCAAAATTTACTGATCCAAATCCGGCTCACCTGGGAAGGAAGGAGAAAATACAGCTTGCTTTTGTTCTTAACATCCCTGACGAATTAAAAAGGAATTTCCATTTGCACTTGGGGGAAATAAATCGAAGGGGGGGAGGATTGTTTTTTGGTAACTTCTCCACCCTCTTTTCCTTTACACCAAATTAGATTTCGTCTTACTGGATATTTGCGGATAGTTAGGCTGGATAAACTAAAACCATTTACACTTCTTGTCTCTTGCACAGGAGTAACAAGTGTGAGTGTGTTCTTTGAGTCTGCAAATGAGCCCAGTGCATTCAAACATTGGAATCAGAGACTTTTTTCAAATATTTTATTACTTTTATTTTATGTGTGAGTATATTGCTTGCATGTATGTAAGTGCGCCCATATCCTGCAGTGCCTGCAGATCCCTGGAACTGGAGTTTTAGACAGTTGTTAGCTGCCATACAGATGCTGGGAACCAAATCCAGGTCCTCTGCAAGAGCAGTCAGTGCTCTTAACTGCTGAGCCATCTCTCCAGTCCCCAGAGCGTGTTTTTTTACTTTACAACTGGAAGGAGTGAGCCTGGTGTGGTGGTGCACACCTTTCATCCCAGTACTCAGAAGCAGAGGCAGGCAGATCTCTGTGAGATGGAAGAAGCCAGCCTGGTCCACATAGCGAGTTCCAAGCCAGATGGGGCTACAGGGAGACATTGTCTTAAAAGGGGGGAGGAGGCTGGAGACATGGTTCTGACTTCCTCTTCTGACTTCCAAGGGCATTGCATGGCATGGGTGCCCTTACACACATGGAGGCAATACACTCACACATATAAAATACAAATAATAAATAAAATATTTGGAAGTAGGGTTGTAAGATGGGCCAGTGGGTAAAAATGCTTACAGCCAAGCCTGAAGACCTGAGTTCAATCTCCCAAACCCCCATGGTGAAAGGAAAGAACCCACTCCAGCAAATTATTTAGTTCCACAAGCCTGTCATGACATGCAAGTGCATACACACATATAAACACATTTACACAAACATACGCATGCACACACAAATAAATGTTTTTTAAAAACTTGAAAGTGTTGGGGCTGGAGAGATGGCCTAGTGGTTAAGAGCACCGACTGCTCTTACAGAGGACCCGGGTTCGATCCCCAGCACCCACATGGTGGCCGAGAGCCGTCTGAAACTCCAATTCCAGGAGAACTCCAGTTCCAGGGGAATCCGACACCCTCTTCTGACCTCCGCGGCATTGCACGACATGGGTGCACAAACCTGCATGCAGACAGTACATTGATACACATACATAAATAAATGAAATTTAAAAAAAATTTAAAAAAAGACTTGAAAGTGGCTTTCATTCTCTACAAAGCTTTAGTCCTGCCTTGGGCTGCCCCAGCTCCATAGTGCAGCAATCTCCCTGGCGAATAAAACTATCATGACTTATTAGACATGGGTCAGAGTCCCTGATCCTGACTTACTAAGAATGATGGAAATTTGGATCCTCGCTGCTCCCAGGATCCGATCTTGCCTGTGCTCTGCCTACACTTTCAGGTGTAACAGGAGCATCAAGGAGCTGGGGAAGAGACACGCCACGCTGGCAGCAACCTCTCTGCTAGCTCAGAGTAGCTCTCCACTCCCATGTCCGCTCCATCTACTTCACCTGTGGCCTCCCAGCCTCTAGTGGTCCATTTAGGGACCTGGCCTGACCTGGCCTTCTTCTTTCTTACTTTGGCATATTTACCAAGTTTTCCATTCCTTAAAAGTACAGCTCTGCTGCAAGTAGCTTGGGTCTTTGGCTGAAGCCCAGGGAAACCTCTCAGCCACCCACGCCAATGCTCAGTGACCTGAATACACCCAGTTTTAGGTGCCAGAGTTGGTAGAACAAGTAGTTACTGCAAGACTACATTAATCAGTCTCTCCAAATGCAACAGAGGCAACAAGCCAAGCGAATCTTAGCCCCTTTTGATTGTTTGCATCTAAATGACAATCGTTCACCCTTTCATCAATAGCAATTGCTATTTCCCAAGTGCTTATCAGTAGCATGGCTTTGGATGAAGCCCACCTTGGGCTTTTCACAGTGCAGAAGATGAGAACTCTCCAGCCTCAAGGAGCACATAATAAAACCAATGCACGACAGTTAATTATATTTGCTAATAATTAATATATACATTAACCTCTTTTCTAGAAGCTTGCAGACCACGACTCAAGAACCATAGGAAGAATTCTCACATGGTCAGGACCATTTGCAGAGCCCTGAGTCCAGCATCACTAAAAAATGGAAAGAGTTGGCTTCCCCCGTACCCCGGTCTAGACACTCCCTGTTCTCTAAGCATAACCAGAAGTTTCCAACTAAGAACAGTACCCACTCTCCAAGGACTATTTGGGAATGTATAAGCGTACTTGTTTGCTTTGGGCTGTTACAAACCAGCATTTATTGGGTGGAGTACAGGAATGTTAATGTCTGAGCCCATGCCAGATAGTTCTACACAAGAACATTTCTTCTCATTCAAAATGCCAGTAAAACTTTATGGAAGACTGACAGAGGAAAAGCTGTGAAAATTCTTAAGGATTCCCCTCATTCCATATCCTCCCTCCATACTGTGGGAGCCCCTTTTTCAGAGGGAGAGCGTTATGTGGGAGCAAGAGTCACGTTAACCTAAATTCTCCAGAAAACCCAGAAGACTAAGCCTCAGTCATGTTTTGCTAGTTAAAAAAAATCATTTTTCAGGGGGCTGGAGAGATGGCCTAGCGGTTAAGAGCACCGACCGCTCTTACAGAGGACCCGGGTTCGATCCCCAGCACCTACATGGCGGCCGTGAGCCGTCTGAAACTCCAATTCCAGGAGAACTCCAGCTCCAGGGGAATCCAAGACCCTCTTCTGACCTCCGCGGCATTGCACGACATGGAAGCACAGACCTGCATGCAGACAGTACATTGAAACACATACAGGGAAAAAAAAATTTTTTTTTTAATTAAAATGTTAAGTGTTTAAAAAAAATCATTTTTCCTTGTTTAATTACCTATTTGAAGAAGAACTTAAGCAAGATTCTAAGTTTAGCATATTATTTAGCCTTTATTTTCAATTCAAAAGTCATATCACATCTGTTCTTCAGACCTGTTTTTCAGAAGAATTGTGACCAATTAATAAAGTGAGGACCAACCATAAAGAATGAAAAGGGCTCTACTGGATCCAGCACTGCCCAAGACATGGGCACCTAAGGTGGCCTGAATTTTGCCCCAGCTCCCAGCGGACTGGCAGCCAGAAGCCAATAGGAGACAGCCTGAAGACACAAAAAGAAATGGAACAAACTATGACCAACCAAGGGACAGGCATGGGAGGAGAGGAGAGAGACACCTAGCAGAGACAGGAGGCAGGGGAGTCAGGGTCGCCTGCAGCACAGAGCAAGATGTGTGGGGGAAGATACCCAAGATGTGTGGGGGAAGACACCCAAGATGTGTGGGGGAAGACACCCAAGATGTGTGGGGGAAGACACCCAAGATATGTGTGGGGGAAGACACCCAAAATCAAACCCATTTGGAGTGGTGCTTTTCCAGACCAGAGGGTGACCTCAGAGAGTGGCATCTGGCTTCAAGCAGGGCTGAGGAGACCTTGGGCAGGTGAGCCAGGTCTTCATTCACTCACCAAGAAGATTAAAGCAGTTTCGAGAAGGAAAAAGTAAGTCAATGTAGACTAGTCTGGCAAGTTCTGCGCCAGTTTATGGACAGGAGAAAGCTAGGAGACTGCAATCTGCACATGCTGTGATGGCGTATTTCCATAGAGAGCCATATAACTTCATTTGGAATGCCTCAAAATGTGGCCATTACCCACATCTGGGTCATATGAAATACTTGATAAAAAACTGGGTTCTTACTCCAGATCTATTTTACTAGAACTGAGCCCTAAGAACACACACATAAATAGGTGCGTGGAAAATCCTAATGAAAGGTGGAGAGAGAGGTAGAAAAAAGCATAGGAGAGATAGGACAAAGGAAGAAGAGCTGAAAAAGAAGAGTAAGAGAAGCAGGGGAAAAGGAGAAAAGAGGAGGGGAGGGAGAGAACGTGGAGGAGGCAGAAGAAGAAAAGGAAAAAGAGGAGGAAGAGGAAGAGGATGAGGAGAGGAGGAGAAGGGGGAGGAGGAAGAAGATGAGGAGGAGAGGAAGAGGAGAAGAGGGGGAGAAGGGGGAGGAGGAAGATGAGGAGAGTAGAAGAAGAGAGGCAGAAGAGGGAGTGGAGAAGGGGAGAGGGGGAGGAAGGGGAGGAGAAGAGGGGGAAGAGGAAGAGGAGATGAGAAGGAGGAGGAGGAGGAGGACAAGGCATCTACTGAACCAAAATGTTTAAGAACGTCTGAAGCCTAAATCCTGAGCAGTATCAGAACCTGTGGTGACCATGTACAATAAGCTTTAAGGTACACACCAAGTGGTGCTACCTTATTTATGTAAATAAACCTCACAGTCATTTCCTTATTTTGATGAGTTGCCCTTTGCTTGAGGGGCCATATAGAACTGTGTGCTTTCAGCTGGTAAACTGAGGCATAAGTATAGATAAGTTTGTGACTGAACTGATTCTCTGTCTCTGAGTTAACATCTTAATCTGCTCAGACTCCCACAACCCCACATTACAGATTCCTTCCTTTATAAAGTGTTGAAGCTGGGTGTAGTGTTGCACGCCTTTAGTCTTGGCACTCCAGAGGCTGAGGTAGGTGGAGCTCTGTGAGATCAAGGTCAACCTGGTCTACACAGACAGTTCCAGGCCAGCTAGGTCTATAGACCCTGTCTCAAAAAATAAAACAAACAAACAAAATAGTGTTGAAATATAGTGGCAGTCTAATAAACCATAAGAAAAAAATAGACTTGAAGAATGGCTTCCTTATATGTAAGACTGAGTTTTTAATTTTATTTTCTGGCTAGGCCTGTTTCAGTTACTGAAATCACACGTTGTCTTGGAGTATCCTCCCCACAGCATTGCTTTGTTCAGTGTATCCACGCTGTGTGCAGTACCCCTCCTCCGTCAGTTCGCGGCTGTGTCAGTTATCACACTCTGAGCATCCCAGTGCTGTGTTGCCCTTTTTCATAATTATACTATATTTAGTTGTTCTGTTTTGACATTAATGTAGCTAAACTTTTACTGTGGCTAATTTATACATTCAATTTTATCACAGATATTTTTGTACAGGAAAAACCCTTTTTTATATAATGGTTTAGTCCTCCTGTGGTTTCAGGCGAGCCATGAGGATCTTAAACCACCACCCTTTGGCTAAGGGGGCGGTGGCTTCAGTTGAGCAGAGAAACTTTAAACCCCTATCTAGAAATGTATTTGACTCCTTTAAATAAAAATGTGATCTTGTTGAGTGAGTGCAGCTCCCACCCACTGCGCAGGCAGAGTTCCAGGTCTTCTGCTTCCAGCATTCAGCACTGTTTTTATATCTGTTTTATGGTGTCCTTTTTGCAAGTCTGCAGTAGCATTTCACAGTGAAAATTACTGCCAGACAAAGGCCCTAGGAGGCAACTTTACTGCCACTTCTGTTTTCCAAGGGGCCCTGTTACACAGACAGCCTGAGATGGCATCCGTCTTTTCCCAGCAGTGATACTGCATGCTCATAGTTACAGTAAGTAATGACATCTATCTCTCTGGCTTTTCCCTGCACCACTCATTCTAAATAGCAGTCTTCCTTTTCTATGTCTGCAGGTTGTTACTTCTCCCCAGGTGTTTTGCTTTCGATTTAGCCATACTAAATCTCATCACATTTCCTTCCCTCCCCTATTAAGTTTGCAAACCATACTACAACTCTCCCTCTCCCTTTCCCTCCCTTCCTTTCTTTCTCTCACTCTCACTCTCTTGAAGAGATTTAAATATGCTGTTCTTGCATCTTGACTGTTGAAGACAATGGCACTCAAGAACAGCAGAAACCAGAAGGTCACTTTGAACTTTGTGCTCTTTCTTGATAACAGCAAATAAAACTCTCATGTGAAAGCTCTCCTTACCACGTTAAGTTGCCCCATCTTTACCTGCAAGGACAGAAGTCAAAATCATGCAATTCCAGAAGAGACCAGAAGAGGGCAGAAGATTCCCCTGAAACTGTTGTTAGCTGTCATACAGGTGCTGGGAACCAACCTAGGTCCTCCGCAAAAGCAGCCAGTGCTCTTAACCACTGAGCCATCTCTCTAGCCCCTCAACTGACTGTTCTTTATCAATGCAGTATATAAATTGTGGGCCTAGGGCACAATCCTCAAAGACAATCCCAAACACTATCATTTCAAATGTTGACAGTCCAAAGAACAAAATTGTGTTTTTGGTTTTTGGTTTTTGTTTGTTTTGTTTTTATAAACAAGGTCTCACTATGTAGCCCTGGCTGGCCTAAAACTCACCACATAGATCAAGTTAGCCTCAAATTCACAGAGATCCACCTGCCTCTGCCTCCTGAATGCTGAGATTAAAGATGTGTGCTCCCATAACTGGCTCAAGAATAAGTTTTAAAGTTCAATATTCTGAAAGGTCAAACATCTAAAAACTAAACTTTTGAAAAAAATAAAGATTTTTTTTAATACTAATAATAGAACCCAGGACTTCATAAATGGTACGTAAGCCCTCTACCTATGAGTTAAAAGCCCAGGCCAAAAAGATTCTTTAAACTTTCATGTAGGACTGGCCAGATGGTCAGGTGTAGCCTTTTGATGTTCTTCCTCCCTTTGACCAGAGCTCACAGTTCCCGGGATTGCAAGCTCCGGGATCACTTGAGCCAGCTGGCCAGCAAGCAGGTCTTAGCCCTGGCAGGGAGGGAGAGGGAGAAGTAGTAAAAACCCAGAGAAAGAAAGAAAGAAAGAAAGAAAGAAAGAAAGAAAGAAAGAAAGAAAGAAAAAAGAAAAGACAGACTCAAGAAGGAGGCCAGGAGGAATTCCAAGAAGGAATAATTCAATTTTATTACTGCAGTCCAGGGTATTTATACTGGACCTTGTGAGGTGTAACTGGGGGTTGGGGCATACAGGATTTTACACCATATACTCCAGATCACTTCAGGAATGTGACAATATTTTGCCCAAAGCATCAAAGACAGTAGCACCAGGCAGGTTTCAAAAAGCAAGCAGGGCCCCCTGTCACCATTCCTCTTCCATATAGTGCTTGAAACACTTGCTAGAGCAATAAGGCAAGAAAAGGAAATTAAAGGAGTACTAGTTGTAAAAGAGGAAGACAAGCTATCCCTTTTTGCTGATGATATGATTGTTTACTTAAGGGATGTTAAAAACTCCACCAGAAAACTCCTAGAAATGATTAACAGCTTCAGCAAAGTGGCAGGATACAAAATTAACCAAAAAAAATCAGTAGCCTTTCTTTACACCAAAAACAAGCAACTGGAGAAGGAATTCAAGGAGACCTTCCCACTCACAATAGCCTCAAAAACAATAAAATACCTAGGAACAAACCTAACCAAAGACACCAAAGACTTCTACCAGAAAAATTTTAAATGCCTAAAGAAAGAAATTGAAGAGACAACAGAAGATGGAAAAACCTCCCAGATGTACACATGGACATTGGGAAAATTGAACTTTGTAAAAATGTCCATTCTACCCAAACTCTTGTATAGTTTTAACGCAATCCCAATTAAAATCCCCAAAGAGTTTCTTACACAGGCTTCGGAACACCAAGTCTTAAATTATTATGAGAAAACTCAAAGAAAAAAGGACGAAAAGCAAAAAACCCTGGAGTGAAAAAGAGCAATAACAGGGGGGATTCTTTTATACCAGACTTCAAACTATACTACAGGGCTATAAAAAACCAGCCTGGTACTATGGCACAAAAAAACAAACCTGTTGATCATGGAACAAAACCGAAGATATCCAAACTTGAGGACAACAGCCGATTTCAGCCAACCTCATATTTGACAAGGGGCCCAAAAAGACACAGATATGGGGCCAAGAAGACAGCAAGTGGTGTTGGCAAAACTGGATCACCACTTGTAGAAGAATGAAATTAAACGCCTACCTCTCGCCCTGTATAAAAAAAGTCAACTCGCAATGGATTAAAACCTCAGTGTGAAACCCAGACTACTCTGAAGGTGATATGAAAGAGAAAAGTGTGGCAGCAGACACCAAAGCATAGGCGTAAGTGAAAAGACTTCCTAAATCAGAACAGCAGCTGCACAAGAATTACAGGTCGACAATTGAAAATGGGACCTCATTAAACTCAAAAGCTTCTGGTACACCAAAAGAAACAATCAAGGAAGTGAAGAGAAATCCCACAGTGTGGGAGGAAACCTTCCTGCAGACCATCTGACAAAGCGTTTGATTTCCAGAATATATAAACTACTCAAAAAACAAAGAAAAAGAAAACATGACACACTCAATAGATGGAGCAAAGAACCTGAACAGAGACTTTACCAAGTGAGGATTAGAGATGGCTGAGAAACATCTTAAGAAGTGTTCAACATCACTAATCATTCAAGGAAATGCAAATCAAAACCACTTCAAGATATCATCTTACTCCAATAAGACTGGCTAGGATCAAGAAAACAAATGATAACCAATGCTGGAAGAGGTTGTGGGGAAAAGGGAAACACTCATCCACTGCTGGTGGGAACAAAATCTAATTGTAAGCTCACTATGGAAGCAGTGTGAGAACCCTTGAAGACTTGGAATGAACTTCACCCGACCCAGCCATACCACTCCTGGGCATGTACCCTGAAGACTCACCCCACTGCAGAGATACATGCACGCCCATGTTTATTTCAGCTCTCTTCACATAGCAAGAGACTGGAATCAACCAAGTGCCCCTCAACTGACGAGTGGATAGAGAAAATGTGGTACATCTACACAATGGAGTTCTATGCAGCAGTAAAGAAAGATGACATCATGAGCTTTTGGGCAGGAAAATGGCTGGAGCTAGAAGATATCATGCTGAGTGAAGTAACATAGTCCCAGAAAAACAAATGACGAATGGTATCCTCATGCTGATGGATGCTTAGTGCCAATTACCTAAGTTGTAAGTATTTGTTGTGCACGGCCTTGAGCTTTTGTCCAAAGTAGTTGGGAGTGAATACATATTGGAAACAACCACAACAAACAGAAAGGACTGCATCAAAGAACTTACTGAAACGTGAACTTCTGTCAAAACAGTCAACTTCCACAAGGAGAATTTTGAGAAAGAAATGAGAGAAAGACATGTTTGGCAGAATGCATGAGCTCTGGTGGGGTGGGGGGAAGGGTGGGGAGACACGGGTACTGATTTATATTAAAGCAAGGAGGAGCTGGGCGTGGTGTCGCACGCCTTTAATCCTAGCACTTGGGAGGCAGAGGCAGGTGGATCTTTGTGAGCTCAAGGCCAGCCAGGTCTACAGAGCGAGTTCCATGACAGCTGGAGAGCTCCAGGAAGACCCTGTCTCAAAAAAAAAAAAAAAGTTCGTTTTAAAAGGGGGAGTTGGAAAAAAAAAAAAAGAGGGGGGAGTTGGGGCTGGAGAGACAGCTCAGTGGTTAAGAGCACTGACTGCTCTTGCAGAGGACCTGGGTTCAATTCCCAGCACCCGGGTTCAATTCCCAGCACCCACATGGCGGCTAAGAATCAACCAACTTGGGCCAGGTGTGGTGGTGCACGACTTAAAGCCCAGCGCTCAGGAGACAGAGGCAGGTGGATCTCTGTGAGTTCAAGGCTAGTCTGGACTACATAGCGAGCTCCAGGCCAGCTGGGCCTAAAGGGAGACCCTGTCTCAAAATAACAAACAAAAAAGGGGGTGGGAGGAGTTATTTGAGAAACAAAAATATGACAGAACATTCCACAGGCTGTGTTACATAATAAAATTCACAATAATAACAGCATACATCAGTTGCTAGAGCATACAGCTAAGAGCAAATGAACCATTTTCACAAAGAAATAGGTCTATGGACAAGGGTACACACATACCACCAGCTTTATAACTGTGGCCATCCAAGCTCCTGTGACAGAAAACCCAAGTATTTTAATGACAATGAATAAAAACCACCATGATTAGCTGAAATTTTCCAAAGAGTTGAGATCTTGAGACATGTTATGGTTCACAAATGTAAATAAATACAATGGATAGGACTTAATTTTTAGGATGTTTCCACATCTCATGTACATACATAATGCTTTCACACAGTCAACACGCTGTGATAATCCACTTGCCTGAAATCAAATTTGCAAAAATGTGTGACATGAATTATGACTTGCTCACAGCCTTCACACCTCAATGCAATTTAAATTCAACCATTTATACCACTGACATTGGAAATGACACAAAGATGAAACATACGGCATGGTAAATTATTTTTTTAAAAAGCTGATATAATAGTGAGCAACTAAAAGAAGAAAAATAAAGAAAACATCTTCCCTCAAGAAAAAGACAAAAGAGATGGGGGGTGCGTTTCAGTAGGTACAGACACTTGCCATCAAGCGTGATGACCTGAGTTTGATTCCCAGGACCCACATGATGGAATGTAAGAACAGGCTCCCAATCTCTTCTGAGCTCCACATGCATGGCCATACATATGTATGTGCACACACACACTCACACACACACAATTTAACATTTTAAAAGAAAAACAAAAAGAGAAAATTCAAAATACAAAAAAAAAGGTGTATTTTTAGGGATAGATTACCCAGAGCAATTCCACTGAGAAATGGCCAAGTTCATAATCATTGAAGCTATTTTAAACTTAAAGTCAAGATAAATAGCTGCTCTCCTATTCTGAGGCATGGGTTTCCTTGGAGAATATATTCACATTCATTTCCCTTTATAAAATTCTTCTATGAGCTGACGGTACACCAGCACCCATATTCTGTTAGGAGCTGTAAGCCTGCCCATAAAGGGTTAATTCTGAAATAGCTTCGGGACTGTTCCCGTAAAAGTGCAGACGTGCAGAGAAGCCTCCCGCCTTGCCTAAGAATGAACTACGCCCTACTGCAGGAGGACTTGCAAGATTAACCACAAGATGTTTCAGAGGCCCTTATCTTAAGCAAGCAGCTTCTCCTGCCGCAACCAGCCATGGGCTTGATAAACTTTTAAACTTTATGAGAAGTCACCTTCTACCCCCAGGTAGAGACCTCTCTACCAGACAAAGAACGAGGAGGTCCGGGCCCAGACGACCTAGACCGAGGGCGCGTCGCAAACGGTAGAGCGCAAGAAACCTCGGGGAAGAAAGAGGAACCTCCGCCACCCACGGAGTGCAGAATCCTCGGACAATAGGAGGTAAGTGGTTCTTTGTCTCATATTAAAGATAGGCCAACTGGCTCATAGTAAAAATGGGCCAGTCCAACTGTTAAAGAAGGAAAAATTTTATTCACGCACTTTGTAAGACAGCTTTCAGGGAGAGAGGAATTAGGGTTAAGAAAAAAGAATTAACTAGATTTTTTATATTCATAGGAGATACATGTCCCTGGGTGGTCCTTGATGGGCCCTCAATCCACCCTAAAACATGGAAAAAGGTGAAACAAGAAATATGATATAGAAAAAAAACAAACAAAAAAAAAAAATAGTATTCCTGTCCAGAATTTTACTTATTGGACTGTAGTTAATGAGATAATTCAGGACCCTCCTCAATCCATCCCTATAATTGAAACAACAGAACAATTCCTAAAACCCTTAGCCACCCTTCCTCGGCCATTTCCATTAAAAAAGAGTGCTCCCCATGTCCGTCAATCATTTTAGAAATCCCATCTTACGACCCAGCATCCGCTCCCACAGAACCTAACCGCCCTAAACCACCCACCCTCTATCCACCGCTACCTAAGGAACCTACTGCCCCAGAGACCACTGAGGAAGAGCATTTTTTCCAAACATTCCCAGTAATGAAAACCCAAAACCCACCCTCTGAGGAAGAGATTTACCCCACAGACCACGTGTGGTCTGAAATCACCCCCCCACCACCTTACCTCCATTTCCTGATTTAAGCCTTTTGGGACCAAAAAGTTCTCACCAATCAAAATTAACCAATCTAAAACAAGTCATTGATTTACAGCAAGAACTGTGCACATTAACCTTAAATATTCAACAGCTTCAATCTAAAATACAAGTTGGTTGCACTCCTGTAGTGCAAACCCCCTCTGCCGCTCCTAAAAATAAATGTAAGCCAAACAGTGTTAAAAAGCCTAAGGCTCCTTTTCAAACTTACCCAGTTTTAACCCGCTCCCAGACCTCAACTAGCCAAGATAATTATCCTGATTTAAATAACGGCCACAATCAGGATAATGAGTCAGAGTCCGACCTAATTGACTCTACCCAAGAAAATAGAGGTGAGGAAGCAGAACGCGGACATTCTGAGCGCGGGCGCTCTCCGCAGCCGCGTAATCGCCGGAGAGAGCGGCGCCAAGAGAGATCCCCGTCTGAGAGAGGAAGTGACAGTGAGGAAGAGTACAGCCCTGAGTTGCATCAAAATCAATATAAAAATATAAAATTCAAACAATGCTCATTAAAAAACCTTTAATTCTGCACGTCCGCAACTAATGGACAGTCTCCGCAGCTTCCTTTACTATCAGCCTCAATAGCTTTATTAAGCTGAGGGAGGTTACTATCGCCGGGCAGAATGGTTCCAGGGTCAGCACCAGGCCTGTGCTGACGCCGTCCACAATACTTACTTTGGAAAGCGGAATTCTTAGACAAATGGCATAAATTGGCAAAAGCTAATGCTCAAAATGCTAGCACCAAAGAGTGGACTTTTGAAAAACTGTCTGGCCAAGGCAAATACATCTCTGAAACTAAACAAATTCAGCTTCCCCCGGGACTGCTGGCTCAAGTAACTGAAGCTGCAAAA
Organism: Rhizomys pruinosus; assembly: GCA_009823505.1. Classification (NCBI taxonomy): domain Eukaryota; kingdom Metazoa; phylum Chordata; class Mammalia; order Rodentia; family Spalacidae; genus Rhizomys; species Rhizomys pruinosus. The sequence continues at coordinate 3,851,718 of VZQC01004091.1, forward strand.
ATGGCGTGGAGAGCCGTCCCCTCTGATAAATCCATTACAATAACCTTCAAAAAATAATCCAAGGACCCAGTGAACCCTATGTCCAGTTTATAGGACGTCTCCTCAAAGTGAAAAAACTCTAAATTTAACGAATGAAAATGACCCCTTTCTAAAACAATTAGCTTATAAAAATGCCAATTCAGCATGCAGGGCGGCCTTAGAGCATCTGTAAAGAAAAGATAATTTAAATGAGATGAAATTAGAATTTGGCAATGATGTAAATTGTTTTTCCCACAAATTATCTAAAGGAATAACAGAGGGAGTCACCTTGGCAATGGGAGCCATGTTAAATAAAAATAAATAATGTTCAAATGTGGACAGGTAGGCCATTTTGCTAAACAATATCCAAACCCTCCAAAAAACCTTAATAAATTAGACTATACTCCACCCATCCATAACAAGGAGGATGCCACAAGCAACCAGGCCATTAATGGCCTAATACAGTCCCTGTCCTCGAATGCAAAAAAAGGAAAACTTGGGCCAGTGAATGCCGTTAAAAAACAGATATAAATGGGAAACCTTTGCCCCTGGTGTCGGGAAACGGGTGGAGGGGCCTGCCCCGGGCCCCATCCCAAAGCCCGGTTTCTCAAGGGTCGGGGCCCAATCGCTGTCCAGAACTACCCCAGGAAGCGGCAGGACTAGGAGCTGTGTTTCCACTTCCCCCTCGAATAATTAAACACCAGATCAGGGGATTCAAATCCTAGAAACAGGACAGTATGGTCCCCCCCAGCTGGAGCCTTTTTTCTGATTCTTGGACGAGCTTCAACATCCATTGGCAGACTGTCAGTGGTACCCACCGTAATAAATGCTGATTATACTGGAGAAATAAAAATTTTGGCCTCCTCCCCAAAAGGAACTATATCTATACAGGCTGGATAGCGCATAGCACAGGCTGTTTCTCTTCCCTTAATGGGAGATTTCCCGTACATACAAACAGAAAGAGGCTCCTCACATCTAGGTTCATCAGATGTTTACTGGGTACAACAACTAACCCAGGAGCGACACACCCTTACATTATGGATTGAAAGGAAAAAGTTTCAAGGAATTATGGACACAGGAGCAGATGTTACAGTCATTGCTCAAAAACACTGACCCAAAGCCTGGCTGCTTGCAGCCTCTGCCACCCATTTAAAAGGAATAGGGCAAGACACAAAATATCTTTTACAAAAGTTTTTTTTTTTTTTTTCCTTTCTAAAACTTTTGACTGGACAGATAAACAAAATAATAGAGGAGTTATAACACCCTATGTGATTAAAGGCCTGCCAATAAATTTATGGGGAAGAGATATTTTATCACAAATGGGTGTACTGATGTGTAGCCCAAATGAAATAATAACAGGACAGATGTTACGTATGGGACACCTCCCAGGAAAAGGACTAGGAAAAAGAGAACAAGGCCCGATAGCACCCATTCAGACCTCCCCCCGTCCAAAAAACTTAGGATTAGGAGCAGAAAATTTTTCCTAAGGGCCATTGATGATCCTGCACTCCAGGCTGATAAAATCACATGGAAAAATGATGATCCAGTCTGGATTGATCAGTGGCCCCTGCCCCAACAAAAAATACAGGCCGCGTTACTATTAGTGCAGGAACAGTTGACGCTCGGCCACCTTGAGCCCTCCACTTCACCATGGAACTCCCCAATTTTTATAATTAAAAAAAGAAATGGAACTTGGAGATTGTTACAAGACCTTAGGGCTGTTAATAAGACCATGATCCCTATGGGGGCATTGCAACCTGGCCTGCCTTCCCCAGTGGCCATTCCAAAAAACCACTATAAAATTGTAATTGATATTAAAGATTGTTTTTTCTCCATTCCCCTCCACCCCGATGACTGCAAACGCTTTGCATTTTCCATTCCAATAGTTAACCACATAGGACCCAATCCACGTTTCCAGTGGCGCGTATTGCCACAAGGAATGGCTAATAGCCCTACCCTATGTCAACAATATGTAGCACAAACAGTTAATCCTATTAGAATAAGACACCCCAAGGAGTACATCATTCATTATATGGATGATCTATTAATAGCCACTGAAACCATTGGGGAGGCTCAAAACATCACCCAACAACTAATTACAAATCTCCAACAACGAGGATTTTTCATACCCCCAGAAAAAATACAAACACGCGATCCTTATTCTTTTCTAGGGTTCCATTTACAAAAAACCAATCTCGTCTACTCAAAGATCAAAATAAAAAAAAACTCACCTGTCCATTAAATGATTATCAAAAACTCTTGGGAGATATTAATTGGCTCCGCCCATATCTCAAATTAACTACCTATGAACTTAAGCCCTTATTCAACATTTTAAAAGGAGATCCTGACCCCACATCCCCCAGGGATTTATCTCCAAAGGCTGAAGCCTCGTTGCATATTGTAGAAAAGGCTATTTCTAATCAAAACATAGGATATTTTGACCCCAATAAAGTACTTTTTTTTATAATATTCCCCACACCACACTCCCCAACAGGTCTTCTTTGGCAAAAACAGACACCACTTTTATGGATCCATTTGTCAGCCACACACCCTAAGGTGCCCCCCACCTATCCCTCCCTGGTATGCACACTTAGCTACTTGGGTCTGCGCACCTCTGTCAGATATTTTGGAAAAGAACCAGATATTATTATAACCACTTATAATACTGACCAGTTAAAATGGTTACAAACAAAAAGATGATAATGACAATATTGTTAACCAACTTACCAGGGACAATTTTATAATCATTTCCCAGCAGACAAGCTAGTCCAATTTCTTAAAGTTACACTTTTTGTTTTTCCCTCCATCACCAAGAGCTCCCCTATTAAAAATGCCCCAACGGTTTTTGTTGATGGATCATCCACAGGGGTGGCTGCTTATGTGATGGACGGACAGACTTACCAGGTACCCACGAACTATACCTCAGCCCAACTTGTAGAGCTTCAAGGTGTCCTAACAGTTTTTCAGAAACTTAAAGACACCCCTTTCAATTTGTACTCAGACAGCCACTATGTTGTTAGATCCTTACAAGCCCTACAAACTGTCCCTTTAATTCAAACCACTACAACACCTTCTCACATATTCCTTAGGCTGCAACAATTGCTGAGAGATCGATATCACCCTTTTTATGTTGGACACATACGTGCCCATTCGGGACTTCCTGGACCGCTAACCCAGGGCAATGACAAGGCCGATCTAGCCACTCGACTGGCGGGTCTTGTAAACATTATAAAAACAATAGACCCATTAAGAGAGGCCCAGGAAGCACATACCCTCCATCACCTAAACGCTCCCACCCTCCGTCTCCGCTTTGGAATCAATAGGGAACAGGCTCCGAAAGTTGTCAAAAAGTTTCTGTAAAAATTGCTTGAGACTTGAGATCTCTTGAGCCCAGCGGCAGAAAGAGGGGAAGATAGGTAGGAATTGGGTGCCTTGGCGAGCTGGTTGTTGATCGTTTGGTCCTGCTGTCTTTTGGTTTGATTGGCCTTTGTGGTGTGGAGGTTGAAGTTATCTCCCCCGCTGGGATTAAAGGTGTGGTCTTTTGGCTTGATTAGATCGTAGTGGCTGTGGGGGCGGAGTTATCCTCCCAGCCGGTTATTAAGAGGCACGCTTGTGTGACTCTTGAGATTTGGGATCTCCTGAGGCCAGCTGAAGCACAGGTAACTTGGTACTGGATAAAGAGCCCCCCTCCCCCAACTGAGATTACGAAGAAGGATCTGAAGGAGGCAAGCAAAGCAACAAAGCAAGCCTTCAACAAAGAGAAGAGGCATTTAGGACTCGCATTGGAATAAGGCAAGGAGAAGCCCATATGCCAGGATCATGAAGAAGAAGACTACAACTGAAGGTGCAGGATAATAAGCACGCCAAGTTTTACCAACCCTATGGATGACCCTGCAGTGGGATCCCCCGATGATGCCCCAGGACACAGACATCAGACACACAATTGAGAACATACTTAATAGAACTACAAGATCATAAAGATCAAATTAAAGAACTAAGAAAGAGAATGAGGACGAGGAGAGAGAATGACAAGCTCACGGAAGGAAGTAAAAGAGCACTGAAAAGATCCCATGCTGAAAAAGAAAAAGGAAACCAAAATCCAGCAAACAAAAGAGCTAACAAAAAGGATCGAGAAGCTCCAAAAAAGAAATAGAAACACTAAAGAA